>VYXB01003362.1:943490-1140966 GCA_013397135.1 Pachyramphus minor | reverse complement strand
GGAGGCAATAGCTGGAAGATAGCTAACCTAAATGGAAACATAATATATTGCTTCACGTATTTCATCTTGAAATTTTAGACATTTTTTCCTTTTGTAGTGAAATATGTCACTCTAAGTGTAATCAATTTAAGACACAGTTCTGAGCACTTTATTTGTTCAGTGTGTAATGGAGATGGTAGTGACTAGATCACCTTAGTACAGAAAAACAGACAAAAGAAAAATGGTCAGAGTGATACCTCTTCATGCACTAAATCATGCTGCAGCTTGGATGTGAAGTGACAAAATGCCAACATATTGTAACATGTATGTGAAGAACTGCTTTGAGGTACAAACCTTCAACTTCAGTCTTTGCAAAATCCCCAAACAGTCTTCCCTGCCTTTTCAAAGGCACCATGAGACCTGACAAATAGATTATCATAAAGTATCTTATGTGTTGAAAGGTATCTTTATTGCATGATGTAGCAACTAAACCCGCTGGTTATTAACTAAAGATGTTTCCAAAGTGCCATTTACTCTGACTCCACTACTGTCTGTACTGTTGTGGGGTTTTTTTCCATGAAACCAGTTTAGGATGTTTGCATTCCCTCTTACTTTGTCTGTGCTTGTTGGATTCTATCAGTTGTACCATCAGTTGTTGTTGGGGCTAAGCTGTAAATCAGGTCACCAGGATGATTCAGATTAAAAATAAACCTACAATAAAAAGCTTGGAATTCGCTTTGTCAGCATTCTACTTAAATGCCCTGCAGAGCATCACTGCTATTATCTAAGCCATCTCTTGTTTGTATTCAGTTTAGAAATCAGGCATTTGCAGCTGGAACAAAAATCTGTCTATTCCCAAAACTGCAACTTCAGCCTCACATCTGTCATGTTCTCATCTCTAATTTATCTTTTGTACCCTCTGATTAAAAGCATCTTGGTCCCATGTTTCACTTGAAGTAGTGTGGTGGTACTCCTCAGTTCCCAAAAGCTTTTCATGGCTAGTCCAGAGTTAATGGGAAAACTTATAAAGCAACATGTATGTGTGAAGTGCCTCCTTCAAGAAAGTTGGGGTTTTTCTGCTAGTATTTGTAGCTTGTAAATCTGAAAAACTGAAATCTTCCCTGATTGTTTTCTCTGCTTTCAGGAAACCTTGTTCTGGTGAAACATTCACCAGTTTTCTCATACAGGCACTTGAGGGTTTTGAAGGAGAAGAGGGCATTATTTTCTCAGGCTTGTGGAATTGAGGAGTCTGAAATTGCTCTGCAGCAAGATGACTCTGGACAGGCTCCATTTGCTGCCTCTGCTCTGGCTCCAGTTGAGTTAAATAACATGAACTTCTGAACTGTACTAGATAAAATTTCCTAGTGTGCACTTCCTCCATGATATTTAAGTGTTGTTATTGATATTTTGAGAAGCCTGTTTCAAATGTAGTGGCATTGCTTCTTCTGGGGTAGGAAAAGTCATCTCATGCCTCTAGCCTGTGTCTGCTTGCTTGCATTTGTTATTAAATTGTGTTAGCTGAGTTAACATTAGTTTAAGAGTTTGGAGTTGCTTGTATAATTGGAAGAGTGGGGAGGACTAAGGAGTGGAAACTTAGTTTTGAAGCCAGTGGTGGGGTGAGCTAGAGGTTGGGTTTGTACATGATAAACACAGAAAAATCATGATAAGCTTCTTCAGTAGTCCACTACTCTCTTTGGAGGCATCCTTTTCTCCAGGGAAAAGGAAATTATCCTCTTCACAATCAGTTTGAGCTGCTGTATTTTGAATTGGTTGCTGGGCCTCCAGTTGCAACCCAGATAAGCTACAACATAAGCTGTATGCAAACAGTTGTGATCAGGTACATAAACTGAATTTCCAGTTATGGGTTTAAATAGATGTGGGAGATAATCCAGGCCCTAACCCAGGTCTTGCCCTTGAAATCACTGAGTATTGCAATAGCTTCCTGTGAGCTTCCAAGCCGTGTTGTACAACGATGTTGTGTCCTGCTGTTGAAGTGTGAGCACAATATTGAGCAGCACTAAGAAGTGTTTACATTTTTTGACTCTTTATGAGTCTCCATAAACCAAATGGCAGTAGCTCTATACTTCAACATAAAAAATACCACAATAGAGGAAAAGGGGTTTTTAATGTGGTTTCTTGTCCTGTTTTGGTTCTAGTTTTTGACCTTGATATAGCAAGTGGGGTGCCCTCCCAGCTGTCTTTTGATCCTGCTGTTAGAATTGCATGGCAAAGTATGTACTGTGAGTGAATTTGTTATATTTACACCATGTGTACTTTCTAACTAAAATATGCATCAGTGTGTCAGAGCTCTAGTATGCAAATGCAAACATCTGCTTGGACTCAGCAAGGGACTTGCAAAAGGTTGATCTGGTTGTTAGTCAGTTGTTGACAAATGTTTATTGCATGGAGAGAAATTACCTGGCGTAGCATGTACTCATTGAGAATTTCTATATGTAACCTGTAAACTTTCTCCAATGTATTTAGTGACCAGATCTTGCTTTTGTTTTACAGCTGCTGCAGAGGGCAAAGGGAAAAGTGGGGAAGACTTTTTTCAGAAGGTAAGATGTTTTACTTCTGTAACAGCAGCTGACTAGAGGAGAAATTATACTCATTGCTCATTCATGAGAGACTAATTAGACTTCATGTGCAATTTCTACTGTATTGATCAAATTTGAAAAAATGTGTGTCATTTAAAGTGTCTGCCAGCCACCAGCCATGCATGGGATGTGATGAGAAATAGGTTCTTTGGTGTATGCTACTGTCATCCATGCACAACAACTTCTTAATAATTTAACAATTTTAACAGTTCTGTCAGAACTGACAGTGTCAAAACATGTATCCTAAAATTTTGTTCTGCTTAATAGCAGGGGGTTAATCCAGAAGATGCTGTGAGATGGTCTTAAGGTTTTTCTCTCTGTGGATAAATGCTGCATCCTGTTATTGAAAAACTGAGTTGCAACCTCTTGTGATATTGTTGAAAGTGTAAATATTTGGTTGAGAAATGCAAAGGCCTTTTAAGAAAGAAATGCACAATCCACAAAGTGATTCAATAAAGTTTGTGGTTAGGCAGAGACACGGAAGGACTGAAAAAAGAAGTCCTGCAGCAACTAAACTACAAAGAGAAACATGGTCAAGAGTAATGGCTTGGAAATAACTTCTACAAAGCAGCATGGTATTGTTTTGTTGCTGTTTGGTTTGGGTTTTTTTCCAAGAATAGTGTACAAAATATTAACAAATTGTTCATGATCTGCATACTGTAGGCTATTAATAACAATGAGCTGTTTTATCTTTCTGTACTACAGAGAAGACTCAATTTTGATGCTTTATACTAAAATGTCTTGAAACTCCTTTTTGGCTTGTAGTCCATTAAAGTAATTTGCTGTACTTTTCATGTTTTCCTTATATTTACAAGTGGTACTTCTGAAAGGTCTCTTTAGAATTGATAGAATACTTGATCCTTCACCTGGTTGTCAGATGCTTTGATGAAGGCTGTTGGGGAGGAGTGTGTATGCTGCCAAAATGTTTGTTTTAGGAAGAATTTTTAGGAGTCTTCAGATTTATGTTGCTCCTGACTGACAGTGATGGTTATTTGTCCGAATGTGGTGCTTGTGCTTAACTGTCTAATATTAGTGTGCACAGAGGAAAATGTGTTGATAGTTCCTCCTTAGGATTTTATTAACATGCATAGTTTACTGCTGCAACAAAGCTAAACCATAGTAGCATGTGCTTCTTCCTACACATTGTTCATTTAACCACAGTGTTTTCTGTCGCTTGTCTAAATCTGTTCACCATTCTTGAACCTGTGGAGAAAATGTTTCCTCTGGGTGGGATTGAGTGGCTTTTACATTCTGCATGTGGATGTGGATGCCTGGTTATTTACTGTAGTTATGAGGTGTCATAGTTATGTGGTTATTAGTGTAATAGCAAAAAATACTGTTTTGAATTCAACAGGAAAGCAAAATGTGCTGAACTTCAAGTACTTCAACAAAAGAGTGTACCAGTTATCCATACTGACAATACAATGACTATCTTGGCACTAATATCTTGTCATATTTATGCACAGATATTATATAGGCACAGTATGGGTGCTGCCATAAGTTCAAGCTGCTTCATTTTGACTGGCCGCCTTCTTAGTCTCATCAACTCAATGGTGTAGATTTCTGAAGTTTAAGTGCATATACACAATAGTACAGCTAATAAAACCAGATGGAAACTATCTTCCTTGAGCTTTCTTTTGTTGGAAGAAATCTTTGGACAGTTGCTCATAGCTTACTCACTGTCTCTGTCTGTGCAATTTCCTTTAATCAGACCTAAACTTTTCCCTTTCTCATGTGAAATGAATAAGGCAGAGTATCTGGAGGTAAAATGAAGAACCTTTTCATGTGTTTCAGGTCATGTAGTGAGGAAGAAAGTGATTTGTAGCCTTAGAAACACGTTGCAGACTAGGGCAGCAAGATACTTCCAGAAACTTGATACGAATTTGAAGCTATAGCAAATGCATTTTTTTAAATCAGTTTTGAAAATGAGACTTCAGGACATTATTGGCAGGCTTTTGAGTGGAGCAGGGAGGGGGGGAAGTGCAGCATTCAAGAGACAGATCAAGAACTATTCAAGAATTTGCATGAATAATGCAAATAACATTATATAGTATTTTGATGGGCTACCCTCAGTGCACTGGAGTGGTGAGCTCTGTGGAAGTGGTGTGAGAAGTGAAACAAGTTTTCATATGAATGTTAAAGTGATAGCTAAGGAGGCCAAGGTTGGAGAAGGTGTCAGATGTGCAGGCCAAGAGGGAGGAGAGAGGAGGCTGGTACTGGGGGGAGTGGGACAGTGGTGGCTGCTGCCAGGTGGCTCTGGAAGGGGCTGCTGGTCTGCTCTGGGACTGGTCGTGGAGAACAGTGCTCAGTTCCTAATTAGCTTGTCCTTGGGAGGAGCAGAAGTTGCTCACATGCTGTCTGAAGTCAGGGACTCAGTCTGCATTGTTAACCTATGTAGAGTATGCCCTAATGATTCTCTCATCTGTGGATGCGAACTGCTCCTTTTAACTTTGAGAGTTTAATAATAACAATTTAGATGTCAAAATGCGTTATTTCACTGAGCATTTTAACAGAAACAAGCACATCTAATGCAGTTGTTGGTGGAGTTACAGAATAAGTCCCAGTTCTTGGCTGCCAGGGCCAAAATTCAGCTAATATTTGTGCCCTGTCATGGCAGGGGGAAGATGAAGTGATGAACTGCCCCTTCCTCTGCTCCTGAATTGAAGTCAAAAGTAGATTAATGTCTTTTTTAAAAAAATGAGAACTTTATCACACTTTCTTCTAATATTTCTAAGTTTTAGTATCATTTCAAGTGAGGGAAAACCTAACATCATCTAATCCAGATTTTGCAAAAGCCACTAGGGAGCTGCTAATAATTTAGCAAGAAATAAGTAAATAATGGGATAGTTTTCTCTCTAGAGCTCTTGGATCTGCAGTTCAGTGACAGGTAATCTTAAGTAAATATGGATTGGTTTGCTGTTGCGTTATATACTATTTATGTAAAAAATCCTTGTGGACCTTGCTCTCTAAATTGTTGTTCTAATTCATTCTGTGAGAGGAATACATGATATGAAGTTATTACTTGTTCTTGATCCACAGCCCATTTTCAGTTGATGGTGGATTTTTTCCATTAAGTTCCATAACATCTGGTTCACGCCTCATAGGCAAGCGATGGTTTTTCCCAGACAAATCCAAGGAACATATAATCTATGTAGCACTATAGATAAGCATGGCACTCTTATATAAAATCTAAGAAGGTGGTGAGCCTCTGCCCTGAGGAGTTCATAATCCAGAACGGATGAGGGTTGGTTGTGTGGACAGAGAGGAGTTTAATGCATCATTTTGGTTTGAGTTTAGCTCGTGCGTCATCAAGGTTTTGGGTTTTGCCTAAAAACTTGACAATCTTAGTGCTGATGATAAACTTCCCTTCTGAAATTTCTTGGGACGAGAGCACACCTCGAGATTTATCCTGGGACTGTCAGCACTAGGGTGGGTGACAGGTCAAGGCTGTGGGTTCAGTAGGGTTTAGGTGGAGTTCTTGGGCTGATGTGGGACTGCATGTGCAGAAAGTAGGGACTGGAAATGATGCACACCTGGTGCTCTGCCCAAGTGCTTGACTCTGGGTCAGCTTTAAGCTCTGCAGCTCAGTATAATTCAGTGTGTATGTGTTAGCCATGGGCTTCTGCAATATTCCTGAAGGGGGTCCTCAGCTCTTGCTTTCCTGGCTTTCAGGAGTTCAGTTGCAGAGCTTGATTTTGTGGGAAGCACAATATACCGCCAGCCAGCTGTAACCTGTGGGGTTTACAATTCCTGAGTGTTTTAGATTATTTTACCTTTCACATATTGAGTTTCCTTTTTCTTTTTTTAAACCAAACAGAAATGGTGTTTGTATGCATGTACCCAGCTGCAGATACTTGGGGGTTTTAAGGTATCTCTGGATTTAGGTGAAATGTGTGTTTAAAATGCTCATACTTCCCTTGACTGCATACTCTGTTATTCCCTGAAGGGGATGTAAACACGCTTGGAAATAGGAAGCGGCAATTGGACAGATGTTTCATGTGTGTACCAGAATATCTTCTGTTAATTATTGGGAGCTCAGGAGTGTAAAGAAAGATTAGGAGGTTTTTGTTTGTTTGTTTGTTTTGCTTTTCATGTTCTTCCCTTCCTGTCCCTACTTGTAACATGTTTAAGCTGTACCTTCTAATTTTAGTAAATAACTAGCACCTTAAAAGGCACTGAGGCTGTCTTAGAAGCACTGTGTGGTGAAACCATCCTTGAAAACCAGTTGGTCTTTCCGTGCAGGTATTTGGAAACAGTGTTAGTAAGAGATTAAAAAAACCCAACCAACCAAAGATAAAACCCCCCTGCAATTATTTGAAGATGGGAAAAATAGGTGTATCTAACTGCATCTTGAATCATGTTTCTGTTGAGTTTTTCTGTATGCAGTAGCTACTAATGACTGTGTGCATTAGCTTTTGTTTCGGAGAATCTGGGAGCTGCCTCAAACCCTTTTTGCTTATCTGAGACTGTAAAAGAGCTTGGTTTGCAACATGCTGTATTTTCTCTTGTATCTTCGAAATATATCTGTTGTGTTGATATGGGGCAAACCTAACTTTTGTAGAATTCTTGTGTGAATACAGTGTTGATGTATATATGAATATTTCTGTAAGCATAGCTAGTATAAATTTAGCCAAAAAAAGTTACTTTTCTGTTTGCAGGAGGTCGGGCTGAAAGTCTTATCAGTCTTCCTCTTTAATCTCTGAACGTGAAACATATCTAGAGCTTCAAATGCTAGTGGCTTAGGGCACTTTCAGAAATTAAAAATATTAATCATTGACCTGAGACTAAGATGTCTCAAGCTAATTATTATCCATGTTCAGCAGTGAGTTCTGAAGGGTTTTCCATGTGTCTTCATCCATGACTTTTCTCAACCTGCCTATTTATAGCTACAGTTTCCCTAAGGCCATATTCCTATTTCTGATGGCAACTGCTCAGCTGTCGGTTTCTTCCCATGTTATTTATCTTGCTGGTGAGACATAGCAAGTCCATGGTTATTTTATACATTATTATCATTGTGGGTCTTACCTCTATTTCAACCACACAGGACCAGTTTTGAACTGAGGAAACTGGTTCCACACATTCCCCTTTTTCTGGGTGGAAATCAGTCTGTGCATTAGCATTAAAATAACCTCCTGATGTAGAGTTTGGCTCATGGCATGTGACAAGGATATATTAAGGCCATACGTTTCCAGAATTGGCTGGAAACACCCGGCTTTGCTGGGCTGGGAATACTGGCATCCACTTGTAATTTATAGGGAGCTTCCTCTCATTTAGCTTCCTGGGAAGAGGAAATGACTGCTGGGAGAGAGGGTGGCATGGATTAGAGGGGCTGAAAGAATGTCAGTGGCAGTCAGCATTTGCAGGAAGTTTTGGGATTGAGAAGCTTGTCTCCCCTTTGGCAAAACCACACCCAGTGGAAAGGAGGCTGTTTAGGTTGGATCAGTTTCTCTACAACGGTAAATCTAGAATGCTTACTTAACTTTTTGCTTAGTTCAGGCAGAGCTCAGTGGTGGGAAGGCTTCATTTTTGTGGGAAGCTGCATTCATCGTGTGTTTGGTATAGGGACCATTCTGTCAAAGCAATGGAGCAATCACAAGGGGTTTTCATTTCACTTAATTTCTCCTTGCTTCTGTGTTGTTTCTGAAACAATGGGTACCACCTTGAGAGTTGACCTGTAATACGAAAATGTTCTCTGATGGGCCTCATCCTTCAAGTGCCCGCTGCAGGTAGAAGTCTTAAAACAACTGTCCTTGACAAGGTGCTTGTGAATAATTCCCCTGGTCAGAAACATTGGAGAGTTTGATCCCATACTGTTATGCTGCGTGGTTCTTCAGATATCACTGCTTGGAGCTTGATCCGAGTTCCAAGTGAATCGGAGTTTTAGTTGATAAAGTTCAATTTTTATGCCATTTTATTGCTGTACTTAACACTTTGTGCAAGATCTCTTGCATTCTAAAGCAACAGAGAAGGAGTGGTTTGTCACCACAGTCTCAACTGAGGTGCTTAATAGTTTTCATTCTGAGAGTTAAACCCTCCCTTAAAATCCTCCCTTTTTTTTTTTTAGAATTTCCCTTTTCCTACTGCTTGTGTAGAATTCATAAATGCTGTACACACAGATGTATTTATAGCTATTTTTTTTACATGCTTAAATAATACCTTTACATTTTTACTTTACTTTAAGTCGCTTATTTAAAATCAAACTATTACTCCTGGCCTTTGGCTAATATTTCCATTGAAGGTAAACAAAACATTCAAGTCAAAGGAAGGGGTATAATGTTTTTTCCCAGGTAAGGGCATGTGATTGATAGTTTTATTCTCACTTAACCCTGTTTGCTGATTTGTAAATTAATTACTAAGTTCTGTAAATGTTCTTGTTGCAGAAGGTTCACTTAATGCAGTTTTGGGCAGCAGCAATACTGCAATTATTTGCTTTAACAAAACCCATGTTTTAAGAATGGTCTTTCTCAGTTCATTTCAGGTGAAGTGAAGGTTAAAAAGAGATGCAGTGTGTGTGTGCATACATGCATATATTCTCATCCCTTCTAGGCTAAAAATCCCTTGCTGGAGAAGGAAACAATATAAATTCCAAAGCTGTATCCACACAGGTAACTTTTCCAATTCCCTTCTTTGGGATTTAGAGCTTTTATGTACAGCCTGGAAGTCTTAGTTGCAAAACTGATATATTTTACTCTGCTGCCTTTATTGCTTTTATATATAATTTGTTCATTCGTTTTTTTAAGTATAGTCAGCTGATACACATTGATCAAAACTATTAATAAATACATTGTCTATGATGTGAAGTTTGTGTTCTAATTTCAGTTTTGCTAACTCATCCTACCCATGCTTGCTCTAGGTCTTGATAAAGTGTTTAGGAATAGTTGTGAATATCATGTGCAGATGGCAAATTTGAGTCAGTCTGGGCTAGGATATAGTCTTTGACAACAAACAGCCTGTTTGCTGCTTGGTGGAAGTCTCAAAGTCTGTAAATGCAGACCACAAAATTGTTGGTCATGAGAAGTTGGAGGGAAACATGTTGGTATTTTGCTTAGCTTGACATGAAGCTGTGTAGCAGTGTGCAAATGGGAAACAGGCAAGTTTGCCTTCTGTTCCCTTTTTCTGCATCTGTCTAGATTAGTTGGAAAACTTAAAACCACTTTAATGCTTTTTTGATAAAATGATTTTGGCATTTAGTGGAAACTTGAAATAAAAATCAGTTTAACAAAGATGGACAAGTGAGTGTGTGAAGATCAATTTCCTGCAGCAGTGAAACAAATGACTTGGGGTGGAAGCATGAACAAAAACATGGCAGCACTGAACTCTATCCATATTCCTTAAGGTAGTGTCTAAAATATTTTAAATATTTAAGACAGGTGAAATTAGGGAAGAAGGGCTGTCCGAGTGGTCACCACCTACAGATAGTTTTCTAAAAATGGGTTTGGGGTTTTGGCTGCTGGAATATAAAATAGGAGAATCTTGTGCCCCTATCCTACAGGATACATGTGCACTCATGCCCTTGCAGTGGGAAAGGTACTGTTGTTGTAATGCTCCCTTCTGTTCAGGCACACGACTGGAGCTTGACCTGTGTCCTCCCTATGCATTGTTTCACTGTGTATTTTAAGCAGTTTACATCTACGTGTTTATTATTAGTCTTGACAATCTAAATTAAGAGCAAACATATTAAGGCATTTTCTGTGTTTAATAGGTTAATTCACGCTGTGATTCCACTCTGCAAAGGAGATGTTTTTTTCTGTCACACAGGAACACAAACTGCAAACTCTGGATGGTGTTGCAGTCTGGAATGTGTGGGAGCCTGGGGGCCACTGCCACTGCTCCTGCTCAGGAATAGCCCCTCACCCTTACCTGCAGAAAGGTGGTGGTAATCCCTCCTTTTTTAAGTATTAGTTTTGACAAATATCAAATTCTAGTTGGGACAACAAGGCTTGGAATGCGAATCTATTGCTGTATCCAAAATGTTGACCAGACTTCCACAAGAGTTATGTATTTGCCCCAAGCTTTGGGCTAAGTTTTGTCATCTCCTTTAACTTGTTTCGTTCCTCATATTTCCCTGCCAAACCCAGTAATCCTTGATGCTGTACCACTGATGTGCTCTGGCTCCCTCTGGCCTCCCCGGTTTTGGAGGCTGCATTGACACTGTCAGTTCCTGGGGAACGTCACGCAACTCCTCTTTGTGTCTTGCTCGTCCTTCCCACCCTTGTTCTTCCCTCGCTTTCTCCTCCCCCCAACCCCAAAAAACAACAAACCATCAAGGATAATACTAATTCGGGTTCCGGCTACACCCATTGCTTTGTTCCTGCTGCCAAAACTCATGCTCAGGGATTAGTCATCCTCTCGGATTCTGCTGCATCACCCCTTCTGCATTGGAAGAAGACAAGTATCAGCCCATGTACAATTTTACTTGTCTGCCGTGACTCTTCAGTTCAGGTCTTCTGCTCGCATAGAAATATATTTTTCTTTAATTTTCATGCAAATTATATTCCATGGTTCAAATAAACTATAACAATGAGCTTGTTTGTACAGCTGTAAATGCATCCAAACTGAGGGGACTGATACAACTTCTCTCACAGCAGAAGATGCAAGATGAAGATTTAAAGCTGGTTATTCAGAGACTGGCAAAACTTGTCTGTGTGTTCTTATTGGGAATCCTGAGGTCCGATTTGAAAACTATCACATAGACATATTTGGCTAATACTACATTAGATTGAACATGTAATGAGTTGTATTTTCTGAAATGATCATTTCCACATCATAATTCTTAATAAGTGAAATCTTCAACACTGAATTTAGGCACTTGTTTTTTTGGAGGAGAGTTAGTAAATCGGATAACTAATCCCCTTACTTGGTACTCTTGTCTTACCAATTACAGGCAGATTTTCCATCGAAACTGTGTCTGCATTTATGTTGAACTGATTTTTGTCTGTGTCTTTCTTGTTAGAAAAAAAATATTTTTGTTGTCCAGATGAAAATTGCAACTGGAACTTGAAACTTCTAAATATTCTTTGCACAAACCCAGTTTTCTTTATGGTTCATAAAGCTGTGTTCAGGAAGCAAGTTTGTGCTATTCCTGATCTGTTTGATTTAAAAATACTTGTTGAGTTGCCCTTCACTTTTTGTGGCTTTTGTCTCATTAATACTCCATGTTTATGGAAACATTTTTGAGAGGCCATTGTCATGGTACTTTTTTTTTTACTTTTTTTTTTNTTTTACACTATTGGTATTCCTGTGTTTATTCTTTTTTTTTTTTTCTTTGCCCTACTGTCTTGCACAATAACTCTCATCTTTGTCTCCTATAAAACTGATGGAAAAAGTTTTTGTATCTGGCATAAATGGCTTTCCCAGATGGGGAAACGAGGATTGATGTAGTGATGTAACAAATCAGTCATCACTTTCCCTTCAGGAGCTATGGAGTGTTGATTGGGTGCAAGTTACTCTACACCAAGTTTGTTAGCTGTGGTCATCTCTAAAGAATTGCTGTGTTTTCTTTAACCTGATCGAGTTCCAATTTCAAAACAAAATGACCAAACATCTCCTTACAGAATTTCTATTCTCATGTAAATAATACTTTGCCAATCCTCTCTGTGCCTCCCTGTTCTTGTCCTGCCCTCACACATGGGATTTTCTCCTCTGCAGCCATGTTTAACTGAACATCGTTACACTGGGAGTTACTGGGAAGCACTTGCTTCCTAGTGATACATGTTGTGGGTTGTTTATGGCTCCGAGTGCTTTATACCTCTTGTCTTCTGTTAGTGAGAAAAGTGAAATTTGTATATAATAATTCTCTAGAGGTGCTGCTCCAAGGTATGCTCATGAAATTTAAATGAACAGAATCTATCCTGCATTTCCAGTCCCTCCCCAATATCTGCTTGATGGAGAACTCAATCCATGCAATTTTGGGGTTTTTTTGAGGGGAGGGAGGGCTGCTGATGTAGCTCAGCCATCTACATATTGTCTCATTCGTCAGTGATTTTCTAATTCACGCTAGTTTTCTCCTCCTTCCCTTTGCTTTCTCCTTTGACTTGTTGCACTAGCATTGCATCAGGTTTTTTATGAGTTTCAAACTTCAGGCTTCTTGGAAAAATAGCAGCTTCTTTGGTCATTCCCTTTTTGTCTTGCTAGAACATGATTTTATATTGAGAAATGCCCTCCTTGAGATGTGTAAAAGCAGGGTTGAGAATGGCATAAGCATGACTAAATGGTTCAGAATATAGTTTAGGCCCTGTCTGCACTGTATGCTCTGTGGTGGCTTTTTTGTCTGCACAGAGAGGCAGTTCCTGAGTAAAGACCAAGATCTAGAAGGATAGAATTATTTGTCCCTATATTCTTTTTTGCTTTGTCACTTAACCTGCTGAAGGAGAAAGACCTGCTCACAGTACCCCAGAGGGGTAGGTTCCTTTTAGAAAGGCTAATTGTTAGAAGAATCACTGCTTAGGTCCCTATTTCTTATCCATTGTGGTGTTTTATGCTGTCTCAGGGACCATGATTTTTTTTTTTCCACGAATGTGATCACCTGTAGTTTTCAGCTTAATTTTCTTTTGTATAATTTACTAAACTGTTCTACTAAATACTTCATACAAGATGTTCAGCTGTCAGCATTTGTCAGCAGGCTCATGGGCAGGGTTTGCTGACAGGAAATGGAGTGGAGACTGAAACACTCCAAGTAGCGCAGAATTTAGGTGCTCCCTCGGGATTTCCATTGTTGGGCAGTAGAAAATAAGGCACCTCTGCAGTACTGCAAATGTTTAAGTGTAAATGTCTAGTGCCATTGATGTCCTAAACCTGGTGTTTGTTTTTCCACCTGCACAGAGGAAAACATTGGCAAACTTCAAAGAAAAGAAACTTCTTAAAATTAAGATGTGGGCAGAGAAATAAAAACCACCAGTGAGCATACAATTTGATTACTTTCTAGGGTTTTTAGTTGCATGAAAAATTCAGGGTATCTAAAAAAACCCCACTATTGTATATGTAAAATAAATATATATTCTTCTGTACAGTTTAAGATAAACACATATCTGTTCTGAAGATACAGTTTAAGTGTTTGTAAGATTTTTAACACCTATGCTTATTCATTGTCTAAGTACTGTGTATTGAAATGGTGTATGTATCTTCTGTTGTATAGAGCGAGCTAATTCCTCACCCTGAAAGAGAAGGTTTTTCCATGGAAATACAAACTGGATTTTTTTTTGACTGTTACATTTGCATTTTTGAGGATCCCTTTTGTCATTTCAGTTGAGATGAGCTGCTTCTTGAGCTAAAGTTGAGAAAAGACATTGCAGGTACTCACTAGTAGATGCAGGTTGCTGTCTGACCCTTTTTTTTTTTTTCCACTGTGAATAAGAACTGAGGCAGAAAAAGCCAAGATGCACAAATCCCAAAGGTGGGAAGGTCAAAAATAGGTGATTTACCAAGGTAATTATAAAAATAGTACTTTGATTTAATGTTCTTCTTTTAAATTAATAAAAATTTGTTAGATATGTTGTTCTTGTTCACTACTGCCTGTAAAATACTTCCTTTGAATTCTGAAACGCCTTTGGGCTTTGGGGGAGTCTTGGTTGGTTGTTTTTTTGCATTCAGGGCATTCCAGTTTCCATCCAAAATCAGCTAAAAAAAAAGGCAACATAAGAAAAAATAATTTCTTGCTATCTTAATGTAAAAACTCCCCAAAGTGCTTAAACTATAAACTATTCAAGCTGAAATACAAGGAAGCCAAAAACTTGTCTTCCTGCTGCCTTACAGCTAGACTTTTTTTTTTCTTGAAGGCCCAGAAGTTTGCAACTAGGGCCAGATTTGTCAGGGTACAGCCTTCCTTGTTTTGTTGGTGTCTTCCAGTGTCTTGTCATATTCTGTTTGTTCTTCACTGAGAACAGCTGATGTAATTTGCTCGTAAACACTACAATTTCTCTGGGGGGAAAGGGAAGGAAGGGAAGTTGTATAAAGACAATTTCTTAGGGTTTCCCTCATTTTAATAAGAAGCTTGAGATTATTTACTAGGGGGATTAAACCTTGGTGCCAAATCTGCCTGTTCCCTTCGGTCAGTTGATCCGTCAAGGTGAAGAAAGTCCTGGTCAGTGCTCACCCCATCACTTACTTTATATGAAAACAAGGGAAGCCTAAGCAGAGATGCAGTTGTGCAGAGATGATGAACTCTGAGTCATCCCCCAGGCTGAATTTTCTTTACATGTTACGTAACTGAAGTAGTTATACAACTGGAATGCATGTATTACAGCTATAGCACTTGTGAGTTGTCTTGTTTTGTTCATTTGATAGCTGCTGTTATCAGAACATGTGGCATAACACCAAGTTTTCACTAATGAAGCTGTTCCCATTGCAACATGCAGTTGAGGTTTTCATGGAATGATTCCAAATTTGTTTCAGGGGAAAAAAAAAATAAAAAAGATCTTGGCACTTAAAAGTGCCTGGGTTGGAATGGTAAAACAGAACAAAAAGTTGATGGACTTTTCAACATGATCTTTGCTTTCAAGTTTAACTGTTCTAGTAAAAACTTGGTTCCTTGTTATCTAGAGCTTTGTGACGCTCCTGCTGTTACAATAAATACAATACATAATCCTTTTTAAACTACCATTGTATTTAAGTTAAGCAGTATTGTTCTTAAGGGTTCCTATGAAAGCCCTGAGTTATCATAAAGGTTACAGCTTGGAGCTGAAAGCCAGCACACACTCTGAGCATTTTGATACTTCAGTAAATGCACTTTAAATGCAACCAGATTTTTTTATTTATTTTTTTTTTGCCTACCTCAAACAGGAGGTGATTTTTTCTTTGTAGTGACCGGACCGAGTTGCCTTTTTGGTCTACTGTGGTAATTTTTAGCATTGCTTTCTACAAAGAGCTTAAGGATATTAGGTGGCCAAATCTCAGTGGCTGCCAGTCAGACTACTTTCCCTTTGAAGATCTTGTATGCATCTCTCTCATGTGTCCCCAGAATGTGCATCTCTGAAGTTGTGGGCTTTCATTTCATTTTAGTTTAGCGTAAGAAATGGGGAGGATTTCATTTCTTTAAGACAGAAGTCTCCAACCTTTATTGACTGATGAGATGTAACACTTGCCTTGAATGACATTCATTTCTCTTCTGTCTCCTCTCTTGTGGTTCCTTTTTATGTTGGATCTTCTTTAACTCAGTCCTGCACCATTCTTTGTTTTAGCATCTCTTGTCTCCTTTTAGCTAATGCCTTCCAATTTTCTATGTATTTCCTTGCCTGTTGCACAATCAAGAGTAATCCTGGCCCAAAGCCCTCTATCAGAGACAAGTGAATTCTTTGAAACAGCGCTTTTTTTAACATCTGGATTGAAAAATTGTGAAAAGTAATATGCATGTTGCTGATGAATTTCACCCTCCTGGAAATGTTTTATTTCAGCTGTAACTTATTATCCCATAGTTGCTGAAACCAAAAATATAGTATAATGAAGTCTGGCTGACACTTTCAGTTTTTCCATATGGTGTACTAATCTGGAAGTTGTGGTGTCCTGGGGATTTCGATGTAGAAGATAAGAATTGAACTGTTAGAGAAATCTGCCTTAGTTCTGAATTGTAGTGTTATGGAAAACTTACTGGTATTGTAGCTATTTTCTTTATGCATTAGCTTTTGTCTGGGAAGTGGCTGTGCTAATTATTTTGACATTTTAATGGTTTTCATTATGTCATGATGAGAGGTATGATTTCACCATGCTTGATGACCTCACAATATAAAAGAGAAGCTCTTTAGTCTCTTAGACATGGCCAGAGCTGCTTAGAGCTGGATTTCAGTTCATATACATGAAGTCCTTGGTGTCCTGCAGTTCCTTCTCCTGTCTCACCACTAGAAGGGTTAGTGAAGCACTGTAACTCTGCCAGTAGGAAATTGCAGTATAATATGCCCATAATAGGGTGGTGAACTTCAATGAAACAAGGCAGCAACAGAATAAGAGTCAACACTGAAAAGTAGGAAAGTGTGTATAGGGTTTTTCCTTGTTGGCTGGTTAGAGATGTACAGATACACAGGTTGTACACTGTGTCATAATAAATGCTGTCAAATGTCTACTCTCTCCTGCTAAACTGAGTCAGAAAAACTCTGAAGCCTGGCTAAGCTTATAATGAAAAGCTGCTTTTGGGTGAAGGTGAGGCAAACTGATACATCGTGACTTAGAGAGACTCAAAAGGACTCAAATTTGATAGGCTTTACTTAAAAACTATGTTAAGATAACTAAAGAACTATTATTTTTGAATTGTAAAGGTTTGAATTTCTCTCTGAGATGGATGTAGAGATGCTGTAGGTAGTACCTGAAAACTGCTGAGCATCTTGGGTTTACTCTCTGGAATTCTTTTGAGTGGTTGGAACTCAGCCCTCCTCATTAACAGACAAAAATTCTTAAGGAAACGAGAAAAATAGTTAATGGCTTGTGCTACTTATCAGTAATACTAGCCAGCAAACTTAAAAATTGTGAACATCTTTTTTTTTAATGAACTTATGACTTTGTAGAACAACAATAAAAACTTAATTTTTCATAACTGCTTTCTTTTTAACAGATTATGGAAGAAACAAATACACAGATTGCTTGGCCATCCAAATTAAAGATTGGAGCGAAATCGAAAAAAGGTATTTTATCTTGTTCTTTTTATGGGATGGGATTGGTTGTTGGAGTAGTAAAACCACAGGATAAAGAAGTTTATTTTTAGAGTCACCATATCAGTATTGGACACATAAAATATTTTCATTTCAGTCTGTTTTTTTTAGAAATTTCATGTTGATGTTATCTTGGCTTTATATAGGTATTTGATATACAAACCTATTCTAAGGAATTCACAGTTCTACGAGTACCCTATTATCAATACTGTTGTATTTAGTGTATTTAGCATGTGCTAAATATAGAATTGTAAAAATAAAAAACAAAAATAGAATTATACAGCTTTCTGCTTTATAATTCTGCATCTAATTGGAACAACTTCCTTATTTTACAGCAGCCAAAGTCAGTCTTTCTGGTAGCATTGCAAATTAGCGGGTGTTCTGTGGGGTTTTTTCTTTGTTTCTGTAGAGTACAAAGATGTGTGTTGGTCAAGCCCAGCAGAACAGTAAATACTCATTGTGTCCCTGACAGAGACAGCCTGCATGCTTTTTTGGTTTCTTTAGGAAACCTGAGTTGGAGCTGTTTCTTAGGAATGACCAGTATTATGTGTTATTAAATTACGCCTCTTTTGGAAGTCCAGCCTGTTAGTGCAAACTAAGTACACGGTCTGGGACATCTTCTTTTTGACATGTGCTGCCTTGTTCTGCTCTTAAAGAATCATAGCTGTGACTGAACAAAAGTAACACTCCATTTCTCTCCTGCATGAAAAAATGAAATTGGGGGTGTTTTTTAACATTGCCTGTACTTCTGTTGAGGGTGATGCACATTAAACCCCAAGGAAGTGGAGATCGAATCATTTCTATGTGCCTTATATTTAGAATGTGTAGGTGGAGATGTGGGCTAACAACCTTTGTAAATGAAGGTCTTACAGGAAGAAAAATGATCTCTTTAGAAAGGTGCAGGATTAATAATATTTTTATGGTGTAAAGAGAGATTCAGTCTCTGAGGTAACTTTGCCACATGGTATTGAAGCCCAAATTAATTTAATTCTTTCCCCCCGCTTGCATGGGAGGAAAAAAATCTCACTTAAGTGGGGAAAATGGGGAAGAAATTCAGACTGGAAAAAATGAAAATGTTATGTGTGCATTCATGTGTGGCACTAACATTTGTAATCAGTGCAAACCTGTGTTCTGGCTGTGGTGCTCTGCATACTCTGCCTGAGGTGCTGTGAATTGCTGCACAACTCAAGCTCCCCAGGGAACAGAGGCAGGAGAGTTTTTCTTTTGAGGGGAGAAAAGAAGTAAATCTTTTTTCCCCAAATTTAAGTGAGCCTACTTCTGAAGATGGTGGATGAAAGGTGGATGGAAGGCCATGAATAGAGGGGTAAGAGTCTAGGTTCTTTTATTGGTTCTTTGAGATGCAACTTTTTAAGTAAATTAATGTAACCTCTTTGTATTAGTGATCTTAAGTAGAAGATAATGCAGTGAATATCAGTGTATGGAATGAATTTGAATACCAAGGGAAATAAAGCAGCAAAGAGTTATGAGCTGATAATAAAACTGAAAATTGAAGGAAGGGAACACATAATACAGCTGGGCATACTGACTGCATCTCAGTGGGAATGATTATCATGGAAAGTTTTTATGCCAAAAGAAACTTCAGATAGTGGTGGGCTGCAAACTAGACGGTTTAGTAATATGCTCTACTATTAAAAAAGGTGTTTCAAATGCCTGTGGATTTCAGGGTGGCCCCATAGTTACAACTTGTACTCTCTGGCTATCTTTGGTCTGCTAAATTGTGTATATATACACCTAAGATAGTAAATTATAGTATGTGCGCAAAGAACCCCTTAACCTAAAGGTTTCTTTTT
The DNA here is from genome assembly GCA_013397135.1 of Pachyramphus minor. Lineage (NCBI taxonomy): Eukaryota > Metazoa > Chordata > Aves > Passeriformes > Tyrannidae > Pachyramphus > Pachyramphus minor. Next base: position 1,121,946 of record VYXB01003362.1, on the reverse strand, counting down.
CTTGTGAAATAAAGTGTAGTTTATATGTTCTGTTTGCACTTAGGACCAATTGTTTGCAATTCTGTAACTTTCCATTTGCAGCTACAGCAGCTGTTTATATAGGGGAAAATATTCCAAGTGTTTAGCATACTCTAGCTTCACTTAATGACAATTTGTGATTGAGAGGAGAGTCTGCAGCAAATAACTGGCTGTTATTTGTCCCCTCCAGGGACTTGAACTCAGAACATGCTCTTTCCCTGTCCCCTTGGCTGGGAGCTGAGTGCCCGAGTCATCCAGCAAGGGAGAAGCAGTTAGGGATGGATGGACAGCCTTGTACCCCAACCATGTGCTATCTTCTGTCATAATCAAGTGATGGCAGATTTTTCATACAGTTTTGCCGCTTCGCTTTCTGTGGGTGTGTGTTGTGGCCTTTGGTCATTCACAGCTCTCCTCCCAATAGAGGGGAAAAACAATAATGAGGAAAACGCATCTAGTTTTGCTTTTGTTTCTGTGATATTGTTCAGTCTGTCATGAAACACTTAGGGTGTCATGTGTTGCTCTTCTCACTGCTATTGACATTTTTTTTTTAATTTGATACCATTGATAATAAATCAGTAAGTGCAGACTACGTGTTTTCTTTGGAATTGAAACACAAACATGTTGAAATTTGCAGACAAGGTGCAAGTAAGGTTCAGCAAGGATATGAAGATGAAGTTCTGCACAAGAGCCAGAATCCTTTTGTGATCTTGTAGGAAAAAAAAATGCTATGATGAAGCTGAAGCACTAAGAGTAGATGACCTTAAGTTGTCAAATTGTTTCATTTCTGTGTTATATGGATTACAACTTCTAAATTGATGATTGCAAAATGCTATACATTAAGTATCATAGTGGTAATTGATTTTTTTCTAATTGCAAAAGACTAATATCTGGATTTACCAAATACAGAACGTAAAATTCTGTCGAAATTTATTGTTTAATGTGAAATTTCTGAAATTGGTCTTTGCAGAGCTGGAATTTAAAAATAAACCAACAAACAATTATCCACTCTCAACGGTTTCATAAGAGTCAAACAGGAATTTCCTGGTTTTAATGAACACCATATGCTGCAGTCTTCCTCTAGAGATGAGGGGTGAGAAGGGTTAAAGTATTTTGAAATAAATGTTTACAAAACACAAGCAGATATAAATCTTCCAGTAGCATCTTAAAGCAAACCATTTGTTCAGGTTGACAAAGAAATCCCATAACATTAAGATTTAGAGAGAGAAGTGAACAACTTGAAGCCTTTCATGAGTGATTCCTGTCTATCAGTAATGAAAGAACAAGCACTAGCATGGTTTGCTCTGCTTTGATTGGAGCTGTGGAGTTCAGGGTGCACCAAAGCCTCCTCTTCTGGAGGTTTGAGGTCTTCTGTAGTAAAATCAGTTAAAGATCAAACTGAGACAGTAACTTCTGCTCTCAACAGACTTTTTTACTCTGTTATAGTTACTGTTCCTTAGGAATGCTGTTAATTGTCTTTTAAAGATTTACTCAGTGGTATAAAAGTGTAGAGTGCCAAATCCTAAATGGTCAGATGCTGTAGTTCCATAAATGCTTTCCAGACAGGCATAGGCTAATGAGTTTTTTTTTTCTCCTCTCCATTCCCAAAATACTGACCTGTCCTGTTCTTTTTGTCCAGCCTTTTCTGCTGTGCTGTCACTAGTGCTCATGGGGGGGACCAGAGTGGCTTAAAACTAAGCATGGATAATTTTTTATTTTTGGAGAGGGGGAGTTCCTTGTGTGTTTGCCTTAAACCCTCATTGTATCTCTATATGAGCCTGTAATGCTGAATGCATTGGGAGCAGGTGAACATCATCTTACTCACTAGCAGTGCCTTTGATGGTAATTTAAGGTGTTATTTACAAAACAGGTAAATGGGAGTTCGTATTTCACTTACATTCCCTACTACTTTTTATTTTTAAATCCATCTGTCCCTTTGTATTTCAGCAGCCATACAGAAGTTATGGGACATGTGTGTGCTCAAAGTGCAGACAGCCTTGGAATAGCATTTGGGGAACAACCAGCATAAGAATCACATCAGATCCTGAAAACTTAGTGGCTCTAGGCAGGAAGTCATTCAGGGAGTTGGAGCAGGGAATATTTTGAGAACTTAAAAAGCTGTGAAGGGAAATGTGAAGTAAATTGAACTTAGAGAGCAGGGATAATTCTGGAGTGTCTTTCAGCTTGTAGGCTGAAAAAGAAATTCTCGTGCTCTTTTTTTATTTGCTGTTATTCACATATTTTCACTCCTCTTCCATTTTCTTCAGATTAGTCTCCAACTCTTTATCGATGTCATCTGTTGAAGTTACCAATTTATTTTCCTTTTCTCTTGAGCTGCTCTTACTTTATTTCACCCTTTCATTTGCTGTTTTTGGGGTTTTTGTTTTGCTTTTTTTGTTGTTTTTTCTCTCTTACTAATGATGCATTTTCAGTTGGTTAGCAAAAACCTAGTCCATGTTCGGTGTCTTCATTTTTTTCTCACCTGATTTTTCTTTTTACTTATTCTTTCATCGTTTTTTAATAACTTTTTAAAATTTAAACTTGTTTCTGTCATCAAAGCATGAACCACACGCTATTTTTCATCATCAAATCTCAAACTCAAGTGAAGTACATAGCATGTCAAATTTATATCCAAGGAGAATAGCAGGAGGAAACACAGTGGTAATGAAGACATGGGAAACAAGGCAGCAACAATTAGAACTGGGCACTGCTGGCATTCATTGCCTGGCAGTTTGGTTTCACACTTTTCCTGTCAATTTTGCACTTTCCAACTTATCTTGCAAACAGATTCCAGTATTTTATTTTTTGCATCTTAAACTGTGAAGGTAATATGCACAGTGAAGTTAGCAGCTGTAATACTACATTTCAGGCAAGTAACTCTACAGAGAGACTTCAGCCAAATTAGTGAAACATCACTCCCATTTATTGGAGTGTTGTTTAGCACTTTGAGCATTATGATAAAAGCTGGAGGCTGATTTTTTTGGTAAAACAGAAATGTCACTGCCTGGTGAACTCAAGGCCAAACTTGGATGCGAGTTACTGGCTTAGATATCAAGAGTAAGCTAAATAGTTTGTTGCTTCAGACCTTTAAATCAACTCTGTTGTTTCCCAGTATTGTAATAAAAGCTGAAGGTTATATTTTCACATGAAATAGGGAGGGAGAGAAGAAAGAACTGCAGTGTCAGGCTGTGCAGCCTTATGAAAGTGTGCAAATACAGTGCCAGGTAATTTCCTGTTTTGCCACAGGTTGTCTGATAAATCTGATTCTATGCTTTTCAGATAATTTATTTTTTCTCTTCAAACATACCTAGTTTTCCCAATTCAGTTTATCAGCGCAATCTTTCTTTGAAAAGAGTGCAAACTGTTTTCAATGCTACGTCTCTTACAGTAAAATGTACAATTGGTTAACATGTGAGCAGCTCAGTGTTGTGCTTGCCAGTTTAGTGTCCCCTGTGCAGGCACTTCATCACTTACACACGTGCTCCATGGAGAGATGACATCACTTCTTAAAACATAAGTGCATCCCTGTTATGCAGCATGGCTCTTGGTACTGGAACTGGTCTGACTCCCACATTTGTGCAAAGGAGAAGCTGCCTCTCACACACAGAAATTTCAGTGCAAAAAACCCTATGGGTAACACCTCAAGTTGGTTGTTTCAGTGTATTAATGGATGCAGGTATGACTTTGTCAGTGCTCAATGTTCAAACCCAATATTTTATTATAAAATATCAGTGATAATGGAAGAGTTAATAACCCTGCACAGCATTGTTTTGTAGGAGTGGTGTGAGCTTTAAACAAGGCTGTAACCTCTTCTAGTTTTTTTGGAGAGCTCTAGTTTCCCCCTTCCCCTGCCCTGCAAAAAACCCAGCCAACAAAAACCCTCAACCCTAAAAACCCCACCAAACCAAAACACCCTGGTGCAAAGCAATGGACTCAATGAGGCAGCAGTTGAGAAACTTTGAGTAGAATAAAAGTGCCTGTGTGGCATAAAGTGGTTTTGGAGTCTTGCTTAAGGAGATCCTGTCTCATTGCGTTGATGATATTTTGTAATAATTGCAAAGCTTAAAGAAGTGAGTAGATTTCTCTGCTTTCAATTATCTCTGGGGTTACTGAAATGCTGAAAGGGTTTTGCTCTGTGCTACTAAACTTTAAGTTACATACTTAATTTTCTTCTAAATACCAGGTGGCTTGGTGTACTTCAGAGGCTGGCATGTTTGCAAAGTGCAGTTATATAACCTGAAATGTTCCCCAAGAAATTGGCCAAGTCTGAGTTTAGTCAAACAAGAATAAAAGTCACTAAAAATTGCATAATGGTTTAGGCCATTTGCTTCTTTGTCTTGTATAACTCCTAAATAGATAATGCTGTGCTGTATGTGTGTGTGTGCATATCTTCACTGAAAGAGTGATTAAGCCTGGGAACAGGGAAGTGGTGGAGTCACCATCCTTGGAAGTGTTCAGAAAACAAGTAAATGTGGCACTTGGTGCTGTGGTTTCATTCACGAGGTGATGTTCAGCCACAGGTTGGGCTGGGTGACCTTGGAGGTCTTTTCCAACCATAATGATTCTATTGATTCTCTATAGAATGACTACTTGGGGTTGCTTTATTTTTTAAGTCTTTGGTGTTTTCATTTTCTGAGCCTTTACATATACATATTATCCCTACTTAATGTAATTGCAGCCATAACACAGCGTTTTAGTTCTATGTTTTCCTTAAATGACTTCATTTTTCTGAGCTCAAGAGAGACTCTCCCCCCTTTTTTCACAATGCATATATATTTCTTTAATTTTTATTTTAATTTGATTTTAATATGATTTTGATTTTGTTAAAAAGTAATTTGGAACTAGCAGTTATTGGCAACACAGCATCTATTAATTATCCTTGCTGAGCTCCAAGATCTTTGCCTTCACATTTAGATTGTAACTATAGAGGTGTAGTACCCTGTTAGTTGGGATTTTTGGATTAAAAAATCTTCCTCAAAAAACCAAAAACTCACCACGAAAAAAGGCAAATAAACCCTACAACATCCCTACAACCCAGAACCCAGTACAGGGATATGCAGACCCACTGATTTAAACAGAAGGAGCGCTTCTGTAATAAGTTCTGTCCCTGAGTGTTGCTTTCAGTAATGGTTATATTATCAATAATGGTACAATATCACGAAATCATTTCTGAAAGTGTTCAGAGAAGTGAATGGTAAGAAGGAATTGCTTGGTTTTATGGGCTTTGTTTGTTTGGGGGGGTGGAGGTGTTGTGGTTTTTTTGTGGGGGTGGTAGTGTTGTTGTTCTGTTTTGGTGGGGTTTTTTTCAATTCATTTACAAAATATTTTTTAAAATGACCAGATAAAAAAATCAAACCTGTTTTGGTTCTGTGTCAAACTTGAATTGATCCTGTCAGGTTAAGCTGGCTATGTGTGCTGGTTGTGCAAATGAGGGAGTATAATACCAGCTTTTATATTTGAATTACTGAATTCAAGCTCAGCAAGGATAATTAATAAATGCTGTGTTTGTTTTCCAAAGAAATTAAAGGTTATATATTTCAGAGATGGTTGAAGTTGCATGGAATCATTTGCTTACAAAGGCTGCTTTTCTTAATTACACCTGATAGGATCTTAATTCTCTGAATATAAAAGTGAATCCTGCTACTTCTGTAGTGAGTATGCCCATGTGAATTGTGAGATAAAAATATTTATGTTTTGCAAGTCCTTCTGTAATTTCACTCACTTCTAAAATTGCAATTTCTTAATTCATGGCCCTATATAACCTCTAAAACTGCATAAAAATAATGAATAAAGCAAAACAGAGCTTTATGTGCTGGAATTGCTTATTATGCTTCCCAGTACTTATCTGTGTCACTGATTTGTCAATCTTAAAAATACCCTTTACCATAAATGACTGTGAAAGGAATGGATAGGTTGTGTTTCTGTAAATGTAATAATGCATTGAGGTTTATTTTTGCACATCAGTCTTAAATGCTGAGTCAGCCCCACTTGAGAACATCACACAGCATCACAGAACTAACAAATGGTTCAGGCTTCTTAATGAAACAAGTAACAATAGTTTTTCATAGTTTGGGTCAACTTCTGCTTTCCACTGACTTTTGTCTCTGTGTGATGTTTCTAGTTACAATAATTGGGGGGGGGGACACAACCAAAAAATGCAAAACAAACTGATAGAATGGAAGAGAGTGAATGTGGGATATATCAACTAATTTTCCTACCTTTAAATTCAGTGCTATGAATAGCCACTTAATTGGCTTAGAGCCTTAAGCTCCAATTAAAAAAAAGATGGTGGGGAAAATTAAGCAAGTCCTTGGAGTCCTGCAGTGGCTCATGGAATTTTTTGATGAACTTGAGCTTCTCTTTCACTAAGATGTTTTTGAAAACTGTGCCAACTGTCCTGCAAGGCTGGACCATAACTCTTGGTAGGAACCAAAAATCTACAGTGATGTCCTTTCCTGAACAATCACAACGGTAATTTCTTTACTGGTTCATGATCAAGTTTTAATTTATTTACTCTCAGCAATGATTTCAGTGTGCAGATCAATGGAAATATAGGCCCAAATTGCCCAGTGTCATGCTGCTTCTTACAGAGAAAGCAATGTACTGTGCCAGCAGCTCTGCCGCTGCTGCTGATCCAAGGGTGGGTTTAGGCTCTCACAGGGCTGTGGGGTGCCTTCCCCTGTTGGTGTGGATCTCCTCCTTTCCAGGTGAGGAAACAGTGCCCTGTGAGTAATTGATCCAGTAAGGTGAGTGGAGGTGATGATTTGATGCCTCTGCTGTGGGCACCTGTTCCCTGAGGAGAGGAGCTCTTCGCCGGCATGCACGGAGGGCAGCAGAAAGATGAGCCTTCCAAGTCACTTCCATGTGCCTTTCCAAATCTCTTAAGTGGAAACAGGATCCTTGTGCATCAGAGACAACCTCCTGTAACAGCAGTAGGCACCGTTTCTGATCACATACCCCTAGGACAGCCTTATCCCAAAAGTTGTGAGTAACCACAGGGGTGCACTTTGTGCGTTTTCCAAGCACACGGGGAGGCAAGAGTAGTAACTGCTTCTGTTAGAAACAAAATCAGGGGAGACAGAACAGTTTTCAGAGATGGTAAACAGCACAGTTGTGGTCTTATCTGCCTTGCTTTGCTGGGTGCCTGGGGTCTGTGCCTCTGCCTCCATAGCTACCTGCTAGGCAGCCCAGCCCTCCAGCCTGGCATGCCCTGGTGTCCAGCCCACAGCCAGAGGGGGCATTTGGGGCCACTGGTGTATTGAGGCCAGGGCTCTTTTGTCAGCAGAATTTTTCCTAAAGCTGTGTTTGCTTTTGGTTCCTAAGGTATAAACTTGTGGGTCTGACTTTGTACCAGCTCAGTAAAGGTTTTCTCAAAAAGTCTTGGCATTTAGATGCCTTTTCCTTGTTGGTGCCCATGACAACAGAACCACTGATTTGGGTATTCTGTGTCAGCTCTCTCTGTGGGCAGCAAAATTCCTTTGCAGCTTTTATTTCACCTCATTAAACCAGGAAGAAAGATTCACCCTGTTATGCAATTGTCCAGCTGATAACTGTGTATATAAGTAGATTCTTTTAAAAAACATTTTGCTCATATCTTAGAAGCAGCTGAATTGCACATATGTTTCTGCAATGGAATTGAAAGTTACTCATACCAGGAGATAAAGGATGCTCTGTAACGTTCCTTGAAAATGCTGACAGGATTTCGGGGGTGGGAAGATAATTCCTTATATCTGCAGTTGCCTCATAAAATAAAATTTCAGTCAGATCTGGTACAAGATCTAGTAAACTCCAGGGGGTTTTTTTGTTCCTTAGAATGGCATTACACTTACTTTTGTGCTTGACCTTCCCACAGCAAAACTAATGCTATTTTGCATTTCCCTGTAGGTAAAAATTAATTAACTTGATAAATGGGACATCTCATATAGCTTTTTTTTTTTTTTTTTAAATCATGCAGTGTAGGTGAAACAACATTGAATAGTTAATCTGAAGTGCAGAATAGAAAGTTTGGAAAGTTCTTTAAAGATTAAGTACTTGCTTGATTATATTATTCCTTTCTCTATGATGGATTCTACTTTGTGTCCTCTGAATTGCTTAAAATGTGTTTATCTGACTTAATTTTGGGCTGTTGTAAATCAAGTATGCATTTTTCAAAAGCATCATCTGGAGAAACGGGAATATAGGCCCTGCATCATCTGGAGAAAGATCAAGTGTCACGTTTCACCATTTTTAAATATAAGGTACTCCTGTTTCTGTGTGTTTAAATAACTACTACTTTGAAGTAGTATCACACCTAATGTGTGATATTCTGTAGCTGACAAAAAAAATTTGTGTAGTTTTTCGAGTTTCTGGATGCAGTATTTCTGTAATTGCCTTCCAAAGACCAATCTTGTCCAAAGAGACAGCATCTCACCTGGTGCCTCCAGCTTTCCTCTGGCAGGAAGGGCTGGGGACTGCATTCCTCTCTCCAAACCTGTGCAAATCCTATAAGCTGTCCAGAATTGCAGTGTATGTGTGTGTTGTCCTATCTGGGGGGTGGTTGTAGTTGCTTTGACTTAAAACAACCCTTGGAGTTTGTATTCTAAATATAGACCGAGTCTGTGCCAAAGATTGAGTGCAAACATACAAACCCATCATTGATAGAAGTTCTAGTATCTTAAATTACTTCCTCTGGAAACTATAATTTGAATCATATGATATTTTGGAGTAGCAGGAGGAGGGAATATCTGAGAAAATAGCTATAATTTAAGCTTTTCATCTCTACAAACTTAACTTTGTATGAACTGTGCCAGTCATTTCATTCCTCGATTATTTGGCAAGGCTGACATTTCCTGTAAAGCAGGTCAGACCTAAAAATAACAAAATCTAGGTCATAACTAGTGTTCCTATGACTTCCCCCCCCTCCCCCCCGAGATTTCTAGCACTTAGAAAATGTTATTTTATGGCATATGCTTGTTGATAATTGGTAGTTGTGGCTGTGTGGCAGCACTGGAGCTGTGGGATTGGTTTGGTTTAACTGGTGAGACCAACAGCATCTGGCAGTGTTCATCAACCAAGGACTGTTGGCAGTGTGTACTCCCTGTATTAACTCCTGTCAAAGGAGAAGGCAAAAGAGCTCTTTTTAATGGGAGGAAAGCTGTGGGAAAGGAAGCAGTTGGGAATGAAGTGAAACGGGGGAAGTGAGAGACATAGAAAGGAAATGAGAGGCTGATGAAGAAATTGAAGACAGTTGGAAAGAGGTAGATCTGGTTCAGCAAATGAATGGCAGGAAACATGAGGTTAGAGTGGGAGTTGTAAAGAATGAGGATTTCGAAGGAATAGAATAATAAGGAGTTAATGACAAAGATGGTGTGAAGATAGTGGGAAGACAGATGGGAGGTGGAAAGAGGAAGAGGACACAGCAGGACCGGGTGAAAATGTGTGCACCAAAAAGTGGAGAGGAGGATTCTAGCCCTGGGTTCATGGGTGTTCATGAACTTCAAAAACATATCCTAGTCTTGGAAGTTACACATAATTCTGAGTTCTTCCTTGATGAATATCCTGGATGAAAGCTGGTGAGCACTGCTGTTTTGTGTGTACTTCCATTCCTGTGCTAGACCAGTGACTAAACACCTAACATGTCACTTTTCTCACCTGATGTCTGCGTGCAGCTTCCATAAAGATGCGATTTTTGATGACTGAGTTGCAATTTGTTAGACGTTTAACAGATGTCTTTTTTCATGCATCAAAACACAAGTATGATTTAAAATACTGGGAATGTAAAACATCAGTTTCTCAGCCATGAGAGCTGAGGATATTGGCAATTTCTACTAAAAAAATCACAAAACAGAATCAGAATGCGTGCAAGTAAACCAAGACGGCAATAGAAAGGATTAATTTTGAGTGCAGCTTTCATCCAGCTTATTGGATTTGCGTCCAGTGCAATGTCAAATAATGTAAACTTACTGATTTCGCAGCACTGGAGGACAGTAATAGCCAAGAAAGTAAGCTGAGAAAATGTTGGGCTTCACAAAAATGTTTTGTGGAACTTGCTTAAAATACTCGAATGCCCAACAGCTCCCACTGAGATTTCTAGCAGGAAATTTGTATTTCTGTGAAGCTGTACATGTGCAAAATGCATTCCTGTTTATAGTTCCCCTCTCCTTTCCTCTCGCAATGAGGGCAGTGAGCAGCTAAGCTCATGTCAGCTCTTCTGCCTCTTGGTATGGCCATGTGGAGGATTAGAGGTGAATTGACTTGCTTGTAGATGTACACTGGGTCACTTCAAAGAAATCTGAATTGTCAGAATGAATGTTCGCTCTCTGTGAGTGGAAAATACCCACAGAAAGTGGCTACTTGGGTGCAGTATTTGTTGGTTTGTTTTCTGCTTGCAGGAGATTTGTCTGAAACTTAAAAGGCCAGTGACTTTCTATCCTTAAAGTGATTGGAATGTAGCATCTTTCTTTCTGTTAGATATTAGGTTGTCCAGAGGAGCTGTAGATGCCCCATCCCTGGAAGTGTTCAAGGCCAGGCTGGATGGGACTTTGAACAACCTGATTAGTGGAAGGTGTCCCTGCCCGTGGCAGGGGGTTGGAGTGAGATGATCTGTAAGGTCCATTCCAGCCCAAATCATTCTGTGATATTCTGATGTTCTGTCCCATACTGTGCAGCTTTTTCACTGAACATTAATTCATGGGATAGTAGGTATTTATAGAATTTGCGAGTGGCATCAAGTTGACAGAACACCATTTATGCTCAAAGCAAGTTGGAGAAACTGGAAAATGGGTAACAACTCAGTAATGGCAACTCCATACAGGCTGCTTAGAGAAGAAACCTCAGGTGCACAGTATTTAAGGGGTTGAAACTTCATGAAGTTATATTAAAAATTACTACTTAGCTATGTAAGTAGTATACCAGTCCAAAGGAAGACATTTTAAGAAACTAACTCCTCTTTTTTATCTTTACCCCCAATCTACAATGGCAGAAAGGGGATATTTTTTCGCATATTTTCTGCTTCTGCCTCTTTTGTTATTTTCATAAATGAAACTTTAACCCCACTCATTGCCAACATCAGCAGCAGCTGAAAATGAACTGGTAACAGATTTGAGTGCCCAAACTGCAGTTCCTGTATCTGTGTCTGCAAGTGGTGTCCTTTGCTGGTAGGGGAAAGATATGGGCAGGAGCTGGGGGGAGTTGGTGCTGGGGCACAGTGTCTGGGGGGGGCACATTCCTCACAGGTGAGACTCTGCAGAATATTTTAGCGTTGTTTGTTTGTTTTTAAGTTCCTGCAACGACTCAACCGTGTGTAGTTGTATTATTTCACAACCAGTACTCTGCCATTAGCAGTGCCTGGGTGTTAAATAGGCAAGTGGTGAATGCTGTGGTGTCCCAGCCAGTTTTGCCAGTGGATGGCAGGGGACCTGGGTTTCTATATTCTGGTCTAGTTTTTTTTATAACTGTCCATGAGTGACAATATTTGCTTATTTTGGCACCAGAAATGCTTGCACACAAATTATCCAGTCTTTGGTGAGTGGCTGCTCCCCATAGGGTGAGATGCAAAACTGGAAAAATTCTGCTGTTTTCTGTGTTTAGGATGTTTCTCTTGTGACCATATTGAGGGAAAGAATCTTTGTAGTTTTAGTAGTTCTCCAAATATTCACCTTAGGTACTGACTGCTAAGCTTCCTAATTAACCTACAGACTACCTATTGCAGTTTAATGATTGCTTACCCTAACACGAGTGTGTAAATGGTAAATATTTTCTGTAATGTGTTGCTGAGGCAATCAATCCATAATCGACTTAGTTTGAAAGTGAGTCTCTTGCTGACATTGTGTTTATTGTTTGGAATGCCAGATTAATTACAGCATGTATTGCAGTTGCTGTATTATGAGCTCCATCTGTTTTTTATTAACTTTCTCTGTAAATGAGAAACTGTCAGTGTGTACTGTTTCTTATGTTCTGAAGAAAAATTCCCCCAAACCTTGTCTGCCTGTGTACAATATAATTGTGTACTTTAAAAATTAAAGAAGTGTTGTGTTCAGATCCCAAGTTCGTTTATTTCTTTTGTTTCTGGAGCAGCTGACCCAGGCAGAGATGACTCCTCCCTGTTTTGCAATAAATAAATGGACAGAAGAGACCATCCCAGGGCATTTGAAACTTGGCCTCAGGAGTTGATGTCGATTCCCTTAGATCTGAGCGTTAGACACGCACAGATCCACAGCATCCCTTGTGGCAGCAGCTGGCAGCAAATCCTTCATTTACTGGAGTTATTTACACGAACCACTTCAGAAACCAAGACCCATCTATTAATTCTCCCCCTTTGCGTGCAGCGTAGGTGACAACTAAGAAAGCTTTTAAAGTCACATTTGCTTGAGCCTTTTATCTTGTTTGTTGTTGGCTTGTCAGTTTTTTTTGTGCTCCGGGCTGTGTGTGAGCCCACTACAGCCCTGAGTGCTGTTTCTGCATAGAACTGTAAAAATATTAATTTGTATTGTCTCAGGGGAAGATGAAATACATTTATGATGACACTGGTGAATATTTTAAGGAAATGAATTCTAGATAGCACAGGAGCCAGCAGATGTGCATTGTACTTTTAAGTACACCTACAAAAGAGTGATTTGAACTTTGTTCATTTCTGTAGGAAGAGTATGTACAAGATGTTTGGACTTTTCTATCTTTAGTCAAGACTTGTTGTGATTTCTGTGAAGAACAGCAGTTTGCTTATACTTGGGCAGATAAGGGAGAGGCAAAATACAGACACAGTTGTAATATGAAGGGAATTATCAAGGGGCTTAACATCCAGTCAGAATGCTTGGCAGTAACTGCAATAAAAACTGAAATTTCAAGCTCTGGAATGCAGTAATATAAACTCTTATTGCTGTAATTAAATTACTTGAGAGTACAAATTTGTCACAATCCCAGCAATGAAAACTGGAATTAGTTGATGTATTGGTTTGGATTTTTAGGAGTTTCTAGCCATTAGTAGATACCTTGCAATGTGCTCTGCACTGTATTTACATGCAAATTGGAGAGTGAGAGTGTTTCACTCTGATTCCCATCCTCCTATTTAAACTCAATTTCTGGGACTTGAAAAGCAATTTATCAGAACGACTGCTGAAATTCACCTCACAGAGATGCTCAACAGGTGATTAATTTCCCAGAGGTGAGTTTTGCTCTTGGTCTAATACTGGGGAGAGACTGATGGACAGAAGTGATGCAGAGAAAATTCACCTGAGAACAGCTCAGGAATGATTTCCTGATTTAAAAGGCAACCCTGGATATCTTTCAGGTGTTTGGTGGTTTTTGTTTGTTTCTTTTTTTTCAGCATATCACAAAGAAATTACCTTTGCAGAAGAATAATGTGGGCAGAGAGTTGTTTACTTGCTATGAACCCTTCCCTAAAAAGAAAAGCAGAAGCTTTCTGAGCAGGTCACTGTCCTTCAGGAGTTGAAGATTCTCTTCCCAGGTCAGCTGCAATCTGGGAGTCAAGATGGAGAGAATAGTTTAATATCTGTGAATAAGAATAACCTTTACAATGTAAGATATACAGCTGTTACAGTGCCATATGAATATTGCCATGCTAAAGGCCAAGAAATGGTGGATTGTTACATGCTTAAAATGTGTGATTCAGTATTCACACAAGAAATTGTTTGTATAAAAGCATCTAGAAGGTTTTAGTCATTAGAAATAGCTGTCACCAAATGGCCAATCTTTTTGTTGGTTAGATGCATCACAAGTGGGGTTAGAAGGAGGACAGAAACACTACTTCCCCTATCTGCCTACTTTCTTTCCTCTTCCTGGAGACTACGGCCCGCACAGTGGTGATGCATGGGAAAAGCAAGTACCTTGCCATACTGGCTGTAAAAAAGATATTCACCTTGTGCTTTTAAAAAATAACAAAAGAAATTATCTTGTCCAATGAATGGCAGAAACTAGTTGATAACAAACATGGCAATTTTCAAGTCAAATTTCATACACTTACTATTATTGTAACTCTAAATACGTATCGATATTTCAAATTTCCAGCCCAAAATGTGGAAATGGAACGTATGTGACAGTGACCTTTGTATCTCAGTGAAAATTACTGCCCTCTTACAGCTTCACAAAAAGAGCTGAGGAGATTTTCGTTTTTTTTCTGTAGTACCTACCTGTTGTACACAACGTGATTTGTATCTGGTACATGGAAAGAAAAAATAGGTAGTGATTATGATGTGCTTGTATTGGAATCCTCCTTCATCAGAGCCTACTAAGCTGTTAAATCAGTATTACTGTGCAGTGTTAGACTAGGGTTTTACTGTCAGTGCTGTAAGAAAACCTCTGTTGTGCTGCTGTGAGTCCTTGTCATGCCTGTGTCTGTCACATCTCTGAGCCCTGACACCCCCCGGGCAGCTGGTGCAGGTACTTGGTCACTGGGATTAATGAGTAATAAGACCTCTCTTCCTACACAGGTCTTACTGTTACTATAAAGGAAGAAAAAGTAAGTTCTGTCAATAATGTCTCAAGTGGAGTAAGAAAAGTTCTGCTAGAGCTTATGGTGCATGATCTGATAATGCCTTGCTGTGACTTGAAATGGGAATCATCATGTACTTTGTGTAGCTGTTGCTACTTGATTAGCTCTCAAGAAGACTCTTCAGGTGCTTCTTTACTGGACTTTTCATTTTTCTTCTTTATTTAGAAGTATCAAAACACACAAACAAAAATCCCTACCTATTTATCAGGAATACAGTTGAAATAATCCCTGAAAGGATAATAATCCACGAGAGGAGAACTTTTCTGGGGAGGATTCATTTCACAGCGTGATATTAAAGCAGAGAAAGTAATAAAGCATTTGTGATATTCTCTTAGCTGTCTTTGTCTTGAGTCACCAGATGTCTGATGTCCTGTTGAGAACCAGCTGTTTCTGTATTTCTGCTAACATTTCATTTCATCCTGTTCTCAAGAGGGCAGTTCTGTTTGTCCTGTTCAGCCAGGTGTATGTAGTGCATTAGTCTTTGCTGAAGACTCGCTGCACCCTCCTGGCCCAGCGCCGGAATTAATCCTTCCCAGTGGCCATATGGAAACCAGCTCACACAGTGCAGTCAGTTGGAGCAATGAGACACCAACAGGTCCAGCAATCAGGGAGCAGGAAAGGTGCAAAGGGAGTGTTGTTGGCTTTGGCTGTGGGAGCACTGCAGAGGAGGCTGAGCCTGAGGCGTGCGTTGAGGCTCGCGAGTCAGATGAGGGGTTTTATTTAGCAAAACACAGCCATGCTGACTTATTTGAGAGTGTTGGTGTAAGAAACTAAAATTATCTCATGGCTTATGCATCAAAATTGTAACCCTGAGTATGAGTTTGCGTGCAGTGAAGATATAATGGTGTTATTTTTGATAGGAATGTTGTGTGTTATGTCCTCTGTCAAGTTGATCTTATAATACTGCAGCTGTTTTCTTCCCTTTATTTCTTATTTTCTTTCCCAAGGATTGTGATTCTGTGTTTGTGCTTTGAGATACAGACATTTAAGTAATGAAGTGTGAATTCATTGGTTCCATGCTGAAAAAAGCCCAAGACATAACAGAATTTGTGTCCTGCTGAGAGATTGCCTTGCTTTTTTGGGTGGCTGGTTAGGCTAAAGGCTGGAGAGCAACGGCCCAAGAAGCAGCAGAATTACAGCGTGGTGTGTGCCTTTTGGTGGTTGACTGCATTTACGAAATGTCCCTAATGCCTTTTTTTAGAAAAAGTAAAATAAGGAATTTAAGCTAATCGTGGTGGTAAGAAACTGAAATTGTGTAACTCAAATAGAGTCTCTGGGTGACTACAATTAATTCATTCTTATTTCTTCTTTTCAGGTTTTCTTCTCTTCCACCTTGGCCTTCCCCTTGGTCACTTTTCTGTTTAAATTGCCATAAGATCTGTTACCTCTTCCTTGTCTTACCTCTTTGCTTGTGCTTTAAGAGAAGTCTTTTCAACTTCTGTCACTGGTCCGAAATCCAGTCATCAATAGTTTATTTCTCCAAACATAGGTGCAGGTAATCTGTTTTTTTTAAAGTTTATCTGATGTTTTTGGCTAATTTTCCCTTAATTCTGGGCATTCTGAAGATGAATTTTCAGTGTTCTGCTGGACTTTTTCAAAGCTGCTAAGAGACCTGTGGGCTTCAGCTACAATTTGATGTACAAGTGCATCTCATTTCATTTGTGATGGTACATCAAACAGATATTTCACTCTAGGGAGCCATTTTATGTAAAGTAGCCTGTTGCAGATTTTGAAGTTTTCTTTTGAGCTACACTGAAATCTTTGAGAAACACAATTCTTTGCTCTACCAGAGGTTGCACAGCATTTCTTCGTGTTTCTGTGTGTGTGTGTAAGGTCAGTGTCTCACTCAGTCTCTGCTTTGTGAATATCTGTGTGTGTCTGCCTGTGTATGTGTGTTTTAAGTGTATTATTATAACTGCTTGAGAGGAGTGAGGGGGGGATTGTAGCCTTCACATCATTCGGCTATTGCAGGGCAGGGTTGAAAAGCAATGCTCTCCTAATTAATGCTTCTCAGGTGATTGAAGAGCAGCAACCAAACTGTAAAAGGGGTTATGTGTAAACTGGAGCTGTGGCGGGATCAGTGCAACAAGTATTTACTTTTTCTCAGCCTCCTTCTCATGTTCGGAGTTGAGCAGAAACTCTTCTCAAGACAGTTTGAAGTTAGATGCCAGTAAGTGGGAACGTTAAGAGTCAAAAAGTTCTGAGAAAACAAAAAGAGTCTTTCAAGTGTGTGTGCACATATAGGCAGCAGCTCTTCCCAAGGACATTTCATAATCAGTTGTTTGTCCACAACAAACAGATCCCCTAGAATGCCCAGAGCCTCAGGATGTGTTTGCTCTGAAGACACTATTAATTGCTTGCAGCCCATGTGGAGTTTCATGGTGCTTTGGGTAGGTTTTTGATTGTGCCCAAGTTAGCCAGTTGCAATCTTGTTCAGACATGATGATGCTGAAGTCTAATTTCAACTAAAAAAAAGAAAAAGACAATCCCAAGTGAAAAAAAAACCAACCAAAACCACTTTGAGTGATACCTGAGGATATTCAGGAGCCTGCAGTAGAAAATGATTCATTGTGCTCTGCCTTAATACATGAGTATCTTTTTTTTATTGTGGTTTAGATCCTGGGAGGTGAAGTGCCCTGAGAGGCATTGGAAAGAGGGTGAGAATTCTTTTAAACTGATAAACCAACAGCAACAAGTGCCCAAGTGACAAATTTACTTCATTATTCTATCAAGTTACTTTGCATGTACCCGTGAGCATTTGCTGAATGCTTTTAGCCTTAATTTCTTCTCCATGGCAATAGTTTGAGCCTGTATCAGGTCTGTCTTGGCTATTACCAATCCATCTGGTTGGGTCAGTGAATATTGACTTCTGCAATTGTACACACAGTATTTCCTGATTTATTTAAAAACTTTGATAAATTGTTTCAATTCAATTAGCCTTTTTTCCTATATTAACAGGAAGCCTTACTTGACCTTTTTGCTTAATTCACTTGTTTTATAGGCCTGTATTTCATCTTCTTGTTGTAGGGTGACTAATATACTTGCCCTTTCAGCTGAGAAACTACCATCTTCCATGTGTTCACTTGGCTTTCTCTTTTTATTTTAATTTCTCATATAGCCTAATGTGTTTTTGCTGGTGATTTTGGGGTATTTTCATAGATGGTCTGTTAAAAATGCTGGGTCTCTTTGTTTGAATGGCTCAAGTTCAGTCATACTCTTGGACTATTCAGATCCTAATCAACCACTTATTAAGAATGACTGTCATCTGCCCTGGTGTTGCCCAGTTGTCTGGCTATTTTTAGAGTAGTGGTATTTGTGTTTCTTAAGTAAAGGCTGTTCATCCTGTAAACAAGTTGGATGCATAGCTGTGGTCTGAAGAGCTCGCCCAGCCATTAAATGTAACATCTGAATTGCAGGAGGGGCCTACACGGTTAAATGGCTTAATTATTTGAAATCCTTCTCGCCTGGCAAAAGTTGGTGTAGATGCATTCGCACTGGCACAAACATTTTTGCTTGGAGGAGTTTTGTTTACTGGAGTTTTGCACACAATAGTAGCAAGAAAGCTGGAGGCCTGCTGGTATAGCTTTGGACAAAGACTGAGCAGGGGGAAACCCTGCCAAAGTGTGGAGTGAGGAATTTGAGGATAGCAGCAATAAAAGACCACTTGAAGGCAGGAGTCTGGCAAAATGAGGGCTGTTGAGAAGAATTTCCATCATTTTCTGTTGTGTAACTTTAGCTTTCTATTCTAGGTAAATATTTCTCCATTCTGGAGAACGGGAGGGCAAAACTTCTTAAAATCAATGTTTTTCTTTTCCATTCTTAAGGAAAAATATACTGCTCTACAAAATTGACAAGATAAATTACTATACAGTTTTTAACACTTTGCAAGACACTAATAGTGTTGTTTCTTACGAGCCAAAAATCTTTTCCAGTGTCTGATACTACACTTGTATTTAAAGCATTAGAGCCCAGAGTTCTGTGTTTGCAAATATTTTGCAGAACTTTGGCATCTCATTCCTTTATTCCAGGTAGGCACCTAATCTTTGCTGTATCTCTAGGTTTATATAAAGTATAATTCCAGTTTATTCAGAAGCTTAAAAAAAGGGAGTGTTTTTCCTGCCCCCACAGGGTGAGTTTATGCTTGTGTGCTGTCAGTACTCGACAAGTATCACACGTGTTCTACTTTTGCACCTGAAAATCCTCTTCACACTTTGGAGAGTGCCATTTATAATTTTTGGGACTTTGGACAGTGTTTTGCTGCTGTCACACCCTGTAGGTATTTCAAATAGTAAATGTAGAGCTTTATCCAACAAACATTTTTGTTCTACTACAAAGATGAGGTAGTATTTTTTTTCCTAAATTAAATGTAACTGTTAATCCATGGAATCAACAGTTGTATCTGGGAAACAGGTGGCAGGAAAAAATTTCATGTTCAGACCTACCTACTGTAAATACAATAGCAAACAGATGTCACTTGTCAAATGCAAGTACTAAACACCTCGAGTTTGTGGTGACAAGTAGTAATAAAGTGTTTGGAACCCTGCTTAATCTGTTTAGCTCCTTACTGGTGGCAACAGCTTCAGAAAACATTTGGAAAGCTAAAGCCAACTGTTTTAACTACTCCCTTGTATTGATGCAGAAAGATCTTACACGGTCATTTCACTCCTACTCAGAAATCTTGATGACAATCTTCAGATACTGTCTGGTTTTGGACTTCTCTACGGAATAGTTCAGATGAAGTAGAAAGCAGAAATGGAAGGTAAATGCAGATTCCATCAGGGACTGGTGTTCTGTAAGACATTTGAGGTCAAATGCAGCCTGATCTGCACTGGACTGCACTGCAAGAAGTTTGGAAGAACGTTTCCTTTTGCTTATCTCTTGGTAAATCTGCCTGTGCTATAGTGTTTACAAACAAAAACGAAGTCCTTTACTTTGAAAACAAAAAAAAAAATTGGCCAGGAAAAAAAAAAAAGGCAACTTCTCTAGCGTATTTTTCTTAATACTTTGTCAAAAGAGAGTTTTCAGGGTTGGGTTTAGACAAAGAGTTGCACAGTGATAGGTAATTTGGTTGGCATAGATGGACCTTCGTTGGAAGACACTCTTGAACACTGGGTTCTTTGATCTTGGGGGGGGAAATGGTAGAATGGGAACCAGTGAACCTAAATGTCAGAAATCAGACACAAATCTCGGTGGCCGAAACAGATGAACCATTAGAGTTTTCCATATTTTTCAGAGCAACTGCAAAGCAAACAAGCTAATTGATTCTGTAGGTATATTAAGGAATTTAATTTCTTTAATACTCAGAAAATCAGGTTGTATGATCTAATTGTCTCTCTAAATATTTAATCAATTCCTGAAATGATCTGTTTATTGATTTAGTGTTATTTGGGTACCTGTGGGTTTTCCTGCAGATCATTCATAATTTCAATGTACTTTCAACTCCTGCAAAGCCCGTTCAAAGGCTTGAAAAATCTTTCAGTTACAAGTAACTCTTCTCAGGCAAAATCCAGTGGTGAAGTTGTATCTAAATTGTATTTCCCTGGAGGAAAGAAGGAATGAGTCTCAAAGTAAAAATTGCTTTAGCTTAAGACTGAGCTACTTCATATCCATTACCAACCACTGTGTCATTGAGAAGTCAGGTAAGGAGAGGGTACTTAAGACCAATTTTGAGAGATTTGGTAGCGAATTTTAGAATTGTAACTGGCATCAGTGGATTCCTTTTTGCTTTGTGGGTGGTTCTTTGGTTTTGTTTTTAAAGTAAGTAATTGAGCTTTTTTTCATCTGAAAGGAACAAAGAATAAGTGTAGAAATACAGGATTTTTTCCCCCCCCCGAAGTTGTCAGTATCAACAGAAAAGAAGTATCCAACTGAGGTGGAAAACAGAAAAAATAGGTGTTGTAAAATCTTCACCCATGGCTGAACAAACACTATTATGGGATGGTTGTAATGTTCTTTGGTACTAACAGGATGATGGGCTTGATTTCAGATGTTTTTCGTATTTATAACCAAATGTGTATTAAAATATAATGTCTGCAAGTATGTGAGAATCACCTCCAGGAGGTGGTGGTCTGGTCTTCTCTCTTCCCTTAGTTGTATCTGAAGAGCACTTGGAGTACAAGTAGTGTGCTAGGATCTGCTTCTGGGAATTTCTGACTGCGACATCCACTTCAAATATCAGTCACAGCTTAAACACATTAGAACCACATGGCTTACTGTCAGCTTAAAAAAAAAAAGAAAAGAAAATTTGCCCTTAAGACTATTTTGTTGAGTTTTTGTTTTACTTTGCTCCATTGTGAAAAGGCTGAAGCAGCAGATTTTTGAAGCTTGTGTAGATTGTGTGAGTACCATGTTTTTGTGACTACAGTTTTTCCATTTTTAAAAATAAAATATATTTCTCAGAACTCAAAATGCTGCATTTTTCTTGACTTTCACGAAACTTGGCAGTGAATCCTGTGTTCCTTCAGTGTTTCTCCATCCCCAGCTGAATGTACTCAGAACTTCCCAGTGGTAAAGACTAGAGACTTTTTTTTTTCTTTTTAATTGTTGGAATGTAAAGAGTATCCAGGCAAGGCTTAAACAGTTTCAGCCCTCGATTGAATAGAACAGGTTTACAATCCGGAGTTGTATTATTTGGCATTTCTTTAGTAGGGAAGTGATTTCAATTATTGAGGTGATGGGAAAAGCAGATATGTTGTATTACAGCTATGTTTTCTGCTGCCATTGAGAATATATTTACTTTCATATTCTCGAAGATGCATGTATCTGTCTTGCATAATGCATTAGATTAATTTGTGAGTCAGAAGAGTGTTGAGAATCTTTTTTTTTTTCCCCTGAGAATAGTCCATTGCATCACAGGAGAAAACCCCCTGTTAGATTGCAAGAGAGGAGAGGACTCAAGAACAGGGGAAAGAGGCATCACCTGCAGTATTATGTCCTTGTTTCTAATAATTAGAAAGGTGGGTGGTAGTTGGGCATTTTTCTGTTTGTTTGTTTTAATTGAACCTTCATTTAATGTTTTGACAGTAATTTTGCACTGTGGCACTTTATGCTTCTGGACACCAGATGGTGCTGCTAAACTGGCTAATGTGGAATTTTCACACTTTTTTGAGTAATTGATACTTGATTTAGTTCCAAAGTCAGGTCTGTACTTTCCAACCAGGTATATTCCAGAACTGTTCCTGATAGCTCAGCCCAAAACCTGCTGTTTAAGGCCAGTGGTCTGAAAATCACCTTGTAAACCAAGTGGGTTATAGAATCAATATTTTAGATCTCCCTGGGCAAAACCTGCCATCAGCTGGAGTTCCTCCTGGGAATATAGCTTTGTAACAAATCCTAATTTCTGTGCTTGGCACTTCAGAGATTTAATTTATTGAACTGTCATTTCAATTTGGTTTGATAACTGCAGTCAGAAAACTTGGGGTGGAGGCACCTTCTAGTGCCAGGTTAGAACTGCAAAGGTTAGTTCTAGAGACGAATTAAATAAAATGCAGTGATGCTGAGGGAGGGATTGAGTTTGGTGGGGCTTTCTTTAGACATAGTCTGTGTTAAGCTTGAGAAGGGCTGCCAGAAAAGCCTTTGCTATTTGTTTGAGAAGACACGATGGCTTGGCTGTGTTGTTGCAGTGCAGACAATGTGATGTACGTTTGGCATTTTGATTTCTCTATTTCTCTTAATTTTCATTTGGTTATTGTGTTTAATAAGTTCATCTGGTAATCCTAATCATGGGGCTGAAGGGATGGAACAAGACATTTGGTTTTTAGCTGAATCCCAAAGGTTGGTGGTACAGTTTTATCACTGAACTGTAAATAATGGGTTCAGATTTATGTAGGCAGGGAGGAAAGTTTTGGATAGATTTTACTGTATTTTTCTTAGAAGTTTTTATTTCTTTTATAGATCCCCATATCAAAGTTTCTGGAAAAAAGGAAAATGTTAAAGAAGCAAAAGAGAAAATCATGTCTGTCTTGGACACAAAAGTAAGAAAATTTATTTAGAATGATACCTTAACCCCTAATTTTGTGGTGACACTGATCTCTTTTTAATGGGCACATTGCAAAGGGAAGGTATTTATGGACACTCTGAAACAAAGTCTCCAGTATATTGTCCTACAGGTGTTGATACTTAAATATTCCATAAGAAACTACTTGCTTAAAGCAGCTTTTCCATATCTGAAGTATATAGAAATAATATTGCCAGCTATGTGGCTAAAAGCATACATGGTTTGTTCACTGGATTGGGTTTTTTACTTTAAAATCTGAAATACAGCTGCACTGCAAACAGTAGGTTATGCAACCATTGCAGAGAACCTAAAATTTGTTTCTGCTTGCAATTCAATTTTAAGTGCATTCATGCAGTGTTATTTCTAATGGTTACTGTATTCTTACCCTTTGAAATATTAGGGCCAGAATATCTAAAACATCTAGATCTTGGCCAGGGGTCTCTAATGTTCATCAGATCTTATTTTCTTTCAGTAGCAAGTCTTTTGGGGTAGTGTGTGTGGCTCCTCTGTAGTTGTATGGCAACTTTCTGATCCTCTCAACATTTTGCCAAAAGAAACAGCCCAGTGACAAGCACCATTTTTTGAACAACTATTTAATATCATTATGGATTGTTTAACAATGTAGCTTTTAAGTACAGCTGTAGGCAGTGTTTATGTATTTCAGAAATTGATGTACCAGAAAAATTTGCTTGTTAAAAGAGGAAAAAACACTTACTTTATCCCATGGCTTTGACTTGCCAAGTCTTCATCATGTGATCCTGTCAGATCAGACGGGGGTGTGTGACTGCAACTGAAAGGACACAGAATTAAGAGAAATTAGAATGGACTGCAAAAGGACATTTAAGTCACAGTTGATAAAAACTTGGATGCATTTTAAAATTCTTAGACATTTTTTTGAAGATGCATTTTTTGGGTATTTATTTCCGTATTATTTCCTCACCGGGGAGAAAATGTGGCAAGTTTAGCATCCAATTATGATCCATATTAAAAACGTCACGGAGTGGGAGCTCAGGTATAGGCAAAAGTACTTTGGAAATACAATTTTGAATCTCGTTTTGAAGTTGCATTGCTCTTAAAGTCGCGTTGTGCTGTGAGCAGGTCTAATCGTGGGTGCTTGATTTCCAGAGCAATCGGGTAACCTTGAAGATGGATGTTTCCCATACAGAACATTCTCATGTGATAGGTAAAGGTGGCAATAATATTAAAAAAGTGATGGAGGAAACAGGATGCCATATCCATTTTCCAGATTCAAATAGGAACAACCAAGCAGAGAAAAGCAACCAAGTAAGTATTGTTTAATACTGAGCTCATTTATATTGTAATTCCTGAGAGAATAAAACATTTCTAAAGTTCTTTCGTCAGTCTGGGTTTTTTGAGGATGGTGAGTTCATGTTCAGGGAAATAGATTTTTGGTATTTACACTCTGTGGAAAGCACAGGGCTTCCTAAGTGAGCAAATCTTTAAAAACAGATGGAAACAATTTGTGATGGCTCATGAATCACTTTAATTTTTTTAAGCTGAAATTACTTTGTGCATACAGAAGTCAACAACTTGGTGTGAATGGTAGAGAAACAGTATGAAAAGATCTGTAATTTTTTTTTCCCATTCAACACCTGACTTAGTTACCATATTGATTAATTTCTTGGTGCTTTTTGCTTATGGTGTAACTTCGTTGAAGACTAAACTTAGTGGCTCGCTGGCAAAAGTGTCTGTCCTATTGTAGGAGTTCAACTTCATTAGAAGAAGTCATTGAACCTGAATTGTAAAATTTCTAGTGCAAATGTTGCTGAAATGTTTACTTTCAAGTCCCTCATCATTGGGCTTAGAATTCCCTCTTGTGCATCCTGAGCAAAATACAGTAATTTCAAAACATTCAAGAAAACCTGCTGTTGAATTTTAGCACTGAGCACATGTACACAGTAGTAATTCCATTACTTGACCCAAACCACTGTGTTGTTTGATGTATCCATTGTTTTTCCAGTTGCTTAAACCTATGTAACCTAAGATGCTATAATATGCATAGATGATTTTTTTTAAAAAAACTGGTTATAGTTTTCAACTAGCGTTTAGAGAACACTTAGGGTGTCACCAACTGTGAAATAACTGAGGTGGTTTTTTGGTATTTTTGGGGTTTTGGTGTTTTTGTTTGTTTTCTAGATTTCTTTTTGTAAGGAGAATACTGATACCTGAATAACTTACCCAATGCCTAAGCTGAAAATGTGATGCAATGTGTTCTCTCTTCTTGCTCTTTCAGGTGTCTATTGCCGGACAGCCAGCTGGAGTGGAGTCTGCAAGAGTTAGAATTCGGGTAATGGTGTCTTTTAGGATAGTGTTCCCTTGAAAAACACCTGAAAGGGGGGAAAAAAGTATAGATTTGAGGACCCCTAGGGTTGTTTGGCTCTGTATTATGACAGCAGAAATATAGGAACAAATGTGAGTGTCCATGTGAGTAATATGCAGAGGGTATTATAAAAGTGATTCACCTTCTGGCTAAATTTTTAACTAGCCCAAGGTGGGCCTTGAACACAAAATCTACAGTATAAACAAGATGTAAATTATTCCATACTGTGTTGAAAATTACTTCTTAACTTACCCACCACAGATAGCCTGTGGAAGATTGGGCATCTGATGTGAATCTATGACTTAGGAAAAAGAATTGCTTAATTGCTTAAATTTCATGTATAATTTATTATAATTTACATAAACAATTAGTGGGATTCAGTGCCACTCCGCACTCATAGCAATTTTTTATCCTTTCCTTCTAGTTTTGTGTGTTTTGGCATGGATATTTATAAATCAAATAAATTATGAAAAGTCCCCCTCAGTTGTGTAGTGCGATTTGTCTCTTACACAACCTTAGTCTTGAAAGTCATGAAAGAAGCTGTTTCCTTAGCTTTGAAGCTGACTTCAGAGTTCCAGTTAATCCATGACAGAAAAGAGACTTCTCTAGCAAGTTTTACAAATATTGACCTGTTTGTAGACATGCATGGATAAGTATGGGAATTTACTTGGCTTTCTTGTTACACAATTGCAAATGCTTCTGCTGTTTTGGATTAAAATAACCAACCAAACAAAAGCCAACAAAGTCTATGCAAAAAAACCCCATTCTAGTGTCCCTGGAAAAAATGGTGCCATTTTCCAACTGATAATATTTTTTTAACAATGAACTCTGGGCAGAGGATGCATTAGGTCAGTTTAATCATCACTGGCCAACACATGATTGAGCAAAAGAGTTGTTACAGTTTTCGTGAGTATGATTTTGGCTTTCAGTATTTGTTCTTCAATGTTGTTGTAGGAGCTGCTTCCATTGGTACTTATGTTTGAACTGCCTATTGCTGGAATCCTTCAACCCATCCCAGATCCTAATTCTCCGACAATTCAGCATATATGTCAGACATATAATATTTCAGTTTCCTTTAAACAACGCTCTCGAATGTATGGTGCTACAGTCATTGTCAGAGGGTCACAAAATAACACCAGTGCTGTGAAGGTAATGTGTCGTCTTAATTCATAATTTAGGTTTCTAAGAAGTATATTGGTTTAAAAATGCGTAGAAAATAGTTTGAAGTTTAGGATTTAGCGTTGTTTGTGATAAGCTTTTAATCTGGTTTTCACACTGCTGAGGTTTCCAGCAGTTCTGGAATATGTGCTGATCTTACCCATCTTTTAACTTAAAGAAACCCCAAACAAAAACCAGAAAACACACCTCATATCTTAAATTGTTCATGCTTAGCTCTTCTCAACATACACTCAAATATATAACCTTGAAAATTGCCTGAACAGTCAGTAAAGCTGGTCTTGCAAAACCAGCACTGGGAGATGGGAATTTGACAGTCAAGGAAAGGAACTGCCATGAGCCTGTTTATCTTAATAAAATAGAGTGGTTCTTGTGAAGGACTGGCAGTATGAGAGATGGATACGGTCCCACGTGGGTGTCTCTCAAGCCAGTAGGAACATCTTAGGCCAAAACTGAAAGACAAATTTTGCAACTAATCTTAACCCAAATAAATCTCTATCGACTTTCTTATTGACATATGTGGCCACAGAAGGTCTGTTGGGACCAAACCATGTGACATTGTCTAACTGCCTTTTTCAGTAGCACTGAAATGCTGCATTTGGTCATCAAATGGGAGTTAGTGGGTAGAGTTTAGTCCATTTATTACCCTTGACAAATCAATCGTGGTTTTAAACCAGACAGTATTTTCTTTACCTTGCCTGTGGAGCGTGTGACAAGTAAGGAAGCACTGTGAAATGTGTTGTACACCTGTGAGCACAGTTTCACCAGTTTGCTTCATTTCCCCCCACCCCAGGAAGGAACAGCCATGCTCTTGGAACACCTGGCTGGGAGCCTGGCCTCTGCAATCCCTGTGAGCACACAGCTCGACATCGCAGCACAGCATCATCTCTTTATGATGGGTCGGAATGGCAGCAACATCAAACATATCATGCAGAGGACTGGTGCTCAGATCCACTTCCCTGACCCCAGTAACCCACAGAAGAAATCCACTGTCTACCTCCAGGGCACAATTGAGGCTGTCTGTCTTGCCAGGCAATATCTCATGGTAAATACTTTTCAGTGAGACTTGCATGAAAAAAAATGCCAGATTACAGAAAATATGCTCGTCCTGCATGTATTTATGGGTCAAGTTGTAAGTTAGCCTTAGAGAGGGAGGATTGCTACTCACACTGCAGAAAGCTGATTCAGTTGAGTGCTCTATTTTTGTCAGTGTTTATAGTTATCTAAAGTATTTGTAATCTCTGGTAACATGATTTGAAAAATGACCTTGGTAATAGAAATGCAACATAAGCAATGTAAATTTATGATAACAATATGCTTCTGAGTAGAGGCAGATTTTTGGAGTGTTCTGTTGGTGTTGGATGATGGGTTGGGTTTTGTTTTGCCAACCTGCCTTTTCTGTGTTTGTCAGGTAAGTAGGTTTCTTTTGAGAGGAAATGTCAGGAATTTCTGAGTTCCCACATAGGCAAGTTTTCAATGAAATTGGGAAACCACAGGAAATAATTACTCATTCTGCAGTCTTATATTTTTTTATAGTGTCATAGCTACAGTTCTATGAGGCCTTTTATAAAAATAGCTCTGGTGATGAATATTATTTGTAGAAATTTTTGTTATATTGGTCTTTAAACTTAACAGGAGCCTTTAGGCATTGTTTTAGTGCTAATTTATGTACAACTTTTTTATCTATGAGGATATTTATGGACAAAACATGGGAGGAGTGGACTCAAATCCAGTGCAAAGCTGGTGAGATATTAAACCATGATACCTTTTAATTCCAGGAGTCCCCATGTGTCTTACAGTGCACTGTGGCTTGCTGTATGTCAGAAAATAAACATGGTGCCTTGCTGTTCATAGTTATATTCAGATCATTATGTTCTAGACTGTTTTTGTCTGTAAATGCCAAGAGACAGCCTTGTTCTATGTATTTCTTTGGTGAGGTTTATGTAGTGCTTTTCTGATGGTTCATGAAGTAGAAGGAAATGCAACCAAACTATCACACAAATATCAAAGTACATCTTTTCTCTAGAAACTTGGAATTCTGTGAGGCCTTTTTTTTTTTTTTTTTTTTAATACTGAAGTTTGATTTCATTCAAAACACATCAACTTAAGTACAACTTAATATCCCTCATCATGTCCATTACATCACCCTTTAAGAACTGTACAGACCAGGAAACTTGTTCTGTCTCCTTGAATTCACAGACCTCACATGTCCTGAAACTGTTGTTTCCAGTTTTGTAGATGAAACAAGTCTTGTTTAAAATGTTCTTGTTCTCTTTTTTCCTCTTTCCCCAAAGCCTTTGGTTTCAGCTGTATTTTCATTGTCATCAAAAAATCTTGGTACTTGCTTTCTGTTAGTTTTTCATATACTAGTTGAGGACTGTACCATATTTAAATACAGACAACATTGATAACTTAGGGGTTTTTTAATCCAGTTCCTGTCAAAGAACATTGCTTCTTTTCCCCCCATCACCTTCATGCAGATGCTTTAAACATAAAATAATCTAGTGGTAGGGGAAAAAAAGAGCCTTTTAATATGCTTATAAAACCTGACATTTCAACTTGGAAGTTTTGGGGTTTATGTTTTCCTTGTTAACCTTTAGTTGCATTTTCATTCAGCAGGCTTTTGGCGAGATCTTCTGGTATTACTTTCTGCAACTTCTTTACAATAACATTTTGAAAATCCAAGTATGAAATGCTCTCAGCAGTTCTGTTACCATTAAATCCTTGATTATTGACTTTAGTGTTTTTAGATAGACTATATCCATAATGATTCTTTTTGGACAAGTTCATGTTGTGGAGTTAAGCTTTGTTTGTCAATCTTCCTGTGGTCAGAATATTTAGGATGTCTTGCTTTAATTTTCCTGAAGTTAAAATTACTTTAATTGAGGTTTTGGTAGTACTGTGCAGCTACAGATGGTACAGTTGAGAAATGCTATTTAATATTAAATTACATTGAACAAGGGATCTGCAGACTAAATATACCAATTTGCTGCTTTGCATTCTGAAGCCAAAGCAGGAAACCAATTAATTAAGACCATTTCCTTGAGTGTATCTTACTGTGGATTTTTCCCTGACACATGTGATACTGTTTATTGTGAACCTAAGTTCACCAGAAGTAGGATTTGTTTTCACTGACTTTTTACCCTCTATATTTGTTACTTTATGGGAAGTAGCAATCTGATAATTTCTGGGTATTCTGTCACAATTCAGTTTCTCTGGGCCTTTTTTAGGGATCCCTTTTTTTTTTCTCTGTCTAGTTTTAGTATTTCAAGTGTGTTACAGATGTCATCACATCACTGGAAAATACTTATCCAGCTGATCTGGGACAGGGCAAGAGAAAGGTAAAAGTTAAGACTTAGGCAATGGTGATTTACCAATGTTGGTCCTTACCTGGAACACAGACATCTTGGTGTCTATGTTCACCTATCTAATGTAATAAGTAGTAGTGTTTTCTGAATTTGAATCCCCAGACACCTCTAAGTCTGTATAAATAACTAACCATGGTGCATATGTGCTGATTGGAATGTCAAATATTTAACAATCATTTCACCCTTACACTAACAAACTGTTCAGACTCCCAGGGCAGAAAAATACACCTGTGTTCTTGCATACAAGGAAAGGGCCTTCCTTAAAATTTCATACTTGCTTTTTTTTTACTCCCCAAACTTCTGGTATCATGATGTGTAAATGTTACAATGTCTGTATTTCAGTTTATTGCGAACATTGTCATGGGAAAAGGGTCAGATGTAAGTGTTGGGAATTTTTGTGCCTTTCTTTTCAGGGTTGCCTTCCTCTTGTGCTCATGTTTGATATGAAGGAAGAAATTGAAGTAGAACCACAGTTTATAACACAGCTAATGGAGCAGTTAGATGTCTTCATAAGCATTAAACCTAAACCAAAGCAACCAAGCAAGGTTTGTGCAAAGCTAATATATCCCTTTTAGGCTGTCTTGTCAACTTTATAGAGCTGATGAGTTGACATGTGTGCTCTTCCTCTCTGACTTAATGGATCATAAACTTGTAAAAAGCATATATATTTTGTGCTTGAAATACCAGTTTGAGTGATCCAGCAGCTCTGCTTTATGGTAATTTGATTTTCATTAAATGTTTGAATACAGAAGTTAGATTTTGCATGGAATATACTGATAAAGGAAATTAATTATGAAGAGACAAATTGTATCGGACTAGAACTACTATTGACTGTTTTTTAAAGAAATGCGTCTAAAATTGCAGCTCACACACACAATCACAGTGTTCTCTAGCAATCAGAATTAAACAAAAATGAAAAAATATTGTGACTATAAGAAGAGTTGCTGTTGCATGCAAGATATTGAAAAGAGTCATGAAAAGCAGAAATACAAAATACTTCGAAAGAGAGGTGTTCATTGTGAAACTTTCAGGTGTGTATGGATAAGGGACTCTGCAGTTGTCTGTGTGTTGTATATAATGTCATAGCAGGTGAAAATTTTAATTACTAATTGATCATTCCACTGTGCCAGTAGGTAAGCTTCCCTGTGCAGGGATATATAAAATCGATACAAAGAAACACCCTGTAGGGAATGTACAAGAAACAATGGTTTTTTTGCAATTTAATTTTCCAGGTATTTATTACTTTATTCTCAGACAGCTATGAATTTAATAGCTGAATTTAATATGAACAACTTTCCTTGTCCACTTCAAGGTATAGTCCTCAGGTAAAAGAGAAGATTTTTAATTATTGATTCACTCCTCTAGATCTTGGGGCACTTAACATTTGGTGTGCTAAATAGCACCAAGGTACAATAATAATTAATTTTCTTAGACAGGGAGATCTTCCATCATTCTCATTGCAAGTGCACATGAAATCCCTAAACTTACTGTCAAGGCCACTGAATTTGACTTGCTGGTAATGGATGTTAGCTCATGCTGTCTCACAGCACTGTTATTGATGGCCATGGAGGAGTATTAGGAAGAGTTATCTGTGTTGCAGATCCATGTTATGAAGTTGTGTTACTCACTTATTTTCCTTTTCTGTTTTGTTGTTGTTGTTGTTTTCTTCCCCTACAGTCTGTGATTGTAAAAAGCGTTGAACGAAATGCCTTAAATATGTACGAGGCACGGAAATGTCTCTTGGGACTTGAAAGTAGTGGAGTCGCCATAGCATCAAATCCCTCTACTGTCTCGTGCCCTGTTGGTCTGTCTTGTCCTGGTCTGGATATTTTGTCCTCAGCAGGACTTGGACTCACTGGGCTTGGTAAGTATTCTATTTACAATGTTATATTTTTAATAGATATATATATTTGTTTGAAACTTAATTCACTTGTTCTAGAAAAAAGGGCCAGATGTGTGTTTTGCATAAGAAGTTGTGTTAAGGCATTAGAGAATTCCAACAGCATCTGACCCTTCAAGGGATTGCTGTTGTTAAACTTCCTCCAAGGCTTCTGTAATCAGATGTATGACTCATCCCTGTAGGAAAAAAAATCTCTGGAAGCACTCAAACCACTCAGCTGAAAGGCAGGGAAATACAGGTGAGGTAGGATGTGGCTTTTACAATGTCTTTGGCAACGTGATGTCTCAAACTGCCCTGAATTTCTGTAGGTGCTTAAGCCTGTCAGCAGTACAGGGAAGTTAACACAGCTAACAGCACATTTCAGTTCTAGCTGCATTTCACTGTAATTGAGAGATACACAAGCTTCTAGTTCAGACCTTGCTTATCAGTATGTAATTCAGGACAGAAGTCTAAGTTTCCCATCTTAACGTAATTTTATAGAAGCAGATCATAGTCCAGACTGGAATTACTGTTTTATTTTCAAGCTCTGTGTCAGAAATGCATAGAAAGCCAAGCAGTCCCAGAAGAATTTTGTGACAAACCTTGACACTGGTTCATGAAACAGAGTTCCCATGTCACCACCATGCTCCCTTGTGACCTGCCACCCAGGAGTGCTGTGTGGTTCCATGTCACAGGCTGCCTTGGGGTCACACAGGGGCAAGTGGTTGTGCCATTTGACTGTGGGTTTTAATGCTGCTTTTGTGACTTCTTGCCATGGGAAGTACTTTGGGAGGGGTTGGAGTTTTTACCTTTTCAGTGTATAGTTCTGCATTTATGAATATTCTTACATGAAGAGATGGTTTGAGGGAATGCTTTGGCAGTGAGCAATGCATTGGGGGGTGGTTTGCAGCCAGTATTGAAGATGCAAAAAGGAATTGAATAGTCCCTAATGTAGAAGTAGTGGTTCTTTCATAGGAGCTTCTGAGGAAAGGGTTATTGTCTGAAATGAAAGTAAGGTGGTGTAGTACAGTTG
Source organism: Pachyramphus minor (assembly GCA_013397135.1). Lineage (NCBI taxonomy): Eukaryota > Metazoa > Chordata > Aves > Passeriformes > Tyrannidae > Pachyramphus > Pachyramphus minor. Next base: position 1,089,653 of record VYXB01003362.1, on the reverse strand, counting down.
CTTTCCTGTTTCTCTGTGATGCTGCTTTGAAACAAACCATCAGAAGCAACAGAGGGGATAGAAAGGGATGGTGGGGCTGAGAAGCAGCTGGTACAGACTCTGTTATGACAATAGTTAGGGTCCAGTAGAAGGACATAAAAGATGCTCCAATTCTTCTTGAATATTTGATTCCAAGTTCAAGAACAGGCATTCTTGGGGTGCTCTGTGCACCAAATGAACAGCAGGGTTAATGTTAAAATTTGTTTGTGAAATACATGCTGGTGCAGTTTAGTGGAAGTTTGTTTGTTTTCAATTGGTGCTTCTGTGAAAAATGCTTTTCTGTAGGTCCTACCTAAATATTCCCTTGTATAATTTTTTGCAGGCCTTTTAGGTCCAACAGCTCTGTCAGTCAACACCTCAACTGCTCCAAACTCTCTTTTGAATGCCCTTAACAGCTCTGTGAGCCCCTTGCAGAGTCCGAGTTCAGGCACTCCTAGTCCCACGTTATGGGCAACATCTCTTGCTAACACAAACACCACAGGTTGGTGGGAATTAAATGTGAATTACATGATCTGTGCAACACATCAGAGTGACAATTGATGAGTCCAGATTAATTGGTTCTTTGGAACCTTAATTCCTATGTTTATCTTAACATGGATGGGTGAATAAATATGCAAATTTAAAGTTATATTTTGATATAAACTTATGGTGTACAGTCACTTGTGATGTTTTCATTTGTTTTATAAAAAAAAACTAAGTTAACCTATCCAGTAATGGCTAGATAAAGTGTTATTTTTTTTTTAGCATGTAATTCTAATGGAAACTTTTTAGCAAAGTATCACAGCTACCTAAAGATTTGTGTGAAGTAGTATAATGCCTGAGAAAATTAAATGAGAAGCTTAATGAGAACATAACCAAATTTTCTTCCAGGTTTTTCTGCTATTCCACACCTAATGATACCATCTACTGCCCAAGCAACCTTAACTAGTATTCTGTTGTCTGGAGTGCCTAATTACAGTCAAAACACTCCATCTCCACCACCAGGGTTGACTCCTGTCGAAGTCCACGTTAACGGCATGCAATCAGAGAGTAAAAAAGTCTCACCTTCTTTAAATGGTCATGTAAAGGTAGGTGATATCTCTGGAGAACCAGATCTCTTTGTAGTAGACCTCTGCTAAGGAAAGTTGAAAGAGAAAACTAGCTAGGTTAGTAGTTCCTAAAGCTTTTAAGTTGAGAAATTTAACAGCAGTGTTTTCAAATATGACTGAAAAGATTGAAAATTAGAATATTCAAACATATTGTTCTACTGTACTGGAGGTGGGTTTCTTCTTCTTCTGCACAGATAGGAAAGGGAAATTGCTTCAGTATTTCCTTAAGCACAAAAATCACTTTAGGGGTTTTTGACAATTGTTTCAGGCCTCAAATATCAAGTATGCTGCACTGTCTGCCACATCGCTGGGGGAAAATGTGTTGAGCGCAAACCACAGTGATGCGGTGAGACAAACAAGTACTCATGGTGCCTCAGAACAAGTAGCTGCCAAGTCAAACAGTGAAGAAGGTAAGATTTTGACGTTGCATTCCTTTGTCTGGTAGTGTTTGCGCAGTCTATGTGCAGTTCATGGAACAAAAGTATGAAGATATTCCCTGTGCATTGGTTTGGCAACCCTGTTACAGGAAAACAATCCTGGATCTTCCAGATTCGTTGTCAAAGAAAATAAATAGAAGTACTAAGTGAGGTGTACTGTTGATACACCTTAAATAAACCTAATGGACTTGTAACATTTCACACATTCCCTAAGAACATAGGGAAATAACCTATGAGGATTTTAGTATTTTTTGCAGCAGCAGCTTGACTGCCTTGCTTAAAACAATCTCTCCTGGTTTAGAAGGATGGTTTTATTTTTGCTTTTTAACAAAGGGAAATAATTAATGCCTTTGAAAATGTTATTGCAGAAAATTATGTGTAGAACACACAGATGTGTTCAGAATGCTTAGTCAGTTCTAATTGTCAGTCTTCACATTTAATACTAATTAATTTTACTTAAAATAAATATTTTGAAAAAGAGAATGCTTAGTGTGTCTACTATATATGTGAATGCTAACACCTTTTCTGTGCATTTGAACTTTTACATACCTGACTTCTTAACCTTAACCAAGAAGATCACAACAGTTCTGTGAGGAGGGAGAGCAGATTTTGTCCCATAGTTGTCATTCCTTCAGTAAGTTCACTAGAGCAGAAAAGGGTGGTGGTTGTTGTTGTTTAACTATTCTTTTTATTGGTCTTGTAGGTTGCAATGATGCTTTTGTAGAAGTGGGCATGCCAAGAAGTCCTTCCCATTCAGCAAATACCAGTGATCTGAAGCAGATGATGAGCTCTTCCAAGCAGGCCTGTGCCAAGAGGCAAACGGTTGAGTTACTGCAAGGCACCAAAAACTCTCACTTACAGTAAGTTGAGTGTATAAATACAGATTAATGGGACTTTCGCAACACAGAATTACTTAGTATGTTTTCTAACATAGGAGTGGTTCAGTCATAAGATACTCAAAGAGCTAATTTAATTTGGCCTCGATTTTTAATCACATTAGGCGTTATTATAGCCCCCAGTTTGTCTGATAACTGCAAACTTTTTGTACATTGTAGGTATTTTTTGTTAAAAACAATAAATGTCTTTCTTCTACCATGAAAGAACAGGGATTTTTGTCAGATGAACTTTCATTACGTGTTTCTAAAGGATACATTTATTGATTGCTTTGAGAATACCTCCTAACTGACAGCTTTTTCCCTTTGTGTGTACCTGAGGCTGTTTGCTTCTTAGAAAAGCAGTATTCAGGGCATAGCAACGTGCTCTCGAACACTTGTCTCGGTGTTTGGTTGGGTTGGGTTGTTTTTAATGAGACAACAGTGGGAAAGGCTCTTCTGGGTCACAATACATCTTGGCAATGCAGGTTTTGTTCCTAATGCAATGTTCTTGTCTGATGTACTTGCATTTTCACTATTTCTTTTGGGAACTGTTTATCGCCACTCTTTTGAGACGCATATTTTCTTTTGCTCCGTTTATTTACACTGCTAAAGCTATGATACGTGTTTTATTAACTCTGCTCTCTTAGTTTAGGAATCCAAGAATTCCTGCTAACCAGATTCACTTGTTTGTATGTCAGTCAGTTGTTTTTATGCATTGTTCTTTTTGTTGAGGACACAGTCCTCGCAGTTTCCCTAGGGCATATTTTCGGGGTAATAGTTTACAGCTTCTAGGACATGATCACTTGGCTTTGAAGTAAGACATTACTGCTCTAGAGTAGCCTAAATTGTGGCTGATTTTTTGGGGGGGCAGGGGGAGGAAGATTGCATTAGGAGATAAGGTAGGCATGTAGGACTGCAATTCTTGAAGGCATGTAGGACTGTGGGTATTGAAACTTTATAGGCAAGTAGGACCTATGATAATGTTCTTAGTCCCTTGTTATGCCATCTCTATCCTACAACTACCTGTTAGGATCTAACAGGTAACATAGATAGGATCTATCTGTTAGAACTACCCTATAACTACCTGTTAGAACTGCTGACCTGAGCAAGGCATTCAACAATTCTAGATACCAGACAGCTCAAAATTGAGTCTGCACTCTTCCTCTTAGTTGGTGATATAGGAAGGAGCAATACATTCTTTCTTTCACCAACACACAGGTACAGGGGAGCTGAAACTTTTGGAAATATTGCTACAAGATGTTTGTGTACTGACATGTCTTGAATCTTACTGCCAAACTTCTCAGGGTAAAGCTCGGTTATCAAAACTGCATTGCATGTTCACTGCTCATGAAAGGCTTGCTGAGTTAAACATGGCTTTGCCCCCGCAGCACTGCAGAGAGGCTGCTCTCAGAGGCAGAGTTAAGTGCTTCTGAGGGCCCTGTGGCTGACAAGAAGGCTCCCGGCAGTGAGCGGGCAGCGGAGCGAGCAGCGGCCGCCCAGCAGAACTCGGAGCGAGCGCGTCTGGCCCCACAGCCCTCCTATGTCAATATGCAGGTACATCTCCCTGAGTACAGCCAATTCCAGCATAAAACCTGGTAATTGCTGAGGGAAACTACCACAGAGTGCACAGGTGACTGGGGACTGAGTTGTCATTAGCATTTCGGTAAAAGCATTCACAGCCAAGTCATTAATGCCTTTGACCGAAGAGTGGGTTGTCAACCCAAGTTCTTGGAAACAGAAAAGCTCTTATGCTTCTGTTGAATAAGAAAAATTTAGGTAAAGAAAAATTGGGTGGCTATGTTAGTCTATATAAGCATCATTTGCCTTTAAGAAGTCTTATATTGTTGCTTTGAGAGAATTACATCTACAGAAGGAAGACATTTTACAGCTTTCCACAAGCAGTGTCAACACAATTTCTTTTTTATAGCTTAAGGTTTTATATGTGGGGCTTAATTACAGTGGTTTCGTTATACAAATATGAATCTGTACCTATATTCTCTTTTCTCTTGTACTGTTCCCACCTGGTTAACTGCAGCCTACTACTATAAATGAATATTCAAATCTCTCCAAGGAGGGAGGGAGGGAGACCCCTTTGACTACTTTGTCAGGCAGTAGTAACAGGGTAGTTTTCAGTATAGATCTATCAGAGTGTGGGCATAACCAGACTAGAGTAGTGCAGCTCTTTTCCTCAGTTATTCCTCTAGTTATTTTAAGTAGAGAATGTAACACTTCAGGCTAACACTGTAGTTTTGTGTCTTTAGACTTCCTAACTTGTAATTCAATCAGTTGTAGCTTGTTTAAACTTCACATCTTCCATTGTCATAGGCAGTACAGATACGAGGTTGTCTAAAATTCTCTCAACACATAAGTTCTCTGCTTTTCGAAAGATGAGTGTGTGGAGGAGAACTAAACTTGAAAGATTATTAAAATTAACTGTGATGCCTACATTTGCTGAGATATATTTTATCTTTTTGGTACTGTTGAGGAATGTTCTAAATGCTGAGTACAGATGGTTAAGGAAGAGAAACTATGCTTGAAAAAATGTCTTATTAAAAACAATTTAAAGAAAAATTCTGCCTAAGCAGTTTGTAAATATCACTACACCCTCACTCAAATGGATCTTGGATAGTTATTTAAAATCTTTATCTATGTTTCAGTGAACACTTTAAGTAACTACGGCTGTAATTGGACTTTTGTCAAATTATTGTGCTGTACTTCAGGTTTCTCCTAGATATATTCACTGGCCACTCTAAAAACCCTTGTTTTCACACAGAGATGAGTGCTGGAGTGACATTTAGTTAAAATGGCAATTAAGCTATCTTCTGCATATTTAATTTTTAGGCATTTGACTATGAACAGAAGAAACTCCTAGCAACAAAAGGTACGTGCCCTCACAGTGACTTCTGAAAAGTTTGTTAGTACAGGGATGAAATGATTTTTGTGAAGTTTCAGTTTTGTAATTTAACTATGCTTGAAATCTGAAACTGTTAGTGAAACACTTGTCTATTAGTTTCATGTGCCAAAACATTTTTAATACCAACGTAGCATAACATACAATATGAACAGAACAGCTTGCAGATGGCATATGTAAGTATATCTGTATACAAATGATCTGTATTGTCTTCAGTGCTCATAACCTGACTTTATTTGTATGCAAATTAAACTTTTGGCTACTTACTTCAAGGATTAATTAGGTTAAAAAATTGATAATTCACCATATCTTTGTTAAAAAAAAAAAAACAAACCACAAAAAAAATCCACCAAAAGAAAGCCAGAAGCTCCTCTTTTTGAAACAGATATGATTCTTTTAGTTTCCATGCAGCCCTGTGGGGCTTAACTGTTTTCTGTCAGAGTAAATGGCCTTCAGGAAGGGCAGGATTCAAGCTGTGTAGCAAATGGAGTTGTTTGGAGTTCACTGTTTGGGCTGCAGTTGTTACCATTGATGACTGCAGGATTATCCTCTCAGTACCTTCACTAAGGCTGAGATTTACTGATTTGTCTCTGTATTTTTTCAGCTATGTTAAAGAAGCCAGTTGTAACAGAAGTGAGGACTCCAACAAATACGTGGAGTGGTTTGGGGTTCTCTAAATCCATGCCTGCAGAAACTATCAAGGAACTTAGAAGAGCGAATCATGTATCGTACAAGCCATCCATGACAACTACATACGAGGTATAAAAAAGGATATTGTAAGGGAAGTTTACTTTTAGTGAGTGATACAGTTTTTTCTCTTGAGAAATGTCTATAACTTGTGTAAAAAAGAAGTCTTGCAGATAAGGCTTTTAATGTTCTACATGTATTTTATGGTGAAAAATGCTTCTTACATAAATATTAAGGCATATGGAATACATTCAGCCTAACACACACAGTTATATCTGTTTTATAGATCTTATAGAAGTCACAGAGCATAGAAGTCTGCTTAAAATATATTTGTTTAAAGAAACTTAAAACAGCTTATGGGGCCAAATATCTCAGTTGTTGCAGACAAGCAGTAGAAATTTGGTAACCTAATGAAAACAGTGTATACATAGCAGATAAACTATATAATGTGAATCACTGCATGATGGAGCACAACGTGAGAACAAGAAATGTCTGCAGCAAATCTTATGTTGACAGAGCTGTAGAACTATAACAGCTTTCTCTGTTTGCACTGTTCAGTGGGCCCAGAAATTTCCCAGGCAGAAGGCAGCCAGAGTCCAGCAAGTCTTTTCAGAGTTCCAGCATGGGAATCTTGCAGGGAATTTGTTCTTTTCTTTCCAAAGGCATTCTGAAGTGGCTTTGTAGTGTGCTTCCTTGCTGGAATCTTTCCCAACTTCTGTATAGACACCTTTTTCTGTCCTACTTATATAAAACGTAGAGGGTATGTTTATGCAGCTTTTCTCTGGAGTATACCCAGCTTTTGATGCAAAAGAAATATTCAACCATGATAATGTGCTGTGGTGTCCTTCAGCTGACCTGCCAACTTTTTGAGTCATTCAGCTACATGCAATAGGCTTGGATACACATAATGCAGTAGGAGCTAGGGGAGAGAAAAAGCTAAAGCCCAGATCTGCCATTTATTTTCTGTTTTGCAGTTTTTTCATTGATTGAACTGGGGTGGGGTTTTTCCACAGACCATGATGTCTAAAGTCTCTAAGTGGGTCTGTCATTCCAACCAAGAACACTGTGTCTCAGTCACTTGGAGTCTGCCCACAAGCAGACCACAGACCACTGCAGCTCTCTCCAGTGAAGCGATACCATGTTAGGACTCCAGATACCATTGTTGGGGAAGAGCTATTGTGGAAACATCTGGGGAGGCTGAAAATCTTGGATTCCTTGTAGTATCCTCCTCTGCCTAGCAATTTTCAACACCATTTGTATTGGAGACAGTACCACCACACCTCCAATGCACGTGCACCTTTGAGAGTCACGTGCTGAAGCCTTTGTGAAGATGAAGTATTGGTATCATGGTCTAATGTCTGGGAAATGAATTTGTAAAATAAGCTCACCAAACATGTTTCGTCTTTGCTGTGGTATTTTACTGTGCATTCATTGGATGACATCTTTCTTTTACTTGACAACTCTGAGGCATCACTATGATCTCAAGTAATGTAGAGGCCCTGTCTCTTCTTGCTCTTCTGTAAGACTTGAAGTCAGTCCTTACCCTTCTTCTTTTCTGGAACCATACAAACTATAGCTCACACCTTCCTGATTTTACCAGTGATAAGGAGCTTTTGCCTTGTTTTTTCAGTGCTGTCAATTTTACTGATTAGTATAAAACATTGCTGTGTCCTAAGTGATGCTTTTCAATTGCAATTTGGTGGAAGTGTATAGAATGAAATTGTTCATTTCCACCATTTTTAGCTCATGTAAGTGTGCGGTATCCATGTCATTCTCACTTGGGTATGTCCCCACTGAATACTGTTACTTTATTTTGGGACATTCTCACCCACAATGATGAGAGTTCATGATTAGTATTTTACAGGAATATGAAATCTGTTAAAAAAAAAAACAAACCAAAACTACAAACCAAAACTGCAAATTCACAGGCCATTGCAGAGTTGTTGTAATATTGTGTACTTTAGCCACTTATCTTCAGATAAATGTCCTGGTATGTTCTCTTCCCTGTGAAGAGATGTAGTCAATAGGCTGCTTTGTCTAGAATTTGTGTGGGAATTTGATACCATGGAATGTTTTGGAAACAAACTTGGAAATACGGAGTGATTTATTTTGAATCATGGTCTTTAAATAACTCCTGCTTAAAAACTGTAAACTGTGTATGTTTTAAGCACACCTGCTGTTTTCGTGTCCGGTCTGCAATTATTTGACTGTTGATCAACTGCCAAAAGAATGTTTGCAAGTATTAAAAGCTGGGATTTTTTTTTTTCTTTTTTAAACTGAGCTGTTTCAAAGAAAACATCTGAGTCACAATGAAACCTCTGTTTTTTCTGCCCAAATTTTCTTTCTGTGACTTGCAGGGTTCATCGATGTCTCTGTCCCGGTCCAGCAGTCGGGAGCACCTGGGGAGTGGCAGCGAATCTGATAACTGGAGAGACCGTAATGGGCTGGGACCCACTGCTCATGATTTTGTCTCCTCAATTGGCAGCCCGAAACGGAAACAAAACAAATCAGGTAAATAAACTCTTAATACCTGATTTTCTTTTTAAAAAAATCATATTGATATCAATTATAAATATATTAAAACAATATAAATGTATCCTGACATCACTAAGAATTTAAATTACTGACACCTGTAAAACTTTTTTGTTTGTGTTTTTTTTTTTTTACAAATTGAAATGTAAAAGCATATATGAGTTACTATAACATGATATACAAATAATGGTTCAAAAGGAAAACTTAAGGAAATTTTATAAATGCCAGACATTCTTGCTGGAAAGCTCTTTGCTATCATGGAAGCTGTTTTTCAAGGTGTTCTGAAACCAGACCTTTATAAAAGCTTATTTCTAGACTGCCATTGTTCTGCTCTGTTACCAGTGCAGCAACAGCCAGGTCTTTATTGGGCTACTTGCTCACTGAACAAGTCATAATCTGTGCTAGTACTGAATTTTAAAGCATGATTCTCTTAATGGGAATCAAATTTACAAGAGCATGTAGTGACAGGACAAGGGGTTATGACTTCAAACTGAAGTAGATTTAGACGGTGATTATGAAAAGGTTCATTGCTGTGAGGGTGGGGAGGCCCTGGCACAGGTTGCCCAGAGAAGCTGTGGCTGCCCCATCCCTGGAAGTGTCCAAGGCCAGGTTGGATGGGGCTTGGAGCAACTTGGGATAGTGGAGGGTGTCCACTATTGGAACGAGATGATCTTTAAGGTCCCTTCCAACCCAGGTCATTCTATGAAAAGAAGCCTGTCCGTGTTTTGGGTATGGCCTGGTACATGATTTTAAACACCGGTTTCTGTGGATACAGGCTGTACATTTTGTAATTACTTTTTAAACAATGTTTGAAACTTACAAATTGAAGTACTGTATTTTAGTTCAACTCTTTAAAACTTCATTTTTTAAATAACTTAATAGATGCTGTTTTGAAGGAGAGAAAAGTGGAGGTAGAGAATACTAGTCCGTACTACTGATCTGCATTATGAGGAAATAAGTACTGTGGCTGGGATTACTTTTTTTGTTGTTGCATTTTTCTTTTAAAAACCTAAATCCCAGATTAAATTCCAAGTACACAGATAGTAAAATTTGGGCATTCTAAGAAAGGATATCTTCAAATACAGCCTATACACCAGAAGTGGAAGAAACTGTTCTACAGCAGCTGTAGCTTTCCCAGAGAATAAAATGTGTAGAAGGAGGATAAAAGAAACAGCTATGAATTGGCTGGACAAGTGTAGTTACCTTAATGTATGGATGTTGAAGGACTAAAATGTATGACTTCATTGATACAATTCCACAGTTGTATTGAATTTCTTCTTTATTTTTAAGATAATGCTTCAAGATTCCAGTAAGAACGTTTGTGAATTTCTGTTTAGGTGTTTTCAGTGTTACTTTTCTCTGATAGTGAAGAAATCAAGGCACCACCTTTTAAAGTCTAAAAGCTCAATTTAGTTATTGCTTCACTTCTCAAACCTAACACTTGCATTTTCAACATTGAACAGTTTACTGTATTGTAAAACTCTTTTCCCAAATTGGAACTGAGTTTGACAGGAGTTCTCCAAGCTCTCTAAATCCAATCCCAAATGCTTCGATCTAGTTTGTGCCCAGAAAAAATAAGAAATGTAGCACAACTCGTGGTGAAAAATGGCAATTTTCACATCCTATTGGCGTTCTGTAGTGAGGACCATAGCAGAAGTCTCTGGGGAAATCTTAATTTTGCTTACCTGGGAAAATACCCTTTACTTGCTGCAAGCTGCTTATACTTTTACCGTTGTTCTTCCCATGTCAGTAGTGAGGGAGGGAGCACTCCCAGTGGCTTCACTTACACATGTGCTTGATGCACTCCCTGGGAGCCATCCTGCTCTTACACAGCATGAGGAAAAATAATTAGGAACTATATGATTGTATACTATCAGTATGCACACATGGAGGAAAGGGATTGCACTGCCAAACCAGGTTTCTGGGTTTTGGTTTTTTTTAGAAACTCATTGTGGAAACTTTGTCAAGCTATTACCTTTTGGGAATGTAATTTAAATTGTGTAGGGAGTGTATTTCCAGTTTTAGTATTTTATAAACTATTGCATTTATTTTTTTGTCTGTATTGTAGTAAAATAATGGCCACATCATGTTCCTTTTATCAGGAATAGCTCCAGTGTGATTTTTTTCCCCATCCAGACCAAAAAGTGCTGGTTGCATTTGTGTGCAATGATGTTCCAAAACAGTAACTGGAAAAAAGAGGAAAGGGCTTAAGAGGAGGAAAAGCCATGGGGTCTTGCAGCTCTTTCCATGACTTTCTGGCTTGTGTCCATGTGATAGTTCCTATAATGTGATTTTGTTGTTTAAAATGTTTACCCAAATATCTTTCTATAGAAAACAAACACTGTAACTTAATGAACAAAAAGATTGTTCTGTAAACTTCATTCTCTTAGACCACTGAGAGGCTTTCTTTTCTTTTCTGAAAAATAAAGATTTAAGTATTTTCTAATTTTAGTGATCTAGTTGAATGTAATGTTGATAGAAAATTGTGCCCCTCTGTGATGTGTCTAAAAAATGCACTTCTTCCCTTTCAGCTGAGCACTATCTCAGTAGCAGCAATTACATGGACTGCATTTCCTCGCTGACAGGAAGCAATGGCTGTAACCTGAACAGTTTGTTTAAGGGATCTGACCTGCCTGAGCTCTTCAGTAAACTTGGTTTGGGCAAATACACAGACGTATTCCAACAGCAAGAGGTTAGTGTTCCTTTGAAAGACACCTTTGTGTTAGTAGGATTTGTTCCAGCAGAAGTTGTTCTGTCTCTTGACCAAAACCACTTAGAACTCTCACTCTGTGGCAGGATTTTCATGGGCTGTCCTTTCAGAGTGTTCCATACACCTTGCAGTTTCCAGATAGTGAGCCTGGGCATGGGTACTGTGTTGTCCTGCACTTAAAAAAGAATCAAAGTGGGATTGGATTCTTGTCATTCAAGGAAGTTTAAACCTTGGCTCCTACTGGTAAACAAGGATGCTGACTAGGATTTCTAGGTTTCAGTCTGTTTCATGCGTAGATTATGGAAATCCAATCTCTTTTAGTTAGTAACATTTGTTAGTAACATCATGTCTTGGCTGATGCTGGGGTCACATGTATTCATCCCTTCATCCCCACATTGCCTCTTTCCCTGTGTGCCAGTTGACTTCCTTTGATCCACTCCCAACAGGGAGATATGGTCAGTCAACTGTGTGGGATTTCCACCTCCACACCAGCTAATGTGGTATTCCAAATATTCCTTATCTGCAGAGTGCTAGATAGGTAGAGTTGGTTATTTTGAGGTAGTTTATTCTGCTGACAGATTCAAGTGTCACAACAGTACAGTAAACCCAGCCTGCACAGCTTACAGGTTTAAGCATGGAGCTCCTGAGCTTGTCCCAAAAGCACTGTAGTTGTATGTGGGAAGTTGTATGTGCCATACAGCTGGGATTGGGTGTAGTAGGGTGGAAAACAGATGTCCATGTGGGTTTTGTCAGTAGCTCATGTGGTACAGGGGAAGGACCACAGCTGGATTTGGCATCTTCCTGTGTTCTGGACTCAATATGTCCACTGTGTGTCTTCAGCAGCACTGAGGTCTGCACACACAAGGATGCATTCAAGTGTAGATCACACTTAGAAGGGTAGACAGGAGGCAAACTTGTACCATCTCCTGTGCCCTAAGTCACCCCTGTACGTGCAGGCTGAGTCCCCTGAAGTGCAGTGCTGCTGGCTCAGTCTGGGGACAGCTGCATCTGGTGCATTTCATGCCTTCATTCATTGTCTCTATTTGTGCTGCTTAAGTCCTGTGCTCAACCTGAATTAATAAATCCAGCTGTGCCTCAATTCTGTGTACAGCTCCTCAGGTTTATCTCCTCTGTATGCCTCTGAATGTTCCATAATACCCATATTATCCAGTCTCTTAATCCTTTCCTGTTATTTTAGCCACTCTCCTAAAAAGGAGAGATGGCTGTCTTGGTTTCTGATACTAAGGGTGGCTTTTGTTTGGCAGCTGGGTTTTTGTTGTGTTTTTTCTTACCTCAAGAGCTGCTGATTAGGTGTGAGATGAGCCAAGTAGTTTGGCCAGGGTGAAAACTAAGCAATTTTCCACTATGTTTCTGTGAATTGTATTGGGAGAAGAAATACCACAAACATCCATGGTTGCACACACTGTGGAATGCTCGGTGCTTGAACTCAAATGTGTCACCGGGAGTTGAGCAATCCTTCTGTGCTAACCTGCTGAAGTCTGAAGCACTTACTGTATCTACAGATGTGGATACCTGGCATATACAATGTTCCCAAGTGTGTTGTAGTGGTTTTGGTAAATACTCGGAATCTCAAGACTCACAAATAAATAAAATTAATTGATTTTCTGTGACTTTGCTAAAACTGTTTACTTTTCAGTTTCTCCTTCTCTGTCAGAAATGCAGCAAATTGAGCAACTGTGTGAAGCAGCCATTGAGAAACTGTAATTGCTGTTTCCAAGCAAGGAACAGGTTGGCTGAGTAGGAATAGAGTACCTGGACAAAGCAGTAGGGAAAAACAAGTGAAGACATTCTGAACCACATTTATCACTGAATACTGTTGTGGAAAAATTTGTTTTGCCTAATTTTCTTATTTCTTTTTACTCTAGATTGATCTGCAGACATTCCTTACTCTTACTGATCAAGATTTGAAAGAGTTAGGAATTACCACTTTTGGTGCCAGAAGAAAAATGCTGCTTGCAATCTCAGGTAAATAACACAAGAGTATCATTTTGTTTGATTTTAAGCATTGTTTGTTTGTATTCTTCTCACTCAAGTTGTGTGTTTTATAGTTGGCAAAGGAGCTTGGAAGGACTAAGACACTAATCCACAGAGGTCATACACACTTGCCCCTTACCAGAGCTGCTTAAAACCAGGCTTTATAGAGCTTTCATATTACCAAACAACAGCTCAGTTGCAATAGTCCTGTACAGTTGGAGCTTGGTAAAAGTTTGTTTCATTGCAGATTTTGAATTTTTTTGGATGCTCCATAATCGTGGGTCCAAGAAGCTCTGGAATTACAAGCACTATAGGGTGTGAATGGCATTACATACCAGTCACAACTTTTAGTTCCCTGTCCTCCACTTTATTGATTAGCAGGGCGATCATCCAACTGGGAAAAACTGCCTGCTGTTGAGGGGCTTTGGTTTTTTTGGGGTTTGGGATTTTGGTGTTTTTTTAGGCCATAAATGCCCAGGTTTGAAAGAAACATGTAACTCTTACGTGGAATTTTTCTAACCCATTTTAACTAATAGGTTGTCTTGATCCTTCATGCAGAAAAAAGGCCAAATATCATTTCTTACAATGTGCTCTAGTATATAAAGCCTAACTGGATTTTTCTGTGATAAATAGCATGAGGAGTTCTATCTTCGTTGTGCAGGCAATGAATCTGTATCAGAGGAAGAGTTTCTTTCAGATGCTTCACTGTAACACTAGATTATTTTCCTCCCAATTGCATGTCTTCTTCTTAGTGAATGTTTTATTAATTTAAAATGGTGATATAAAGAGGGTGAAAATGCAATGTACTTAGTTCAGTAGCAGACGTGAATATCTATGTAATATTTCAGTGATTTCTATCTACCATGAAATTTGGTTACGAAAACAGAAGAGCGGTGAAAAAAATATTGCTTCAGTTTTGTGATTCAAGTAAAGAACTGTGCGTTGAGAAGGACCACTGAGAGGGATAAGCTTTCATGTCATCCTAGTTGACACTGCATGGTTTTATGCTGCAGCATGTACCTCTGGGAAGACTGTAGTCTTTGAGTATTCTAACAAACTTTGTAAAGTGTTTCAGCTGTGTGAGTTGGTTCTAAATCAATATTGCAAAAATTTATCTGCTTCCCATTGTACCAGTGCTAAATAAGAATTGCATCAAATACATGCCTGTGTCCAGGCAGCCTCTGAGCCTTAATCTGACACTGATTACCCTGTTGAACTGAATGAGTACCTCACAGATATCTTCAGTTCATATTGTTCTGTCTGAAATATTTTGCTTCTGTTTAAGCAAACAGAAGCTTTGCGTTCTGTTTGGATCAAGATATTAAAATTAATTTCCGATGAGAAATTTTTTTTTCGTGTGTGTGTGTTTTTGACCTTTGCAGAACTGAATAAAAACCGAAGAAAGCTCTTTGACCCGTCAAACATCCGTGCCTCATTCCTGGAAGGTGGAGCCAGTGGGAGACTGCCGCGCCAGTATCACTCGGACATTGCCAGTGTCAGCGGCCGCTGGTAGCAGGAAGTTGTGGCTCAAAAGGTCAGCTGGAAAGATGATGGACATGGCAATCCTGTGGACAGCCTTCACTGCACACCACCCTCTGCACTTTGGGAGTTTGGGCGTCAAGGACCAAAGCATTTTGTCTGTACGATACTGTGCCAAAAAAAAAAAAACCAACAGAGAAAACACATTTTGTCTGTTCTCTTTCGAAACACCAAATGTGGGTTATGTTTTACTCATGTAGATTGGACAGAATTTGCAATAATAATAATATAGGGTTCTTTGTTTAGTATTTTATTACCTATAACTATAATGTATGCACTGAATTTTTTACTTTGTTGAATGAAGGAAGAATGAAGAGCTGGGATGCCAGAGAGCATAGATTTGGTTTTATCAAGATGGATTTTTCTGGTACTGCTTAAAATAATTATTGAGGTCTTTCTGCACTTTACATGTTCTGATTTCTTGTCCTGTGGAAATTTATTTCTCTCTTTCATTTCCATATCAATTTTTATATTGGCACTAATCAAATTTTTTCAGGTGTTCCTGCATTAAGTCACATCTCACTATAATGGTACTAGAAACCGGTTCTTATGCAGATTTTTTTTTTTCCTCTGTCTCCCGGGTAGTTATCTGAAGAGATTGTTCCAAAATCAAGTCACTTGGTAGTGGACCAGTCCTATTATGCTCTTATGAAGCAGTGTAATGCTGCCTGCAATAATACTCACTGTAACAGATGCAATGAAAGACCAAAATGGACCTTGCAATATTAACCCTTTGCAGTCAACATATTTAACTGCTGCCTGTTATGCTAAAACTGTTTTTAATGGTTGTCTCAAAGCGAAGGGCTATTTTTAGTACCCTGCCACTAAAGGACACTTATTTATATCAGACTTTTATTTTTAGATTCTATACACCTACAATACGTAACAGATTAAACTGATCTACTGCAGATTTATGGTAGAGAATGAAAGGCATTCATCAAACTAGAGCTCTGGGCTGTCAGTTTGATTAAACAGACAACTAATCTAATTTGACAAGACAGCACTGTTGCCATTTAATAAATGACATATTACTTACATGACTATGCATGCAGCAATTAAGTGACCTACATAAAATAGGTGTAATAGCATCTGTTTTGTTCAATCCAGATTTGTAATTGTCAGCTGCAGAAGTGTTTCAAACTCCGGAGATGAACTATTTCTGGAACAAGTTATGTTCAACAGAAAGAGTCCATGTTATAAGTGGCTAGAGCTAACTTTTGCATTCTTATACTGTGAAAGTCCGAATGATTTGGCAATGTTACTCCTCTGTCTTGACAGATGTTGTGTTATGGGCTTATGAAGGGTTCAGATATAATGAAGGAATTCATAAAGTGCCTCTTTTTGCAATGCAATACGTCGTTTCCAAGCATTAATTGAAAAGCATTCCCATGAGAAATATTGTGAATTACCTCTACTGTAATGTACTACTTATGTTCAGTGTACAAGCCTTTTGAGATGGACATAAACCACTGTCAATGCTCTTAACAGAAGGCATTAGAATAACATTTACAGTAGTTGGGTTTTATGCAAAAATGGGTGAGAAAGAGTTCTGACACTTTCCATGGATAATTCTTTCTTCTAAGGTGAGAATGCAAAATGATGTATAGAGAAATTTGCACACACAAAGGGAATTTAAAGAGACTTGTTACTTGCGGGCATAGATGATCAAGCAATAATATAAAGTCTTCTTGTGGTTAGCTAAAGATTGCTGCTCAGTAATCATTTCAGCCATATCTACTTAATGGTGTATAACTGGGTGACTTCCCCTCTAGGCCAAGTGGCATCTCTGCCTGGTTTTACAGTGGTACTACAGATCTGACTGGGTAAAGCTGCGTCTGGTACGCAGTTGTTCACACCAGTTACTGCGCTCAATGCCAAGAGTCAGTATCCACATCTCTAAGAGATACATGTGTGTCACGTGGGCAAGAGCAACTTCATGGAAAACCTCTTGGAAGCCACGACTTCTCATTCTGAAGCTATTTACACTTGTGCTTATTTCTAAGCACGTAGGTAGTTCCGTTCACAGGGACTACTTATGTGCTTACAGATAAGCTGTCACCTGTGTGCTTGCACTTGCAAGTGCAGTGTTTGCAAATCAAATTGTATTCAGCCATGCTATTTTATAGAATATTTTAATGAAATAAACATTCAGCAGCACTTGGTACAGAATTTTCTGCAACCCCTTCTTGCTTATTTTGGCTGAACTTAAAAGCATCAGAAAACTTTTACACTCTAATCCTTTGTTAAGTACTTGCTACGTATCCAGACGGTACTATACTGAGAAACTCATTTTATTACAGTATTAAGTTGATGTGGTCTTTTGCTGAGCAGCACTTATATCATCTACACCAAAGTGAAGAAGTTCCCATGAACAACATTATTTTTCAGTTGGGCTTCACACACACACACAAAAAAAAGAACACACTGGAAGTAAAAAAAATTTCTCACTTACTTTGATTCCACAAAGGGAATATAACAGTACAGTGTACCGTATTGTTAGTGTTATATTATGCACAAATATTTGACTTGCTACATAAAATGTTAGTTTTAAATCTGTGCCTTAATAGTGACCAGTTATCTGTAAATATAGAGCAGATACAGATTGTATTTTTGTGGGTTGTGTCCTTTTAGTGATTTTTTTAAAAATAAAAGTTGAAATTAAGACATTAAAAATGGGAATTTTCAAAACTAATCAGTGTTGCATAAAATAAATTTATATAACACCCTTGTATTCTGATTGGTTTGTGAAGTATTTTTTATATAGACCCAGTTCCAGGGATGCTTGCTTGTTAATAAAATATAAAAAGCAGTATTTGACATAATTGCAACATGTTTCTTTCACATGCTAATGCTTTGTGTGTTTTACTGTTCTTTTTATCATATACAGTTGTCTGGCTTTTAAGTGAGTGCTGTATTGAAATACCTCTCCTTAATAATTAATATAGAGGAGTTAAATTACCTCAGGTTCAATTCATACCAGGCTTTATTGGTTTGGCTTACGTAAGTTTTATTCTTGCTTTGGTCTTCCCATTTGAATGACTATGTTTTGGTCAGGTTAGCAGGACAGTTCAACATCTTCTTTCATGGTGGTCTTTGTAGTGTCACTTACAGTATTGAAGTGAGGGGAGAAAAAAAAGAGGAATTCTTTCTTTGGGATGCTGGGATGTGAGCAGTCAGCCTCTAGTGAGAGGCACAGCTTTCCCACTGAGTTCACATGTACACAATGTACATAATCAGTCTTGTCTCTTTGCTCCACAGGCAGTGGTGCAGGTTCAGTATTGCTCACCTCATTGAGTGCATCCAGGCGTTTTGTTATTCCAGCCTCATGTGGTTTCTTTAACTATTTTAAACACACACCTCTCTACTTCAGTGACAGTGCTCCCAGCTCACTGACCTTTCAAAAATTGGTGAGTTGCTCTGAATAGCTACTGAGAATTGGCAGGTGTGGGACAAGTCTGGGAAGGAAAAAGCACCAAACCCTTCTGTAGAGGCCAGCTGAAGGGTGTGGGGCTCAGTGCAGATTTACCAGGCACTGGCAAAAGGTAAGTGGAAATGTACAGGCGGGGGGGGCTTGCAAATGGCACAGCATTTCTGATGGCTGACCAACAGTGAAATACAGAGGTCTGGAACAAGGTAATTTCCTTTGTGGACCATTTACTTGGGCATTTTGCTCCCAACAGACCACTTTATAGCTTCAGTCAGTGGAGTTTAAAGCTGGTGTGGGAAAGAAGAGGAGGTGATGGAGTGTCAGAGCTAGTTGGCTGCTCTTCTTGTGGTGCAAGCAGTGTTCCCAGCAGGTGATGTGGCACAGCATCAACAGAATTGCTCCCTGAACAAAGAGGCTTCACCATCCAACTGCTCATCACATCTCTCTGCTACCAGTCACTGGAACAAAACAGGTGATTTCCAGTCTGAAGAAAGCAGTATCTACTAACAAAGCAACTCAAGAGAAAATAGAAGGTCTCCAAACTACAAAATGATTAAAACTGAGGCATCTCTCTTTCCTGTTTGACCCCAATCCCATCAAACACTTGCTGGAGGAGATGTTTTTTGCAAGCCCCAGAAAACACAAAAAGTTCATGAGGGCTGTTGTAATCTAGTCAGGAAAGGCGTGATAGGCAGGGATATGCAGAAATTTGTGCTTCTACTGTGAAGTAAGCTGAGAAGAATTTGATTCCAGACAAGTCTGGACACTGCTAATGTTACCTTTTGTCCTTGAAGAATAGGCTTTCTTTGTGCCACTGACATTTGAGCAAAAGGAAGGTTTGGCTTTTGTTTGGAGTTGCTGCAGTTTTTCTAGGATTTGAGAAGATGCAAAAACTAGAGAACTTGTAGAAAAACTTTCAATATTCAGGATTGGTGCCTGCAATGTTTTTAACAGCTTCTCTGGAAGTGGAGAGCTGTCAGGACATGAAAGAAGCTAAGGGAAGATGTTTTAAAATGGTGGAAGATAAGAGGTCTAATTTTGAATTAGGGGTAGTTGCGAGTGAGGAATATCTTGTAACTTGAAGAGCATGCAATAAATTTGTGGGTTTGATATAGAATTCCTTTATTTTTCTTTTGGCTTAAGGTACTATCTCGAGCAGAAATTACAAGAATCCAGATATTACAAGAGGCTTTTTGCAGATGATGTACTGTCTTAAGGAAAACTTCAGTTTTATCTTTGTTTTCTGTGCTACAGATGTACAGATGTAATTTTTTATGGTGTTTAGAATGTTAATATTTTACATGATATCATGAATCAACAAAGCAAACTTTAAAAATAAAAATAAAGTAGAACAGACCTATTTACCAATTTTGAATATTGACATGGCTATTAGGAGGAGCTAATGGTTAGTTGAGATGATTTTTTTCCTCTGAAGTAAGCGCAGCAATGTTACCAAATCTTAGCAAACTACTTATTGTAGTAAGGTTTAATAGCAAAATGAACATGAGCAAATCCAAGAAGAATAAGTCAGAAACTTTTAAGTTTAGACTTGGTTTTGGATTTTTTTAAATAGTCCAGAAAATACTTTCTGAAATTCTTGGAATTACCTGTAGGTATAATTGCAGTATATTATTTTGTTATTCCCAGAACCCTTTAGAACACCTGGAGCTATAACAACAAGAAGTATGCTGTGAAATCCTTTTGACACTGAATTGAATCAGAACAAATATAAATTATGTTGGGAAATGGAGATACTTGGTTATGAAGATGTAGAAATGTTTTTGCGTTAATCAAAGCATCATTTAGTGTCAAGTTTCCCCATTCTTCTAAGGAATAAGATTATGGGAATATTTTTTTCTACTGAGAAATGTGGAACGATTCCAGATGTTGATGAAAATATGAAGAAAGATGAATACATTATGATGGAAATTACCAAGTTTGTGCCAAAACTGTGTTGCAACTTCATGGAAACTAACAGATGGAAAAAGCAAAGCATAATATGAGGGGAAAAAACCCAAACAATTATATAATGAAGTAAAAATTTGTCACTACTAACAATCTGTGATGAATGTTGTAAGAAATGACATTGTCACTAATTTGATAACCCTAGGACCACGAGTTGATATGGATCTTGCTACACTTTTTTGCTATGATAAAAATCACAGTTTGTCACCCATAAAGGGCAGAAGAGTTGAAGAGCCCTGAAATACATGTGGCACCAGCTTGTGATTCCCAAAACTAAAGCCAGCCATGGAAAATGCAATCTCATGCTGTGCATATGCAATATAGAAGTGAAGATGTGCGGGTTTTTTGAGAAACAGAACATAAAAACCCCTCAGGAGACAGTGAATCTTGCTATATGAATGTACTAAGGCAAAAGGAAGATGGAACCCAAGGATAAGTTCCTTTTGCTTTAAAATGGATCCGCAGTTCAGATACAACAAAACATTCACAACTTTTCCCATTAGCAGGAGTTTTTCCACCATGCAGCAGAGCAGTGTTTTGATTTCTCAAGAATAAGCCTCTGTTTTCATGCCAAAGCTCACCTCAGTGAGAAGTTGCTACTGCATTGTACCAAAAAGATCCTTTCTCTGAAATAGCTTGAATAGGCACTGAATGCTTAGCAGTGACAGTTCAGTACTTAAAAATGCTGATTCTTCTGATACTACAAGATGTTTTTATGTAGCCCAGCACCTAGAAATCGGTACAAACAAAGCTAACTTGGTGACACTAAATTGCTGACAGATTTGAGTCTTGCTTGGAAACTGGATAGGAGATAACTATCTAATTAATCCCTGTGGGGCAAGAGATATTTTTGTGCAGCTATATTAAAACTATCTTTGTGCCAGCAGTGTTTCTCCTTGCACCAAATGGTGACAATAGCCAGAAAGCTGGAATGCTGAAGGCATCTGTCACATAGGAAAGCTCCTCCTGAGCGTGCCTCCAGTGCTGCTTATCTTCCATCTTCACTGAAAGTGGTTGCAGATGCTCCACTGTTGACTCAGTGCTTTCTTTCCATTATCCTTTTGGACTCCAAATGCTAGAAAGGGCTAACTTTTAAATTTTGCATGCAGTTCCATGAGCTTTTTGCTTGCACAAGCACAATATTTTCTTCTTTTCCTGGGAGTGATTAATATGGACAGTATCCAGAACCACTAGAGTGGATGAGAGCTTTGAAGGATTTTTTTGAAGGGATTTAAAAGTCATGACTGAAGACTGGAAATAATACTTCTGGCACTGCTGCCTTTCCTGGCTGCTGGTGGTGTCTGCTCACCTCTCCTAGATCTTGGCTCTCCCATGCTTGGCTCAGGTTTCTGCTCACTTCTGAGGAGCAGTCAAGTTTCAAACAAGTACTTTTGGGAAGCTTGAAGCATTTTAAGTTTTCAGGCAGATTAGTGTTTTTTCTTTGCTTTTTGTGTTGGACTTAAAAACTATGGAGAGTGTGAAGCATTAAATTTGTAAGCACAAAGGAAACGGTACATTGTGATTACAAGCCCAGTGTAGATGAGGGTATAATTTCTTCAGGTGGGTGGTTGTTCACAAAGATCAAGTAAAGGAAATGTTCATTTGCTTCTTTGGTTCACTTTTTAAAAACATTCATAGAAAAAAGCATCCTTTTGCATGGTGTTCTTATTACAGTTTAAAAATGATTATGCAAAGTGATTCTACAGGGCACTTCCCATAAGCAGTAATAAATGCATAATTATTCATAGACAGAGGGCTTCTTCACCATTAGTTATTGGAGTAAAACAGCACATTTCTTCTTTGCTTCCCACCTGCCTCTAATATTTCTGCTGAGGCCAGTGCATCCATGTACTTCAGTTGCATATCAATGTGTGGTTATCCTGTGCCCTGGAGCTGCTGCAGAAACAAGGTAATGAAACGCCAGGAACAGAATTGCTTCTCATATAGTTCCTAGTGCATCTTCTCACTGTGTAAACACATCAGGAAGTATGAGAGCATTTCTGGACTGAACAGATGTGTTGGTCTGCTGGAAACTTTTGAAACACGGTATTTTCAAGTCCTCCTTAATCTCTGTGATGAATTTGTAAGCTTTGAGATGTTTTACATCTGGTTCTGTTTGTCGAATTGCTTTCAAGTGTTCAGGTTTTTGTGATTATACCATCTGCGATAAAATTAGCATTAAATACTACATGAAGATGCATTGTCTGTTCAAAGTGATATTAGAAATGGTGTATTTTGTATCCTTGGTCTGGTTTGGGTTTAAGTGAAATTTTATAGACCTTTCAGAATTTGTGTGTATACATAAAACCCCAAGATGTTATGACAAAGAATCACAGAGTCTCTGTCCCTTCCACCTCCCTGCCCAAACCCAAATAAATCAGTGTTTCATCTTGAAGCATTTTTTTATCTGAGATTTTCCAAGCTCACAAAATTTGGCAGAAGACAAATCAAGTTTTTATGGTTCCTGAAGGCAAATCACTTTCTGATAAACATCCTAGTGTGTTTTCACGTGCTGTTCAACATGGGAGGTGTGCAGAAATATCAAAAAGACTTGGAAAGCTTTCTTGCTTGTCCTCTAACTCTTCACCAGCTCAACTTTTCCTTTTGCATGAATCTAGTGAAATTGTTCTGTGTTTAAGCACTGAAAAGAACTCCCTGGTAGAGCAATCCTTCCTTCCTCTGTGATCTTGCCTACATTTTTTGAAAACAATTTCTCCAGGCTTCTAGACCTGGGAACATGTTGTATGAAATGCTCTCCAAGTCTGCATAAAAGTGAATTTTACTCCATGGGGACCCATAACTGAACCCAATAGTGGCAAATGCTTTCCTAATGGTTTCCTAATGGTTTATTGACTTTGGGAAGAGTTGCTGCAGCAGGTCTTTAAGGACCAGAAAATATTGCAAACCTTTGATTTGCTATTGCTTATTAGCTGGGGTGGTAATGATTAGGGGAGAAAACCAACTGTACAGTGCACCTTTTAAAAAATATCACCAAGTCATTGCTACGAAGAGGGATGTTATGTTCCATCAGTGTTTTCAATATCTATTAAGTACTGAGTCTCATTTTTGTAAATGTGGATTCATACCAATATTAAGAAAGCATTGGAAAGTTTTCAGTTAAAGACAACAACAAAAATCCCCACTCTCTATATTCAGTGATTTGCCAGTTTTCAGCAGCGGGTTGAATGGGCAGTTTCCCTTTTAGGCAAAAAGTCTAACCTTACTTTAAATGTAGATAAAGTCAGAATCTGTCTCAAACAATTTCTTAATATTTGTCATATAAATTAAATGGCATCATACCTCAGATTTCACCAAGTATCTCACCAAGTGTCTTACTAAGTATCTCACTTAGGTTACGATCAATTCATGCTTTGATTTGTGTCCCTGCAGGTTAGCTAAAGGAGGCTCCACACATCTTTTACTGGAGGTTTGGGGATCCCTATAACCTTTCCCATGGGCTGGTTTACCTTTCCTCTCACCACTCCCCCATTTCAGGGCTCCCAGATAAAATGTCCATGTCCCAATCCCGGGCTGGGTATCTCCCAGGGCACTGCTGTGCACAGGGTTTATGGCTGTGATTGGTACAAAGTGGCCAAGCTGCCGTGGGCCAGCTGTGGCCAGATGTCAGTGCCCCACCTCAGCAGGGCAGGGGGACATGGGGTGACAAGAGCTGGTGGGTGGCAATGGACAGGGACATTGCCTTATGGAGTACTGGCACAGGAGAAATGGACTCCGCCTGGACAAAATTAATTTAATTAATTGGCAATTAAAATAGGTTTAGGTGGTGAGAAACAAAGGGAAATTAACCCTGTTGCCCACCTCTTTCTGCCCCCTCAGCCAACCCTCCTTTCTCTTCACTCCTGGTGTCCAGGCAGGGTTTTCCTACCAAGGCACCACCTGAGGGGCTCAATGGGGCGGCCAGAACCGGCCAGGACCAGCCGGAACCAGCCGTGCCCCACATGAGGCAGCCCCGGGCTCCCCTCACGGACACCCCTCAGCGCTGCTGCTGCCCCAGGGACCTGGTGCTGCCCCAAATCCTGCNTGGCTGTGATTGGTACAAAGTGGCCAAGCTGCCGTGGGCCAGCTGTGGCCAGATGTCAGTGCCCCACCTCAGCAGGGCAGGGGGACATGGGGTGACAAGAGCTGGTGGGTGGCAATGGACAGGGACATTGCCTTATGGAGTACTGGCACAGGAGAAATGGACTCCGCCTGGACAAAATTAATTTAATTAATTGGCAATTAAAATAGGTTTGGGCGGTGAGAAACAAAGGCAAATTAACCCTGCTGCCCACCTCTTTATGCCCCCTCAGCCACTCCTCCTTTCTCTTCACTCCTGGTGTCCAGGCAGGGTTTTCCTACCAAGGCACCACCTGAGGGGCTCAATGGGGCGGCCAGAACCGGCCAGGACCAGCCGGAACCAGCCGTGCCCCACATGAGGCAGCCCCGGGCTCCCCTCACGGACACCCCTCAGCGCTGCTGCTGCCCCAGGGACCTGGTGCTGCCCCAAATCCTGCTCTGGGCCGTCTGAGGAGCAGCTCAGGCACAGGAGACACTGCCCCTGGTCACGGAGTCATCTCCAGCCAAAGAGAGACAGCACTTGGGGCCGTCTCCGTCCCTCAGCTCGGCGCCTGCAGGCCGGGGAGCTGGGGCCAGTTTGACACACACAGGTAAGGGCGCCCCAGCTGCCATTTGGGAGACACGGCCTTGGTGCACCTGGAGGGGCTACTGGAGAGCTGCCCAGGTGGGGACCATTGGTGGTGACGAGCTGCTGCTGGGTCCAGGTGGGGACTATTGGTGGTGACGAGCTGCTGCTGGGATCAGATGGGGACCACTGGGGGTGGGAAGGAGCTGCTGGGACCAGGTGGAGACTATTGGTGGTGACGAGCTGCTGCTGGGATCAGATGGGGACCACTGGGGGTGGGAAGGAGCTGCTGGGACCAGGTGGAGACTATTGGTGGTGACGAGCTGCTGCTGAAATCAGGTGGGAACCATTGGTGGTGACGAGCTGCTGCTGGGTCCAGGTGGGGATCATTGGTGNAGGTGGGGACTATTGGTTGTGACGAGCTGCTGCTGGGATCAGATGGGGACCACTGGTGGTGATAAGGTGCTGCTGGGACCAGGTGGAGACTATTGGTGGTGACGAGCTGCTGCTGGGATCAGATGGGGACCACTGGTGGTGATAAGGTGCTGCTGGGACCAGGTGGGGACTATTGGGGGTGATGAGCTGCTGCCGGGTCCAGGTGGGGATCATTGGTGGTGATGAGCTTCCCCCAAAGTATTTCCTTCCCTGGGCAGGACGGGCCTCCTCAGTTCTGTGGTTTCAGGTTGTGAGCAGGATGTGGAGCAGCTGCTTTCACTGTCGTGAGCTCCTGCCTGACTCACCCCACAAGGAGAGTGCTGGCCCTGGGGAGCAGAGGGATGTGGCGGGGCAGGAGGAGCTGTGCACCAGGAGCACCCACAAAGGTAAGTCCTCTCTTGAAATTGTGTAGCAGAAACAAGCTGATTGTAAAGCTGTGTGTCACCAGGCAGTGTGGCCTGTCTCTGCTGTCTGTCATATATGTGATAAGATACTTCCTATCAGGGGTTTGGCGCTGCTGTCCCTGGCAGCAATATGTTGTCTGTGTGCTGGGTCATCCTAAAAGCCTTCAGTGTTTGGCCTCAGAGCTGAGTATTTCCCTGTATTTCAACCACAGGACTGTAGAGATTATTCTAGTCTCCAAATGCTTGATTTTCCTTGTTTTAAAATGCTTTTTGTAGCCTGGCATATTTTGAATTGCATATCTAGCCTCATCCAAGGCTTGGTTGGTCAGGTGTAAGTGTAAATCAAAGAGTGCCCTGATGAGGGTTCTCTGTCCTGCTACCTGCTCGGTCTCCAGCTCTGGGTGCTGCCTGGGCAGAGACTGTGCTTTTGTGTATGATACTGTGTGGTTTTAAATTGCATTCCAGTGTGGTAAGTTGCGTGATGAATTTAGGGTTTGGCTTTGGGAGAGAATCATGTGTTAGTCACACAGGTCAAAAGTCATCCAAATCGTAGTTGAAAAAAATGTTTTTGTAAGAAATAGGTTTGGGGTAGGCTGTTCAACATATTTAGTTATTTAATGGCTGTATAAATCTAACCTTGCATCTTTATCCCTCCATCTGTGCTGATTTGTTATGTTTGTGCGAATACAAAGGCAATCAAAAAAGAGTCATGATTCAAATTGACAACCCTTTAAAACATCTGATCTAGGAATTGCTTTCTATTTAGAGTCACTGATATTTTTGTGAGGCATGGGAGGGAAAGGCAATAGCAGATGGCAGAAATTTCCAGCAACATGCAGTGTGACATATAAGCAGAGCTTTCCCAACACCCTTGCTGTGGCAGCAGATGGAGAGATTGGCAAGTCGGGAGCGCTCTGCTTTTCCGGCGTTCAGTGCTTCGAAAGCCGGGCTGTGCCGGGTGAGCCGGGGTTGGCAGGGCTGGGGGAAGAGGGACAAATGCCAAGAAAGGCACCGCAAGTATGTAGCAAAACTCCTAATGATGTTTTGAGGTTTTCCCTGCTTTAGGCGTTTTATGGCTTTTTCCAAGTCAAAATATCAGAATTGTGGCTTTTTCCAAGTCAAAATATCAGCACTGTGGCTTTCCACCAACCTGAGCACACATACACACACAGAGGTGGGTATTTCTGCATTTTGAAAGATTTTGTGAAAAATTTGGAAACTTCAAAACCTTTCTGTTGTTTCTGGGACAAAGCAAACTTAAGTATTCGAGCACATCGTTAAGGTAATTGCTGTCACCTGCACTTGCCATCAGACGTGTTTAGTGTCTGAGTGTGCTAGAAAATGAAGCCACTTGTTTTTTCTGTTACAACTTTGATTTTTCAAAGCTGATAGAAAATGAATTTTATGAAAGCTTCTAGGTTAGTTCTTATTTTACATCATGCATTATCTACCCCATTGTGTTGCAGCCTATTTTCGTTCAACCCATCCAAAATGAAAAAATGGCTTTATAGGTGATCCCTGTAGAACTGATACTTGGAACTGCAGTTCCAGTGGTCACATCAGTATGTGCAAATCTTCCCTTTTTAGGCTTGTGTTGATGAGGTTGTTCATTTTCGGGGCTTTAAAATGTAGGGACTTCACAGTTGTTCTGTTGTGGTACAATGAGGAGTGCACATCCACCCTGCTGTTAGACTGCTATACGGCAGGGTAAAGAGTTCCTGGTGGCAAACAGGAGCACCGGGAGAGTTGCAGCTCACATTTAGGTCGGAAGCAATAAAAGAAACCTCCCTGAGAGTGTCACTGATTAACCATTGAAGCGAAAGATTTTTCTTCCTTTGTGTATAAAGCTAAGGTATGTTGAAATCGCACTCGGTGGGTTAGCACAGCACCTTAGATCTCTCTGGAGCTTTGTCTGGGGATAGTAACCTGTGAATTGCATTTTTAAATCTCCCCCCGAGCTCTGAGGTGGTCAGGGGCTCTGTCTGGACTCCTCAGGAGTCATGGAGCAGCTGTATTTCGTAAGAGTCTGGAAACTATCCGGGTAACAGCCTCCCAAAACAGCATCGTTCTGGCTGAAAGGATAAACTCCATTAGGTCAATATAGCTACACACACTAGAGAATTTAAAATGTACTTTTACAAGGCTACATAAAAACATCACATGCTTACAGTCCTTAAAAAAGTAAAGGCTGAGGAAAATCACCTAGTGCTTGTTAAACTTTCTTTCATCCTCTGAATTATGTAGCTGAAGTAGGTCAGTGCTGTTGACTATTACTCTCTTACTTTTTAACCAAAGAAAAGTTAAACATTTTCACAGTTCAGACATTTCAATATTAAATACACAGTTTGTGGAATTTCAGTAACTTCTGCTTCATTTTTTTGTATCTGAGCACATGATTTCTGGAGCTTCTGGAAGGCAGGTTAAAGACTTGAGGTGAGATTAGGAAGCAAATGACAAATGCTTTATTTCTGTGAATTTTGTGTTTCAAATAACTTTAACTTTTGGAAGGCCCTTTTTTGAGAAGGCACAAGGAGTTGGTGGTATTCTGGGTATATATATCCCAGTTCTTCTCAGTGGTGGATATGGAATCAAATGTAATACTGGAGATGGGAGATTTCCTGCATCTTCTGTTGTTTGCATGAAAGCTTAAGGTAGATTAAGTGTTTTGATAAAAGCTGATGGTGGGAGTTAATATAAACATGTGAGGGTGTTGTTTTTCTTATTTTCTGTACCACAGAAAGTTATTTTTTCATGCATGTGTGAACGTGGGATTTTGATGCAGGTTTCTACAATGTTTCTACTTTTCGACCTGTTTTAAATTTAAAAGATTAGCTGATCATTCATCTTGAGAGGTGCCAAAGTTGCTGAGAGGAGGATCTTCTTGGCAATAAATGAGAAACATATATGTGCTCTACAAGCAATAGAAAGAAGAGAGATAAAACTTTTATAACTGCAGTGTTCTGCACAAACACTTGAGCTGCATGTACTCAAAACAGTGACTTTAGAAAGCCCTGCTTGGTCCAAGCAGGCAGTGCCATACCTGGGAATGGCTGCACTGGGGTGGGCCAAGGTCTGCCTGGTCCAGGACTGTGAAGCCAGGAATATCCCCTAGGATTTCCTCTTGGCTCCAGTAGATTACTCAGAGGCTTCCACACGACAAGATCAGCTTTCATTTTGATAGTGACGTTGAGAACATAGAAAAAGGATCCACCCTTTAATTGTTTAAATGTCTGCTTTTCTGAGGGCACATGAGGAGAACACAGCCTGGGTGCCTGCCTGGGGCTGCCCCATGACCTTTTCTGGGGTGTCCATCCCTTTCCACCCATTTTGCAGGTGGGGGCAAATTTCCATTGCTGCCACAACCCTAACCCAGCTTCTTCAAATTCCTGACTTCTTGGGGGCTTGGGGATCTATGGTCTGTTTTTTTTGGGTGGGGGGGAGTTTTTCTTTTTATGTTTAAAAATGTTAACCTCATTTATTGATCTACCTTAATATTGTCTGAGTAAAAAAATGGGTGAATGTGGTATGTTGGGGGACGCAGTGTTATCCATGTGTTCCTGTGCTGCCCACACAGTAAAAAAGAGGTGAAACAAATTCTTCAGTGGCCCAGGCCACGTGCATTGCTTGAGGATACAGGTTGCAACACTCTCTGCCGGACTGACTGATGCTCTCCTGGTACAGTGCTGGGAAAATGACAAGTGATTTGTGTTGTTTGTTTGCTTTTCTTTTCAGAAGAAAACTGTTGGTTTTGTTATTCAACTCGCCAAGTTTCTTTTAAAGTTCTGAACAAAATCTCCAGAGCTTCCCCTTCCCAACCAAGGCTGCCCTTGATTTGCTGTTGACCCCTGTGGGATGAAGTCATCAGGAGAAAGTTCTTGTTTTCCTGTGTCTGTTTTCCCACAAAGCCTTGTTGCTCTATTAATTTCACCAGAGTAGGCATGTGTTTTAAGTCTGATGACTTGTATTACGTTAGGAAATCCTCCCACAACACAGACCTTTCTAAGCATTGTTTGTTTGACTTACGGGAACAAGATTGTTCCTGTTCCTCGGGCTGACATTTATGTGTGGCAGCCACATGCTCTGGGAGACAGACACAGCTCGATCCCTTTCCTGTTCACAGAATCAAACGAACAGCAACAAAATAACAAAGCTGTTGTGTGAGAGGGGCTTTTCTGAGTCAATATGCGTGCCAACTCAGCTTCGAGGAGGTAGCACTCGTATTATAGAGAGGTGTTTGCAGGCAGGAGGCTCCTGAGAGCCTCGAACGAAAGCGCTTAGGGGGTAGGCGGTGCATCTGTGTCCGCCAGGCTGCCTGAAAGAACCGGGGCAGGACTGTCCGATAGGAAAACAAACAGGCACGGACTTCCCATCATCCTAATAATCCCCATCCACCCAAACAGAAGCGAAAAACTTGGGGAGGGGGCAGGGGGAGTACTTGGCATCTCCCCAAGGAATGCAACAGTCCCAAGTGTGGTGTGAGAGCACTTCATGATCGCGCACTGGCACTCGCTCCCCACAGCGGCTGCCAGTTCCCTCCCACGCGTGCTCAGTCTCGGAGGTAAAATGTGAGTCTGGTTGCAGGGCAGTTAATCAACTGCAGGAAAATTAACATTTTGGAGACTGTTCCTCGGTTGCGAGAGGTGCTTGCTGGTTAATACAACGCAGCTCCCTGCCACGTATCACATACTTGCAGGACCCTGCTGGCTGCCTGCTCTGTTGGCTTTTGGTTTTGGCTGGGGTTTAGCGTTTCTTCTGGTGTAGAATTTCTCCCGTTGCCATTGCTGAAGGGAGGATCGGCTGTGCCGTGCCGTTGAAGGCATCTAAGTCCAGCCGTGGCTACCCTGGGCTCTCTCCAGGGCTGCACACCCTCGGCAGAGCAGTGTCCTGTTGTCCCTGCGTAGCTGTGGCCACTGGGAGAAAGGCTTGCAGTGTGGAGACCTCGTGAGGCTGTTTGGAGAGAGGATGATGGAGAGGTGAAGGACCATCTGCTGAGGGGTGCGCGGGTGTGCCTTACAGCAATTTCTGTGCAAACGGGAGGCTGAGAAGATATTTGCTAACAATGGCTAAAAGCCTGCAGGCATGGAGCCGACATGCCCTCCTGTGGCAGACTCCACCCTTAAGGACGAGCATCCCTGCGCTGGGAGGCTTCCCAAAAAGAGCCTGACCTCAGTGGCGGGGTTGTTCCCATGAGGGCAGAGCTGTGGACAAACACAGGCCAGCCCTGGAGAAGACAGGAAAGGAGCTCTACGTGCCAATATAGCACCTTTGGTTGTCTGCACCCGACAGCAGTCAGGACCCTGGCAGCCTGGGTGAAAGCCAACCCATCCCTAAAAAGACCCTGAAGGCATTCTTTTGCTATGATGAAATATATAAAAAATATTTCCTCTGAAAAATAACTCCCCGAAGATGCATGTGAAGTGTTTTGCCCTTTGCTGCCTAGAGTTTGGGTAACAGTAGTGCTGTCCCCTTCCAGTGGGGGTGATTTGGGGAGTGGTGTGTAATGCTGGCCCCTTCCAGTGGGGGTGATTTGGGGAGCGGTGTGTAAGTGATGTATGTTAAGTTCCACACCAGCAGTTCTGTGCCTTTGGGATGTGTTGTTGCCCAATGTGGCCCAATCCAGGGACCCAATGCTCTGGCCCAGCTCATGTGTTTTGCTCTGGAAGGGCTCACTGACCAGTACATGTGTACAACTGCTGTAATTTTTCTGCTCAAGCTTTAGCTTTGGTTCACTTTTATAATTTAAGTGACTGTATTAAATGTGATTTAAAAAATAGAAGAATTTGTGTTCTGTGATTTAATATCCAAAAGAGACTGTAAATGATATACCCTGACTCTTAAGCAGGATTTTTCATGTCGGCTTTGCTCAGATAGAAATCTCCATTACATAACCTTTTGCTAAGTCATTTAAATACTCTTGTTTTTCAGCTCCATGACATTTGTAAAATGTAGCAGTAGTCTTTTTGCCCATTTGCAGCTTCCTACAGGGCTTAGCACTCTGCCAGCCTTCCTTTGCTCAGGCACTGATCTCTGTCTTGGTAAAACACCCACAAGTTCATCACTGGAAACATGTCACGGACTGAAGTTGCTCTTATGAAAGGTCTATTCTTTTTTTTTTTAATGTGGAGTGATTTTAGGAACATAAGGAGAAAACACATAACATATAATTTCATGGACCTTCACCTTCAGAACAGCTCTTTCTGTCCACTGGGGAATGACTGGAGAAGCTCAGCCAGCCCAAAAAACTGGTTGATGTTGAGCAGTTGGGACAGTGTGGGCAGAGCATTGTGCTCTGGGGTTGCACTCAGACCAGAAAAGGAAGCCACAGTTTGGAAAACAGCAGAGGCATGTGGCTGGAGGAGGTATGCAATTCTAGGCTTGTCCAGAAACAACTGAGGTAAGGTTTTAGAGGGATAATTTTGCGAAAGGAAATCGCTCTCCTCCCACCCATCGCACACAGGCAGATGCAGGGAGGGGTGGCCAGACAGAGGCAGAGGAGGGGGGGCATGTTTTGTACTGACACTGCACCAGCGTTGTCTGGAGAGCAGCAGAGACTTTGTCCCTGTTTCAAAATAAACAGAGCGCTTTGGACACAAGAGAAAAAACAGCAGCTCCTCAAGATGTCGAGCTCTGCCGTCAGCAGAGCTGCGCTCTCACCACAGGAAGAGCAAAGCTTTACCCCATCTTTCAGTGAGAACTGTCAAGAGTAACTCTGGTTTCTGGCACTGGATTGCTGGCCAGGCAAGAGAGGAGCTTCTGAGGTCTGAGCTACTGCCCATCTGGGTCTCCTCAGCCCCTGGGGGCCACTTGCCTTCCCAGACAAAAGCACCATGATGCTTTTGAGGAAGGGCAGCACATGACCCCTCACTCCTACCCTCTAGGATAAAAATCACTATAAAGTCACTTAAAGACACATCTTTAAGAAAGAAATGGAAAATTCAGTGGGAGAAAATTTATTTGTTAGGGTGTTAACCTTTTCTCACCAATGACACTGATGAGCAGCATGCAGCTGTTCTTGTTAAGGAGCCAAAATACAGTCCCACTTCAATTCAACCTCTAATGCTTTATTTTATTAGGTACTTTTATGTCTTAACATTTGTCTTAGGTGACTCTCTAAAGTCCTGTCAGTAAAGCAGACATTACTGCAGCCAGCTGAGAAGTGCAGGATCTTTAGCTCAGCAGGGCTGCTCCTGCCTTGGGAAAATGCTCTGTCATGCTCCTCCTTACCAGTGCTGGTCTGTAACAGCTTTCCTGGTGTTGGGTGCTGAGATTTGTCGATGTTTGGCCCTTCTCAAAGCAAGGCTTCTTACTGAGCTGCTCTGCTTATTGCACAAATGTAAATCTTGCCCTGTGACTCCCTGTACTTGAGCTCCCCTCTCCACCCCTGTTCTCCAGCAGACCAGGGCTGGTCAAGGTCTGTTAGACTATTGATTGGTTTGGTTGTTTTTTTTTTTTAATTATTTTTCTATCACAAGGCTGCAGGCACAGCCTTGCTTGGCATTGATTTCTGACAGCACCACAAAGGGTGTTGTGAGGTGTTGTGTTTGCAGAGCTGGCCCATCTGCGGGGGAGAGCTGAACCCCTGCCCTGCAGAGCTGCACCTCTGTGTCCCCAAGTGCCAGAGGGGAAAGCACAGGGGGGAGAGGACTGATGTGAGAGGGGAAGGGCAGCACCCATTGAGTGGCTGATAAAAACACGCCCCTGGATTTATCAGTTGGGCTCTCTTGACCTCTGACTGCAGAAACTTGTAGTTTCCAGAATCACAGAACCTACACCATTTCTCCATCTGCTCCAAGAAAAACACTCTGCGGCCTCAGTACTCAATAGGGGTTGGTTTGTTAAGCACCTCAAGACAAAGGAGCACATCATAAAGCACGGTATTTCCAAAGAATTTGACCCAAAATATTTTGAGTCATGCAAAGGTCTGTTTTCCTTTTGACCCTTATACCCCATCTATCTTAAACTACACTCACACTTCCAATATTTGTCTGCCTGAATAATTTCTAGTGGGTCCAGGACTCATGTAACTAAGGGCTGATGTTCAGGCTACAGGGCTGTGTGCTCCTGCCATCCATGCAAAGCATTTGATCTAGGTCTGGACATGAAATTTAGTATTTCAGTGCTTTTTATGCAGCCTATTGGGATACATAGAACACAACACTGGTAAGGGACTTTAACTGATGCAGAGTTGAGAAAATCTAGGAGTTCAGTTGAAGCTCTCCGAAAAGTTTCCAGTTCCACTTGCATCCCAGGGCTGTAAAGAGAAGTCACAGGTCATGGACAGTGCAGCAGTAAAAGCTGTAACCTGCTGGCTTTGTAGCTTAGAGCCAGTCACAGAGGTGCAGGCAAGAGCTTTTGTGTCCCCAGCAAAGATGGTCTTAGGAGTATGTGGGGGAAAGCTAATGTCACAAGGAAAATACTTTCCCTCCTGCTTTCTTCTCCTTCTTTCCCTATGCCCTTCCTGTGGGCTGATATTTGCAGAGTTTTTGCTATAGGACAGAGATGTTTTGTGAAGGCACAGAGGCTGCCAGGAACACACAGCTGCTGTTCCCAGGGAGAGGGGCAAATCTTCCAGGGCTCTTTAAATCCTGTGGAGTGTTGGATCCCCTACCAGCATTTACAGGTTGAAGACAGATTAAAATCTGAGACCTATTCAAGCATTTATTCAAGTCCTCTAAGCAAAAGCCAAATATGTGCTTCCTTCTTTCTTACATCCGTATTGCAGCAGTTCAGGGTCCCCATGTAATAAAAGGCAAATTAGTTTACCAAGTTCCAGGGAACACCCATGTGTATAAAAAGACCCCTATCTTGTTACTCTTAATGCATCTCACATGCCACTTACACCACTTGTTTTCCCCACCTTCCTGGTGTCCTTCTGACAAGGTGAATTTACCTGAAAATAAATGAGACAAAATGTGTGACTAATGGCTATAAGGATGGTGGGGTGTTTTTTTCCTGTAAAGCAGGAAATTAAAAAAAAGAAATCTGTTCTCAGTTCTTCTGCTTAGGTGTGAAATTTGCCAGACAGCTTTCAAGCCGAGTAGGCACTTAACTCGCAGGAAGAAGTGGGATTTGTCTCCATAGTAATGAAATCACTTTTTTTAGAAGATGTTGGTGCTATAAGATAAGAGTTTTTTCTTATCCAAGTGTGCTTTTTCTGTTGCTTTATCATTCTTATCATAAAGTAAACTAAGAGGCAACAGAATAGAATTTAATGATGCATTTAATAAGCTACCAAAAGTTTTTATATTTAAAAAACACCGACAAAGCAAACCTCAAAAATGAAAACAAACCACCCCCAGTAAATCCAAGAATTTAAGCTGAATTTTTTTCCTCCCTTCAGCTCAGTCTGAGCTTCTTGGTATCCATTCTCAAAACTTGGTCAGTGCACGTTTGGAGAATAACAGCTTGTCTAAACTACTGATATGAAATTTCAGCATTTTGAACTAACAGACATTGCAGAGCCATGACTGGTGGCTTGTGTTTGGCTTTTTTTTGATGGAGACTTTTCCAATTGGCATGCATGTAAACTTATGTGTTGTTTTGAAATTAAAGTGAAACAAAACTTGGGAACTGCAACACAGAAGCTTTTCTCTGCTTAAAATCTCTACTGAGTGTCTCTTCACAAGCTGGGAATGGGCTCTTACTAGGCAGATTTTCTTCCTGAGGAGCAGTATCATCAAAATATTTGCATGTGCCTTTCAATCTGAGTCAGTTAGATAAATAGCAGCTTGATTAACTGGGGCTGCTTGTTCCTTGCACAACCACTTGAAAGATGTGAGGGCCTGTAAACACACAGCAGGTCCTGGAGGGGGGTTTTGACCTATAGAATAAGGATGTGAGGAACTTAAACCCACTTACACAGACCTCAGTGTGCATTTTGTTGGAGCTGCACTTGTTGCAGGTGTGCCTGTGCTTTCCACCCTGAGAAGCAGCAGCAGCTCCTGAGCAGACAGGCATTTACTAATGACTAAACTTAGGAAGCAAACATGCTTTGGAGCACCTGCATCCAGTGTGGGAGCACTGGAATTGTATCACTGGGCATCAGTCAGCCTGAGCTGTGGTGCAGGACTGAGTGCTGTGACACCCCCATTGCTGAGTACAGTGGTGGTGCTGTTTGTGAAGCCTCAGAGTGGCTCTGGAGCTGGAGATCTCTTCTTCCTTGAGATTTTTCTGACTTGTGCACTGCAGTAATGTGTTAATCTCACAGCTTCTAAAAACATTTACAGTTAACAATGAAAAAATGTTGGTCTTTGAGGGAAACTTGCTGCACTCCCAGGAATTATGTCAAGGATGGAACAAATTCCCATGTTATCAGCCAGGACAGTTTTATTGTCATTCATAACGTAGCTGAGAATGCAAAGCACTGTATTTCATCAGGACTTTGGTATAAATTTCTATAGTGTATTTGGCTTCCTTTGAAATACTTTGCATAATTGAAATTGTAGAAGCCTCTTCTAAAAAGGAAAAAGACAGCTACACAAAAAACCCAAATGTGAATATTGTATGAACTTTTTCACATGCAAAAAAAAATTCTGGTCCATTTGTTTTTTATCCAGTTTTCCCCATATGTTGGCAAAATTTTATGGACCTGGTGCCACATTCCTGCACGCACTAGGAAGAAATTATATCCCTAGGATAAGGAATAAGTTATTTACAGATGTCTCAATAGCAATTGTTTCTTGGCTCTTAGGAAAACCCATTAGAAGTATATTTAAAAAAAATTTTTGAACAGTCTAAAATGTTCAGGTTTACATCCAGTATTTAAAGCCTTAGAGAAAGACGTGAGTGACATCTAATCTTGTAATCAAAGCCAAGCTTACCAGGTAGAATTTGCTTAGTGGAGGGAATTGATGCCATAGCCTTGGTGCCTGCCATATCCCCAGTGGAGGGAGCCAGGGAGGCTGTGCCTGGCCAGAGCAGCTGCTTTGCCTTCCTGCTTTTGAGGAAACCCCCCCACCGTGGGTGAATTTGGCTTTTGTGATTGTCCCTTCAGGCAGCTGGGAAGTTATGCAGCCCAGTCAGTCTCTTCTTCCACGGCAAAGTGAAAAAATCCCATGAGAACACTCGAACAGAGTTGAAGTGCTGCCCTTTTAAGAAAGGCTCTTTCCTCGGAATATGGAAACTAGCCCAAAGTGTCCGGTAGCTCTGGACTCTGGGTGTGGTGCAGCACTGATCCATTGGTGAGGCAGAGAGCTGCAGTCATCCAGAGAGATAGTTTTCAGCCAAGGATTCATCCAGATGAGGAGTAAAAGTCCAATAGGCAACTCATGAGATCCAGTAAGGAGAGTGTTGAAGGTGCTGCAGTTCCTATCGTGCTGCTGATGTTCTGTGAATAGGTGCCAAAGGCTTTGGAGCATAGGCTGAAAACACAAACCCCATCATTGAGAGCATAATTACTCAGGAAAAATGCTTGTGTTAAGTGTATGGCAAGCCCCTAAAGCTCAAATAGAGTTTAGGCCAGCACAAGCCTCT
This sequence comes from Pachyramphus minor, assembly GCA_013397135.1. NCBI lineage: Eukaryota > Metazoa > Chordata > Aves > Passeriformes > Tyrannidae > Pachyramphus > Pachyramphus minor. Next base: position 1,052,495 of record VYXB01003362.1, on the reverse strand, counting down.
CTCATAACCCTAGAAAATGCATTTTAAAGTTAGGGGGAAATACAGTCTGTGTTTCCCATTTATCTGTTTCTATATTTTCGATTTTCTTCTAGCTAGAAAATGAGGTTCCCAAAATATGAAAATAATTTCCCCTCCTCTCACTTTCTACTGTGACCACAGAAGTTCTGAAACTCTGATAGGAAACCTGTTCTCATGAACCTCCCAATCTGTACCCAGCTCAGGCACTGCCTCGGCTGGAGTTCAGCAATAAACCAGTCTCCAGATGTTTGGGGCTGGTGCTAATAGCCGAGTTCACCCATTTGTTCTCCAATTATGTGCCTTTTGGGCTGCTGAGTGTTCTTTGACAGACAGCCCAATATTGGCAGCCTGGCTACTGACTGCAAGGTCGATGACAGCTGCGAGGGCTCACACTCACAGATCCGCGTTTTGGAGATGTGCATGTGCTACAGGAAGTGTCAGACCTTGCATACACAAACCAGCACATTTCAGCTACGTTAGCTGGCGACCTTGGACACAAAAATCATTAAAATAAGGCAACAGTAGCTGCCCAGTTTCTGAGTTACTTGGCTATAGCATCACCCCGAGCACTGGGCTGTAATTTGCTCTCTGCTGTCACAGCCAGATTGTCTTTGCTGTCGCTATTTTCGCAGACTGACAGAGTGCCAGTTGATTCCCTGTTTCCCAGATGTCTCAGTATAGGCAATATCCCACACAAGCCTTGCTTCATTAGCTCTGCCATCTCGAGGTCTTTCTCTCATTTCCAGCAGCTACTTGGGTATTTAGCACCATCTCTACTTTAAAATGGAATATTCTCCTGAGTCATAAGGACCTAAGCTTGCTCTGTCAAAGCTCTGGTAGATATTAGGAGGACTCTGGTTTATGATTACACTTTTTCTTTTTTTCCCTGAAGCTCTGTGGCCTGCTTTGTATCAATTTAAGTACATTTCAGAGCAAGCCAACTTAATTAATGGTTTCCCTCGGGATATCAAACGGCAGTGTATCAGATTTCTTACTGAAATCCATAAACATTAAATTATCTCCAATTCATTTCTTCAGTCTTTAACTTTTCCAGTTTCTTTTTAGAAAATAGAATCAAGCTTGTTTGCCAATATTTTCATTTAATATTTAATGAACATATGTTGTGTTACTGTAAAGACACGAATCACCTTGACCTTGTTTTCAATTATCACTTCATGCTCAGATCTGAAGAAGTGCCACATCATCTGTTGAAAATCCACTTTTCATGTGAGACTTGGGAAATTTTAATTCCAAATTGCCAAATAGCCAGTTTTTGTTTTGCCTTACAGCAGCTCTCTGTCAAGCAGTCTACTGAGCAGGAAAGGGTTGCCCTTAGACTCCTTAAAAATAATGATTTACTGCTGAAAAACATTGTGCACCAATTTCCCTCTGTGATGTTATGCTGATTGTGCTGCTGAACTGGAGGGGAGAGGGATGTGCTGGGGGTGAGGGTCATGCTGAAAGCTGCACCATCGTGCTGAGGGTGCTCTCACAGAGGCACTCAGGGGGTGACAGACTGCAAAGCCAAGGCTAAGAAATAAAGGAGAGATCCTGAGTTGAAAAAGTAGCACCAGGATGCAGAGTTTTGGTTTCTCAGGAAGTGGGACAGCTTTTAGAGTAACTGTTCACAGGAAAGATGAGCTTCACCCAAGTGAAGCCTGGTTGGTTACAGTTATTCTGGTGGCATTATACATTTCCAAGGTTTAGGTGCCTTTCTTTTCCAAACTGGAAAAGCCACTGTGCGTGGAACATTTGACAAATCTGAGTGGCACGTCACAAGCAGGTGAAATAATGAAAATCCTGTAATCCAGGATTAAAAATGATAGAGTATATTAAATATGTGAAGGAATAGCAAAGTATATTACAAGTAAATAGCCCCTGGTAACCACAGCACATAAAAACAGACAAGAAACAAATACTACACATACAAACAAACAAAAAAATACAGTGCATAAGAAGAAATGCCCTAAGTCAGAATATAGACATAAAAGTTATATCAAAAGCTTGGTAGAAGTGGAATACTGTAATAAAAAAAACCCAAATCATACAGGCACGACAGCCCACACCATGAGAAGTCAAATTTACTCAGCTAGCAGTTTTTTAAAGTGGTGCCAGGAACAAAACTACCCACTTCATACAGTGTCTTTGGATGTCGAAGTTACAGTGAGTGCTTCAGCACATGTGCATACACACACTAAGCTGTTGTAGCATCACATGATTCTGTTTTGGGTTTTATTGATTTGTTTGTTTTCCTTAACAGATTATTAAACACAAATAGATGAAACAGAAAAAAAGGAGAAACAAATGATCAGAAGATGATCTCCATTGAGAATCCAGAACAATCTATTGCTCCACCAACTCATAGCTATGTGGGAAAACATATGATTAGTGAGGGATGAAGTTTGCTGACGGTGTCATTTGGGATGGTTCAAGCAGATGTTACTCAGGGATTATTCAGGGTGGGAGGATTCTGAGCAGCTGAATAAGAAAAGGGCAGGGACCTCATAATCAAAGAAACTGAATTTCAAGTTCAATAGCAGAAGTAAACAGCTCCAGCCGTGCTAACTCAGGGAGGGGCTCCATATGAGCTACTGCCTCTTAGAAAGGAGTTGGTAAGGTTGTTATGGAAACTTGTTTGAAACTGTCTGCTCAGTGGCACTAATGAAGATATCCCATGAAGATTTTTCTCCCTGCTGACAACACGTACGGTTTTCCTTATAAAATGTCTTATTGCTAATGAGTAAAATAAATGAAGTGCATTATCCATCCCTTTCACTTCTCAGCATAATAGTCTGGCATTTGGAAGTGTGTGTGCATTCCTATTTTAAAACATGTCATCTTAGTTTGGGTTTTTACTTAGTTTCTAGTGTAAAGGTTTTCCTCTGAATTTTCTCGAAAGCTTTCTGTCAGAATTTTTTTTTAATCTGCTTGTATATAAATATTCTTAGTGTTGGAAACCTTCACTTCTCCTACATCAGGGATTTACTTCATTCAGTGGAGATCCAGCACTGGTAAGGTTTTTATGCAGTGAGGTGATGCACAGTTTGCAAAATGGGTGGCATTTGTAGATTTTCTTGAAATAATTTTTGGGTTTGTTTTATATATGCACTAATTATCTATGGTAGATATTCACAGCTCTTCTGTTTGCTCAGTTTTCTCTTGACATTAGTAGGCTTGCATGCAGTTGGAGAATTACACCTGAAAGAGTTATTTAGTGAGAACAGTAAACTGATTTCATAAAAGTTTAATTTCTGAAGGATTAGTTCTTTAATAACTTTCATTCAGAGATTGACTGCAGGGTGTTTAAAATCAACTTCTCTTAAATAATCAGAAAAGAATCTTGTAGTACAAAAACCTCTTGACATCTCCCTCATTACTTATACCATTTATTTACTAAAAAAAAAATAATTAATTTTTGCAGTATTATAATATGGACATGAATGTTTAAATTGTGCTGGGATTCCTGAACAGAGCAGAAGGAAGAAACTCTTCTGCAATAGCATTCAACAAACTGAGAATTGTTAGGGAGATAATCAAACCGTGGTAAATCTCCATCTTCCTTTTCTGGCTCAATGCACACGCAGTGAAACCACTGCCCCCACGCTCCAGCTCACTTTTGCTAACCCAACTGCTGGGTGGGTGAAATTCATCTCCTCAAGGAGCTGCTTTTGGGATTTGTGCCCAAGAGCAGCTGACCAGGTGCCCAAGAAGTGGGTCCCACCACAGTGCAGAAAGCAAGAGGGGAGTAGATGTTTGCTTTATGAAATTTAATTACCAAAGTGAACTGTAGAACAGTTTTTCATGATTGAACAAGGGGTCTATCTGCATATAGAAGTATTCATATTCAGATGCATTTCGTACAGAAATATTACACAACATACAAGCTTTTCCTTCTTACTGCTCAGATATTCATTCAGCAGATTTGTTTCCTGCAAATTTGTTCACTCTGTTGACCACACAGATGCATTTGCTATTCTGTACTGAGCTGATCCACATTTAAAAAACCCTCAGAGGGCTTTTCACTGGAGTTGCTTTTCATTAATGCTTTGCTGATAATATATGCCGGAAGATGGAAAGAAATAAGTCATTTCTTGTTTCATTCAAAGTAGCCACTTAGGATTAAGAAGATTATTTTTTTCTTTTATTTTTAAATGGAAAGTGTAATAGCTAACCTTTAAGAGAATGGGCTTATTGTTCTGAAAAGATATTGAAGTCCATTTTTAATGAAAATACGTTTGCAAAGCTTCACATTCCTAAATGAGAAAATATAAATTATTTAATTTCTCATCATTACTTATTCTGCCCCACTGAAATCATAAACAAGATTCCAACTGGAAGAAAAATGAGTGGCTGCCTCTCTTATTCTCTTCTTCCCCTCCTATCCCCTCGAAGTTTGGTACAACCATGAATCCAATAGGAAAAAATATATTTTAGGAATGAGTGTTTCTTGATTTGCACTGGAGCTCAATCAAAGTTTGAAATCTAGAATACATATACAGAAATATCACTGTATGTTAGTTGCTAATTCCTTAGACCTAAGCTAAAGAATTGTTGCCACTGTCACAAATACTTTCTTTAATATCTTTTAAAATAGAGTTGCTTCCCTGAGAGCATAAATACATCTGAGAATCATATTGGCTCAGTTGAATCACAGACAGCTCCTCAGAAGGATAAGCTCACTACCCTACTGCAATCTGTTTTCCTTTAATTAAGAAAGTAATGTCCTATTTTTACCATCCCCTGAAAATATCCCAGGAGAATCTTCTATTAAGTGAGAGCTAATCTGAGCTGATATCAACTCTCCCTTTCCCTGTGACTTCGATGGGAAGATTGTGATGCTTTGCTTTCAAATAAGAATTGAGTCAAAGGATCTTAAATAGGATCAAATAGGAGTATTTAGACTTTCATACCATCCAGTGCACCTTCCTCCAGCTGGGATATGCCAAAAAATTGCCCCATGGCCTGCTGGATGCAGAAAACACAGCAAGGGAAGAAAATGCCTTTCCCCATGCATTTGTTGCACAAACAGCAGAGGCTCTGGTAGGTGCTGGGTCTGTAACCCCAGTGGGAAGACCTCTGTTTTACAAGGCCTGGAGTGGGAGGTGCTTCCCCACCTGGGCCTGTGGTTTTCACCTTTTCCCTCTCTGTGTGTGCTGCTGCTCCTGAATTGCAGTTCACTAGGAGAAAGAACAGCAGCTGCTGCAAGGAGGTGACAACTGGCAATAGAGTTGTTCCTTGGAAAAAGCAGCTGGACATGAGTGGAAATGGCTCCAGTATCAGAGGAAGCATCCTACCACATCCTCCCAAAGCTTAACACAAAGGAGAATAAATGCCTTAGAAGAAATTGGAAACTGTGGGTAACAAATCCCACGCTCATCACTCTGCTTGTGGAGGCAGTGACAGCCCTGTTTCCCTCCCAAATGTCTCTCCAGATTCCTGCATGGAGGTTTTCCCCCTGCATCAGAGCTGTAGAGCTCCTTAGAGAACCTAACCTCAGGTGAGAGAGCTCACCTTTGTCCTTGCCTCAGAGAAAGGCTTATAATGAACAGCTCTGTTTCTGTTCAAAGTGCACTGCTGGTCTGCAGGAAGGGCAAAGATGAGCCTGAGGGTGGGGGGAGACTGACACGACATGGACATAACATTGACATTCTCTATCTCTGAGAACCTAAATGAGCATTTTTGTTGCTGAGAACATCATAGGTAAATATTTTATTTCCTAAATGCTCCCTCTCTGGTACCAATAGAACATTGATCCTCTGCTGTCCCTGTGAAATTTCACCCCATATTTCATTAGTGCACAGAAGTCTTGCAAAGAGGGCACACGGTTTCTCTTTGTGCCTTGAAAGTACCTAAAGCATCTGAGGCTGTAGGTTATCAAGTAAGTATGAGTTTATCTGCCTGGAGACCTGCAGAGCCCATCTCACTTTGGACTCCTCCTAAACCTATCTTTTGTTTGTTTTATCTATTCAGAGAGACCAACCCCACCATTTCTCTGGCGCCACCCTTTCAAGTTGGCTGACCTGTGTATATTTTTTCCTTACGTGTGTGTGTGTATAAGTATGTATTAGTTTTGGGTAAGCTAATGCAATTGTGAGAACTTTTCAGTTTTGGATTTTTTTTTTTTCTTATATTGTTATTGGCAGGGTTTGAAACCATTTGAAATGCAGCCATGTTGGCTTGTGCTCTGTAAGGAACAGGGGGAAGGAATTGGTGTCTGCCAAATGGAAAAGGATAAAACTGGCGTAATGATATGTTGCAATCAGGCTGCAAAACCTACCACAGTAAATTACTGCTGTAACAGCCTCCTTCCTGTTGCGAAAGGCTCCAGCCCAGGCTTTCTTGTGCCTCTCTCCTTGTCATTTTGGTTCCTGAGAGAAAGTTATCTCAGTGCCCCTCAGCACTGAGTGACCACTGAGCTTCTTAGAGGACAACCTGAAAAACAGAGATGGAGGCCAGGAGGTGGCCTGATTTGGGCTGGGTGATGCTGCTGGACTCGAGTACCATCCATCCATATCAGCTGACCCACAGAGTTGTGGGCAAGGCTTCATCTCGTGTGTTGGTCTTTACTGTGTACAGCCTTTTTTCCCCTGCTTGCTTCTGGCAGCTGGTTTCAGTGTTTGTAGGTCACACGAACTTTTCATGACACTGTCTCCACAACCCAGTCGCTGGGGTGCTCTGCCCTGTGCCTGCAGCAGTGGCTTGGACAGCTTCTGTGGCCCAGGGGGAGTGCTGCTTTCTGAGGTGGCCTGTGGGAAATGAGCGGCAGCTCCTGCTTTCGTCTGTCCCAGATGCATCTCCTCTGCACAGACATTGCGCTGTGTTTGGCACACAGTCCTGTTTTGTTAACACTAAATGAAGGAGTGAAAGGGGAGTGAGCCAGAAAACTGAATTATTGTCCTGGTTTCAGAACAATCCTCCTAAAGGGAGGGGAGAAGGTGACAACCTCAGTGTGGGAAAGTTTTGAGGCCGCTCTCTTAAGTTGTTTGTGTTCTGTGGAGAGAGTGGTTTGGGTCCCCTGAATCCAACTGCATGTTTGAGAAAGAATTATTCATCCACTTAGGGGAGGGAGGAAAGAAAGCCTCCTCTTTGAGGGGAAAGCAGTGAATCCTGGTGGTTTCAGAGGTGTAAAGTGAGGGCCCTTCAACAGCACTCTCCAGAAAAGCATCACACAAAACATCACCTGATGGTTAGCACTGAAACAAGAACACATGAGGAGGAACTCAGAGCTGCCTTGTACTGAAAATGTGCAAACGACCTGGTGTGATCCGGGCTGTCAGACCAGTGACTGGGGCACATCTCTTCCCAGAGGTTTTGCCTCCTGCTGGCAAGATAGATGATGATCATTGAGGATGCTGGGAATTATTCAGAGAAAAAATCTGGGAGTCTCTAAAAGCTGAATGGAATGGAAATTCTCTTTTCTCAAATCACTTTCCAGACTGGCAAATGATGGGGCTCCCAGCTCCCTGTGCTTGTCTGGGTGCTGCCTCGACTGGCCTTGGGCTTTCCACTGCTGAGCCTGCTGTGCTATTTCCCTTGGATGTGAATGGACCTCCTCTAATTTCTCTTCTGTGGTGTTTATGCCATGAAATTTTCTTCCCTTTTTTTCTTAAACAAAAAAGAAAACCAAACCATCATTAGCTTCCTGTACTTGAAGTTCACCACCACATCCTTGCACTCCCCAAGTCCCCAGCCTCTGCTGCTTCCAATAATAATAAAACCTGAACAGGCTTGTCTTGTCCTCTTTACAGCTACAACAAAATGGATGTAGACTTAGCTGTGCTTTTCCCCTCAGCTATCTGGCGGTGCTCCCTTTCTCTCTCTCTCTCCAAGTCCTCCCTGTGAGGAATGAGCACAGCTGATCACAGGGATAAGGATCAGCTCAGGGGAGCATGTGCTAGCCAGGGAAATTTTTTCCCTTTGATGCCCATTGCTCCCCACCTCTGATGTCTCATGCGCGTTTCGCATTCTCCAAGCCCGAAATCATCTGAAGTCACAGGCCAGAAGCAGCTTTCTGCCCGGGCTGTGCAGACCAGATCACCCCAAGGGGATTTTCCCTTGTTAAAGTTGTCAGCAAAATATTTTGTGTGGCTTGCTGAGGTATCAAACTATTTCCCAGCTATGGGCAGTTTGAACCGAAGGTTGTTATGCAGAAATGCTGTCTGTTACATTAATGAGTGAGTGGTCAAGAAAAGCCCCAAATAAAAGCTCTGAATAGACAGGATCCAGTTGGCCAATTTCTTTTTCTCTTCTCTTGTGAGTTTAGCTAGACTTTCTCTCCTCAAACGAAATCTGATCTTTATGGGAATATCTCATTCTCTATAAAGCTATGTGTTTGTTGTTTCTTTTTCTTGAACAGACCAATCGCTACATATAAACTGCATGCAACAGATAAGTTGAAATATGTTTAAAGAAGTGGATTTTCATGATATAACAGAAGTGGGTGTATCTTATTCTTTTATGCACTGGATGTTCTCTATGGAAAATCCATAAAACAAAGTGGGAAATAAAATATAGTTTCTCTGCCGCTGATGTAAAATGGCAGAGAGGAGGAAGTTTCTGAATATATATAATATGTAAGAGGTCAAGCAAAAATACCTTCCTGACTACTCTTTCCAAAAGAAAACTGAACAAGTCAGAAATCCTGCATACCACTGGGATCAGCTTGGGCTACTCAGTCTGGTTTTCATGAAGCAAGTTTGGTTGTATTACTTGTGATACTAAATTCTCCTGGCCATAAGTACCTTTAATCATTAATGTCACAGAGTATTCATTTCAAACCATGTTTGGGTAATTACTCAAAGTGGAGGACAAAGGGAATGGAGTGTGGTTTGGGGTTAGACTGGAAAGGGATGGCATGTCTCCAGCACAGGCTTTAGTTTCAGTGCTGTGAGGACCAGGAATCAGGAAAAGGCCAGTGGCTGAAGCCCAGACTGGGATCTCACTGTGGAGCTGTGCAATGAGGAGTATTTCTGCTTCTCCAGTAGTGCCAAAAGTCAGCTCTCACCTTCACTGCTGCAAAGAGAATGTGTGGGGAAGCACGACAAGGGTGGCCTCTACCATCCTCTGTCTTCATACAGCTGGGGAGTAAGGGAGGCACCTGGGTACTGCTGCCCCCACAGCACCTTGGGTGGGAGCTGCTTTTGCCCTTGCCCCATCCTTCACTCCTCAGAAACCTCTGAGAAATCCAGTTGAAGGAGGAGAAAAAGGCCAGGCACTGCTGCCCCATCACCCTGGATTGCTTTAAATCCTGTCACGGTGAGGAGAATCATGGCAATGTATGGCCCATGTAAACCTGTAATTCTCTGCAGCTGAAAGCTGCCTCACCAAAGGGATTTAGTTTATTATTTTTGTGTGTTGCTCCAATAACACTGGTTGTCAGACCTATACACAGTGAATGAGAATTTGAGCTCTAGGAAACTGTTTTGTTGCTGTCGCAGCTAATGGCTTGTCAGAGTTTCCAAGGTAATTCTGGTGTTTTGTCAGACCAGTTTCTTGATTGTTTCAAAATGCAGTGGGCTTAGTCCTGCATCAGCCTAAGGAATACATTTCTTTGTGCACCCTTTGGAGCATGCAAAGCAGCTTTGCTTGTTTACTTTCTCTGCTCTTTGATTTTTTTTAAAAAATTTTTCTCTTTTGAGCAGGTCAGTAGCCTGCTGGAGGGTTTATCTCTGCCCTTCCATTGCTTTTGTCTGCTGCTGGGATGGGCAGAGCCAGCAATGGAAGAGCACTCAGCTGGGAGACATCCCTGCCAGATGTGACTCCCCCATCAGCTGGAGGAGAAAAAGTGGCTTTTTTTACTCTGCTGGACCACTAGATGGGGAAATTGCATTTACATTTTTGGGTTGCAAAATGGATCCTGGCAGCTGGTCTGAAGCTTTTGATAGTAATGAAGCATATCAAGCCTGTTATCTGCAAGAGGTGTGTGGGGATGATTCAAGGCTTTGCCCCTCTCCTCTGCAAGGAGTCTTGCTCTGCTGAGCCGTGTGGGGCCTGAGGTGCTTTTGGGGAGGTGCTCTGCAAAACTGACCTTTACTGGTGTCCCCTCCTTTGAAAGGCTTCTGTGGAGTGGAGCCAGTAGGTGTGTGCCCTACTGCCAAGCCCTGCCTGCACCCCGACCTTCACATGGGAAACAGGGAGTGTGCATAAATATTTCAACAAATTTCTGAACAGGGAGCTCCTGAGGCCAGGAAACCATCTGGGCATCTGAGAACTCACGTCAGGTTCAAGGCAGAAATACGAGATCACATGTGCTCAGGGCCTTCTCTTGCTTTCAGTACTTTGCTGCTGCTGGGCCACTGGCTTTTTCAGGATGAAAGCATTTCTGAGCAGAGTGGCAGAAGTGACAAGCTGTGTGGTGACACTGGGTGTGACAGTCCTGAAGGTTGTGGCTATGGGGCAGGGTAATTCAGAGGATGAGCTTGAGATGATCTGCTAGGCACATAAATATTTCAAAGTTGGTTATTAAAGATCTTTGCCTCAAACCTGACGAGTATCAGATCATTTTGATTTAAATAAAAGCTCCTAGGACATAATGAACCCTTTTCCTTGTAAGAGATGGGTTACAGTCCTATTTGGATTACTCAAAGCTGTAAGTCCCCAAGGTGACTGGTGATGTGGTAATGCTACCTAAAGATGCAGATTCGAGAGAAAAAAAAAAAATGGAAGGGGAAAAAAATAAGTGGAGTGCAGGTCACAGGGATGACTTTCCTTGCTGCAGGGTGTGTGACGGGATTGCAGCCTGATGCAGTGCTTTTGACTCAGTGTTACAGTAATTCAATAACAACTTTCTCTATGCAGTGCTACTTACAGAGCAGATGTGCTTTGTGCTAAAGTATGTACAGTTTTCCAGACTTTCTACAGACAATTTAGCTTTGGAAAGCAGCTTTATTTCTCTAAAGGTATTGCTGTACTATTTTTGGGGAGGATATCTAAACCATTGCTCTGTGAAACCAGCTATAAAGACACCCCCTCTGCCCATGCAGGCAGGGAAATGAGCCGTACCACGAGAAGTTACCTTCACCCTACTGTGACCGAGTCCATGCCCCTCCCTGTTCCCACCTCTCCCTGCCACCCTCCATGGGGCACAGGGTCTGCATGGAGCCCAGGTTTCCTCCTCACTACACTGACCCTGATGGGTCTTGTCACAGCTGATGGACGCTTTTGTGAAAGCTCAGTTACCCAAAAACAATGTCAGCTCAGAGAGAAGCCACGGGAATGTGTTTAAATAAGCACACCTGCATCTTTTTGGCACTTGGAGCTACTGTAATTAGCTTAGCCAAAAATATGGATGAGTGTTTATATCCTTTCAAATGTCACAACCAAGTAACTAGAGCGCCAAATGTTTTTGCAGCAGTTGTGTGCTTATTCTGCAAGTTCTTCGTTGGAGAAATAATGTCTTTGGGTTGGAGTCTGGAAGCCAGAGGTATTAAGGAAAGTAGATGTGCAGTTACAGTTATCCTGTGAGTGATTTGGGTTAGCTGTTAAGGAAGCCATCTTATGTTTAACCAGATTTGGCACCAGGACTCCACACTGACTAATTGAGGAAATTTTAGAGTTCTTTATGTCTGTGACTTTGGCTAGAAGAAGTCTCTGTTATGCACCACAGTGTGCTTGGTGATGGATGTTTTGTAGGAGTTTTCCCTTTTGATTTATAGAAAATATGCTCCTGTAAGGGAAACCTTAGGCCAAGCTCTTCACAAACTGAGAAAGTCCTGGTACAGGAGCAGCAATGTGGTGTGTGCTCAGGGAAGCTGAGGTGCTTGAGTAGCAGCCAGTCTTTTCTATGCCATGGAATAGACATAATCTTTCTATTTCATTAACTCATCTGCTTTCACATTTTTATCCAAAGATCTTAAAATGATTTACACAGGATGCAAGTAGTACTATTTCCATCTTAAGTATGAGGAAACAGAGAACTTGCATGCATGCACACAGGAACAGGCACTTTCCCTCCCCATCCCCCACCTGTGAGTTAACTTCAAATGGGATAAAATGCATATTCCTCAGACATTTCAGTGACAGGAGGAACAGGTGAATCTTCTTCAGGGCATCTGCCCTGATGTCATGATTGAAAATCTTCCAGAGTGTATTGAGTCTCCATCTCCCAACACACAAGAGTATGGCATGGCAGGTTTCACTGCTAAGTCCCTTAAACCAAGAGGTGCTTTGGCGCAAAAGATGAACAACATGCCTTGAATTCCTCAAACTGCTGTGATGGAAGGGTGGCCATGGTGTGAGTGGAGGTGCTGGTGGTGGTCCTGGAGGCAGCAGTGCGGGAGGAGGCTGGATCTCAAAGGCTTATGCCTGCTCAAAGGCAGCAGGCTGCCAAACTGAGTGCTGCTCTGGCATCCTAGCAAGCCAGGCTGTTTCCAGTCACATCACAGTGATCGCACTGCAAAACACTTTCTTGCCTTCAAACTGTGTTTCACGCTCGGTGATGTGCACAAGGCAGCATTCTGAACTCTTATTTTTTCCAGACAAGCTGGGGTTACTCTGTATCCTAAACCATAAAGAGCCCTTTACTGCAGAGACAGATGATGTCTGTCAGTTCCCCTCATGTCTGATGAAGCCGAGGTTCAAAGATACTGCATCAAAATTGAGTTTTAAAAATTCATCTGTGAGCCAGCATAGGGAAATCTAGGAGGGGAGACATAATCACAGTCCAGCTTTCCCTGCACATTGAAATGTAATGGAAATGTTGTGGTTACAGCCTTAGCTTGTATTTTATGCTGTTTGTCAATCTCCTACTTGTCTATTATTTTGATTTATTTATGGCCAGTCATTGGCCAGCACAGGAGCTGGCACTGAGCTTTGCTGCCGCTTCTCACCATCCTTTTGCAACCAGTGGTTAAAGAAGAAAGCTGCAGACCACACGCTCCATGTAAAGGACAGAGAGAGGACAGAATTGCCTATCCTTTGGGTAATATGGCTCACACAGGCTGGCTTGGTAGACTGAATTCTGCAGAGGCAGAAATACCTGACTGACAGTTTCTTCAGTCCTTCGAGGGCTTCCCAGAGCTCTCTGCCTGAGATCTCATTTTTAATGGAGAACCATCTGCTGCAAACACACAGTTATTAGCAAATGCCTACCTAATGCTTTCCAAGCAACACCCAAGGTAGATGAAACAAATTAAGAAAATAGACCACCTGCTTTTCTATTTGTTTAGTTTCACAACACACTCTGTATAGTCAGTTTTACTGTTCCCCTGCCTGGTCTGTCAGATTTTGGTTTTGTGGGGTTTTTACATGTGTGGTGAGAGATAGTGAAGGAACCATAAGGATTGTAAAATGACATAATAAACAGCTGGAATGCAGAAGTGCAGTGCTTGGAGCTATCTGAAAACTGAAAATGGCTGGATTTGTAGTAAACAGCAGGGTACTTTCAAAGCCCAAACTATGTTCACTGTGCAAGTGTAAATTTGTAGTTTCTTGCCATCTCCCTGTTGGTTAGGCTGGAATTCCCAAGCCAGTTGGGAGTGGTTCCCCTGTTGCTTTTGAGAGCTCTCTAATTACAAATAATTAATTAAAGGTTAGATGTATCTCATCTGATTTCTAGAATCACTTACCAAACTCACATCTTTGCTTTCAAACTTCTTGACATCCAGGCAGTTTGTACAATTTGCATATTCAATTAAAAATTATTTGCTTCTTTGACCTTTGATACACAGTGTGAGCTTCATTTGGCCACCTACTCTTTCACGGCCAAAGCTATTAGTAAAAGCTTTTTAGTTATTGAGACATGGCTGAATTCCTGTGAATTAACATTTACAAACCTCAGTACCAAAGGACTGTGATGCTGCATACAACCATTCCTAAGGTCTGAGACTCTACTGCTCAGGAAGGAAAGGGGATGCTCGTCCCCACCTGGGGCAGCCCTTCTGTCTTCCTTCCTTGCCAGGAACTGCCTTGGTTGGATAGAAGCATCACTTATTTTCTCATCTCCTGCTAAGAGCAGAGAACTGAGCTGCTTGGTCTTGGACAGCTTTGCACTGACAGAGGTAATAGCTGTAGCCTCCTTCCTGCAGTAGGTATTTAGTGCTCTTCCCCTCCCCACTTTGGGGAAAATTGCAGTTCAGCTACACAAGAGCAGCTCAAAGTCAAGTGTTAATGGTACCCACTCTCTGACGAAGGAATCCTTTTTGCTCTCTCTCTCTAATTGAGTGGGCTGTCTCGATGGGAAGCTGGTACAGAAAATGTCTAAGTGAGGATCTAGAAATCCCAACTGGAGGTTTACATAAGTCTTTTGCTTTCTGTAGGCACAGAGCATGGATAAATAATAAATGCATCTCTGATGGTGTGTCTATGCAGACCAACCCCAGACAAATGCCCACTTGTTCTGATATAAAATGTCCCAAGTGTCGTGGGCCAAAACTAAAATGTGTTGTTTTCTCTCTTGCTCTCTTTTTTTTCTTCTTTTTTTTCATCTTCTTTCTGGCTTGGCTTTCAATTACATCAGTAATACACACAGCTGCAGGCTGAACAGGGACGCTCTATAATCTGGCCGATAGGACAGTGGTATTGCATGGCACATCTCAGAGGAGCAGTCAGATCTTCATGTCTCCAAAATCTGCCAACTCCTCATGACTCTCCACCTGCCAAGGGCCAAAGGGTGTGGGTTGGCCCTCTTGGGAGGGAATGTGGCCTTCTGATTTTGAAAATTCCACAGTGACTTTGTACTTTCGATTTCTTTCCCTGCCCTGCTGGGCAGGTAACCTAAACTCCTGCAGGGTGTCTACTCATGGGATTTTCTGCAGGTTTTTCTGTGTCCTGTGATTTCTTCACTTTTGTGATCAGAATAGTTACCCTTTTTGTACCTGTTTGCCCCACTGCACAGGGTTGTGGGGTACCAAGGCAAGGCAGCTTGCTCAGGCAGCTGTGCTGCGTCCTAACCCTGCCATTATACCCAGAAATTTCCTTGGAGGTTCTGTGTAAGGTGGTTTGCAAACTGAGAACTCGCTCCACTTGATTCTTGCAATGGGAATACAAAGCTTCAGCAGCTTCTCTGTGCAGAGAAGCTTATTAATTATCTCTACCAAGTGTCACGGCACCATCAAAGTACCTGTGCTGCTCAATTAATTTGTCCTGCATCACCTGGATAACTACTGGGAGGTGCTCGGAAAGAGCCAAAGTTGCTCCAGGTGTGCTGGGCTGGACACAGCAATTCCTGGGCTGTGTGCAGGTTTCCACAGTGCTGCAGCCCCTGCCTGTGTCTCCTGCAACCGTGTTTGTCCCTTCTGGCTGAGCCCAGGCACAGCCTCCAACTGCATGAGGAAATACCTGCCGTGCACACTTTGGGAAGCAGAGGCAGAGAAGCTGTGTGCTTGCACTGGTCGTGGGTGGCAGGAAGAAGAGAGGGCTGGGCATGTGGAATTCAGTCTCCAAGCATGTGAGCCCCTGGCAAAGTCTGGAAGTCAAAGAGTAACAGAAGAAAACAGACAGCAAGCACACAGCTCAAAATTGCAGGCAGTAATAGAACTGCCTACCTATTTTTTTTATTTTTTTTTTTTTAGTAATGTGGTGTTCTCCCCTGCCTGTCCTGAAAGCCCATTTTGTAAAACCAATTGTAAAGAGTCTGTATGATTTACTGCCCAGTTTAGTACAAAAACGCACAATTCATTTAAAGAATCAAGGGATAATGTCAAACTAAAAATGTAAACTAAAGAGCTTGAAGGGATGGTTAAATGTCAGCACATCATGGCAGCATTTATTAAACACAAAAGCTACTTATTCCACATAACAAATACAACATAAAGAAAAATATTTTGCGTTGGATTGCAAGAATTTGAACCACTGGTACCAATCTCTCAGGCTGGTTCTCAGCATGCGCTGGGAGGAACAGGGTGAGGAGGCAGGTAGCTGAGGAGGTCCAGGGAAGTGAGGAATTAGTCTTGGCCTTCATATAGGGAGAAAAAAAGGCAGGTCACCATTAGCTGATGGGCTAAGGAAGCTGTGGCACTTGGCATCGTGTCTGGTGTTTACTTGGTTTATTAAGCACTGAGGGGTGCACAGCAGCTAATAGTGATTGCTCTTTTAGATGAGTGTACCCATGGCTGGAGAAACTGAGGCTTTAAACCATCATTTGAGGTTATACTTTACATGAAAAAGAAATGAGACAATTATTTAAGGAAAATGGGATTGTAAAGGGTTAGAAGTTTCATGACACTTTAGGTAATGCCAGTACTGCCAAGGAGTTGGTCTTGCAGCTCTTCCCAAAGGCAGTCATGGATCAGCCCAGGTGGGCAGGCACATCTGGCTGTGCTGCTGGGTGCCCTTTCCCAAAGGGAGCTGTGGGCTCTCCAGTGACACGGCCTGTTGCACTGTGGGGTGCAGAGCTGCACCCCTGGGCTCAGGGGGCTGCTCACCCAGGCTCTGGCTACATGTGACTCTCATCTGGCCCCTTGATGTGCTGCATTAGGGAAAGAACTCCCTAAGTGCTTCAGGGAATAACAAATTCCCATGGATGTAAGCAGCCACCCATTTGGTTTAGCAGTCTGCTGCTGATGCTTTTTTCCCAATCTTCCATTTTGTTTTCTCTCCTCCTGCCTTTTTCTTTTTTTCCTGTTTTGCACTTGGGCAGGGAGCCTCTTGTCTCCTTCCAGCTCACATGCAGCTGCTGCCAGGAAGGACTGACCACTCTTTTGTCACCCAGTGATGCTATTGCTGCTGTCACAAGTCCTGCTGTGACTTTGGGTACATCACAGTCACTGCTTCCATTGAAAACATTGCCTGTAGCCACAAACAGCTGTCTGATGGGGCCATGGGCAGCCCTATGGCAGCCTGGAAAAAGGAAGCTACACTGCATGCTTTCACCTCATCCTGGGAAATGGGTGCTGGGGCTGCCCTGAAATCCTGGATGTGGCACTGCTGTGATCAAAACACAACAAATCCCACTGCTGATGCATGAAGCAATACAAAAGGGTTTTTCACCTTCCCACCTGCACTCCTCTCTTTGTAGTATGTATCAGTGGGGTGAAGAAACTGAGGTGTTTCCCTCTGGGACAGGAAGGAGCTGGGACTGAGATGCAGCCACGTCCCCATCCCTTCCCTCCCACAGCCAGCAAAATTTCAAGGTACGTTTCCTTTTGTCAGAGAGCAGTACTCCATGGGAACTTCCCCAGGAGAAATCTCTGTGTTCAGGGTGTGAAGTTTCTCACTTTTTCTAGCTGCCAGTGATGCTTTTCAACGGCAACAATTATGTTATTAATGTGGGTTATTAACCTGGGTTAATAAGCCTTGGCTGCTCCAAGGTAGAGCAATCTGCTTCAAAGCAGTGCCTCTCCTTGGGGTTTGAGGAAAATCGAGTCCCAGTCTGGAAGGCAAATACAGGCTGTTGGTTTATGTTTCAGCCTTGTTTTCCAGTGAGCAGTGGGCACCTGCACAGATGCAGAGTAGAAATAAAAATGGGCAGTTCTGGACACAATGGTGGCAAGGGAAAAGGGGCACAAGGAGGTTCCCATGAGGACAGCAGTGGGCAGGGAATACACACATGGCTTACCTATACCTATTCCTCAGGCTTCCTTATCTCACGCCCAGGAAAACACAGCTCTGTCTGTGGGCTGGGCTGGACCAGGAATATGCTGAAATCTCAGTGCAGCTCCATAGAGGATGTTCAGGTTCAACCTGCCTGTGCCTTTGCCAAGCACTGATTCAAAACATCTATTGAAATCCCTGCCAGTATCTGCTGGCAGCAGCCTGGGCAGAAGTACAAAAGAAAAAAGAGTCTTGCTATAAAAGCAGCTTTTCTGTCCTGCTGATTAGGGACAGCAGGGCCAGTTCCCCTTCACAGAGCCACAAGGTGCTGGATGTGCTGCTCTGCTGCTGCCAAGGAGCAGCTTAATCATTTCCTCCTGTCATCCTGAGAGCAAACCTCCCAGTTCTACTGTGCAGAGCCACGAGCCCAAAGGGTCTCAGGAAATGGAGAATTCATGAAACTCCTGTTTCATGAAAGCACTGCTTTCCCCAGAGCGACACGGTCATTCGGTAATGGATTACATGGCTGCATGCTGACAAGCCCATGGTTATCCCTTTAATCTATCATTAGCACATGAGATATTTTAAAAACAAAACCAAACTCCTTCAGGACAAAGGAGCCTTTGGTGCTCTGTCAGGCTGTGTACAATGGCTGGTTGCATTACCTGGAGGCTAAAAGTTGCTTGTGTCTCAGTCTGGGCTTTTCTAAGTGTAGATGGAAATAGATGTGAGGAGATATTAAAGAAGAGAGAGCACTGGGAAGAGAGGATATTGAATGGTTCAAGATGAAGATAGCACTAACCACTGTACAATACTGTACAAAACAAGACCATCTTTGTTTTCTGCAAATGAAGTGTGTTCAGCTGCTCTCTCCATCCCTTGTCTCTTTCTTTCTGCAGTAAGACTGGTATTTCTGTTATTTGGATGAGCCTGCAGACAATATCAAACCCAAACTTTAGCCTTTCTTGGAAATGGCTCATTTAAAGAGATTGACACAGAAGTACTGGAAGAAATATGCAACTTCTGAACAGAACACAGAAGAGATGTAGATTTGAGAGAAACCTGTGTGTGCTCTTGAGTAAATGATTCTAATTTTGGTGCAAATATAGTGCTTAACAGAAATTGTGCCTGCTGCCAGGAAGTATAAACCATGCTCCATTTAAAAACAAACATCTCCCCAGCAGCAATACTGCTTTGTTGTTAATACCCACACACTGGAAATGAGAGTTGAGTTAAACTCTGAGTCCCCTTTTCCTGTGTTTCAAAGGACTTGCCAAAATGTACCCAGCAGCATGTAAACACAAACCATGGTAAACCCCAGGTGGGACACCCTAAACTCTTGGGGGATTTGGTTTGTTTGGGGTCGTTCTTGTGGGGGTTTTGGGGCTTTTTTTGTGGTTTGTTTTTTTTTTTTTTTTTAATAAATTTCAATTATTTCAAAGCAGTTTTTTGCTTGCTTTCATCCACGTAACCACCATTTTGTCAGGTGACTTTTGGGATTTGTAAAGCTGCATCAATGGATGCAATTGCACTTCCTGGGATGGGAGAAAGCTACAGGGAGAGTAAAGAGAAAGGTTGTTTCGGGTATGGGCATGATGGTGTTGGAATAGCAGACTGATAATTATATCTTTCCCATCTATCTGACAGGGCTTGTCACCAAAAACACACAAATAAGAGCCTTTTCGTGCAGAATTAATTTTTCCATTCACAGCCCACTGGGCACATCTTTTTAATGGAGTCAGATGCACCTACACTGAGTGTTTACCTCTGTGTGTGTTTATATATATACATTTCACAGCAGTCTGCACTGAACCAATGTTAACCTCTGTAAGAAAGATCCAAAAAGTTCTTAAATCTCCAGGAGAGTTAAAATATATTTAGAAACCAGAGGGGGACTGACTGCCATTATGTTATGAGTTGTTTCTGCTGCCAGCACAGAGCTTAGGCAACATGCTGTGCTGAGGTGCAGCTAAGATTGTAAAGATGTCTTAGGTGCATGGGCTGAAAGCCTGGTACACCCAAACTATGCTACCAGAAATAACCCAGCCAGCTGAACTAGCATTAAATTTATGAAAATGAGGAATCTATAATTTTCAAAATCCAGATCTGAATTACCTTCAGCTCCAGGCTTTACAAACTTATTCAGCTTTGTTCACTTGATGGAGAAAACATTCTGTGTAGTTTCTGTTGATCTGGTTATTTTTACTGTTCCCTTTTGCAGGTTTTTAGGCATTTATGGTGTCACTCGGGACTATGATACTTGAGACAGTTCAGGTCACTCATGGTCTGTCCACATCTGTTTCCCCAGCCTGTGGGATACTCTGTCCTTGCCTGATCCTTGGGAATTCACCAAATGTCCCCAAGGATTATAAATAATCCTTCTTAGGGCAGTAGATTATAGAAGTGTTAAATTACTGCAAAGATACACATCTGGGATAAACAACATGAGGTTTGCTTCCCTGAGATGGTCTGTGCTTCCTGACCAGGCAGTGTTTTGTTCCAGTCAGTGACAACGTTTGGAGCAAGTTCTTCTGTCTGTGTGTGTGAGGTGCTTTCTATGGTGGGATGTTACCCGGTGCTGGAAATCCAGCCAAGCCTAAGGACTCAATTCTTTGTGCCAAAGCTCTGTGAGCACCTGACCCGTGGGAGACTTTGGTGGCATTACAAACTTCCAGAAGCATGAGCACTGAGTGTAGGAGGCTCCTCTGGCAAGGGTGATGTGTGAGGCAGCTGGAGAGCTGCCCTGGGAGCAGGGGCTGTCTCCGTCCCTTTCATGGGGACGGCGTGGTGCAGAGTGCTGCACTGAGTGTGGGGTGGGGGGAGGGCTCCGTGGGCTGCAGGTGGATCTTGTCCCCCATGGACCCCCACAGGCTGCAGGGGCACAGCTGCCTCACCATGGGCTGCACCCCGGGCTGCAGGGGAACCTGCTCTGGCACCTGGAGCACCTCCTGCCCCTCCTTCTCCACTGACCTTGGTGCTGCAGGGTTGTTTCTCTCACATAGTCTCACTCCTGTTTCTGGCTGAAGTTGCTGTTGCACATGTTTTTTTTCTCGTTAAATCTGTTATCCCAGTGGTGCTACCAACCACCATGGATGAGCTCAGCCTTGGCCAGTGGCAGGTGCGTCTTGGACTTGGCTGACATTGGCTCTATTGGACATGGGGGAAGCTTCCAGAAACTTCTCACTGAATCCCTGTAACTCTCCCTGCTACTAAAACCAACACACATCGAGAGAATCATACAGCCAGTAGAGGAAATTTTCATGTTGTGATATATATATATGTACACATCTAGATATATATAAAAGGATACCAGTTCTTATCTAAATAAACACAGTATGCATGGAATTTTTATATAAACAGCTTTCATGTCAACAGATTATAGGTACTTCAGTTTGTGTGAGTCACTGTACTTAAACTGAAATTCAGATAGAATTTAGAACCCTGTACAAGACAGAGATGAAGACTGAATGATCTTTTTGAAAACCCAGGGGAATTGTGATTACTCTGAAGCCTGTCCAGAGCACCGTATGTTGCTGCAGTGCTGCAGGAGCTCTGTTGCTCAGGAGCAGCAGGTGCCAGCACTGCCTGAGGCACCGTGGTGGCTCTGGGCTCTGACTCAGCACTGCAGGGATGTGACGAAGAGCCCCCATCCCCACCGTGTGTAGCCACCCTGATGCAACAGCCTTGGTGTTCCTGTGACACGCATCTGTGATTTGAAGTGTGACATTAGCAAATATTTTCTGCAAAAAATCGAGTTTTTCCCCCACGCTTCCATCCTGCTTGGGTTCTTACCTCAGGTTGACCAGACTGAAATACAAGTGCCTTGTGCTCTAAATGCTGTATTATCATTCATTTGTCATCCAGTACGATCCTCCCGCTCCTCAAGGAGGGAGAACACATTTGGGGGTTTTTTTGGTAGAAGCTGAAGTTTTGTGCCCAGGCAGGTGAGGACAAGGGTGTGGAGGAATGGCTGGATCTGAGGTGGCGCTGGCTCTGTGGGGGTGCCCAGTGGCTGCTGTGTGCCTGGCCAGGGGCAATGTTCACCACAGCCTGCAGCCAGGGCTTTGTGCCAGTAATGGGATGGTACTACCTAAAAATTTACTCCAATATCCTCCCAGTAACTGAAAACCTTACAGTGTATCAGTGCCTTAGCAAAATAGGGTGTATTATTCTTTTTACCTAATTTAATTATATAATTATATGAGCAGTGCATATGTCCAAACTGTGAGTTCCCAGTTCATCCCAACAGCCATAAGGCACTCCAGGGTGGCTGTAAGGCCCATTCACTGCTTTGAGGATGAACATTAGCCTGACCTGTGTGGTGTGGCTGCACTGCAGCCTTGAGAAAGGCAAAATACAGAGAGCCAGGAAAAAACCCAACAATCTTCAACTACGTGGCTCTGTAGAGCTGGGGTCAGGCAGCATGTCTCCAGTGCCTGCCCTCTATTTTCACTAAAACATATGAATTTTAGAGTAGGTGCTGACCTACATAAATGTGGGAAGCCTTGCCTGCCACAGTTCCTCGGAGATTAGCAGAGGGGGCTGGGTGTGGGGTGTGAAGGGGTAATAACATTATTTTTTGACTTGTTAGCCACTTTGAGTCCAACCTCATTAAATCCATGCACTACAGCTCAGTGGCCTTTGAATGAATGGATTAATTCTGTGTTATTTTATCGCTTTGCTCCTGCACCCTGCAGCTGTGCAGTCTGAAGTTATCTTGTTTTCTCGTTTATAAGTGTTGTAAAGGAAACTCCCTGGAGATGATGCAGTGTGTGCTGAACACGAAAGCCTCCACTGAGCTTGATTGCTGCAAACAATCATCAGAACAGCTCCTCAAAGCTGTGGCCTGGGTCACACTTCATGGGGGATGTATTAACTGTGAGTTTCCCCATTTTGCTGCTTCACCGAGGGATCTTTGGGAAACACCTTGAAAGGTGCAGAGCATCAAAGCAGTAGTATTGATTTGAGAGGTTTAGGCTCATTTTTTGGGGGTCTGAGATGACTGTGAATAACACCTTCTGGCAACAGTGTCAAAGCAGCTGCAGGTCCAAAAAAATGGTGTGAAGAACCAGAATTTGTGCTCTTCAGTGCTTTTATACAGAAAACGCAGTATGTTCGGTTCTTTGTAAACAGAAAACTCTCATGCTGAGCACAGACTATTTCAGGCCACTTCAGCTCCGTGGGCAGTAGAAGGGCTGTGGTAATGTGTGTTGTGCTCTAACAAAAATCTCCCATCCACTTGGACATAGTGTTCAAAAAGCCTTGCTGGCTTTCATCTTTTCCTGGCAGATAATGAAAGTTTGATTTGATTTTCAGGACAGAGAGTTATTTAGGCCAGTAGCCCATAATTCTGCATGTGTCTGTATTCAGCATGTCCATGAGACATCCTTGACTTCTCTGGAGAAGGGTTAGGGTTGAGGGGTGATAAATCTCCTAGCCTTGGCCAGCCCTCCCCAAGGAATGGTGCAAAGAAAGGCCAGAAGCATTTATAAGGTGCAAAACTTTTCTAAGCACAAGTTGTGCTGTAAAACTCTCATCTCCCTGAGCCTTTTCCTTCCTGCAGGCTTCATCTGCCACATCTCACTGTGGCATTTGTGTTTCAGATGAAGGGGGGACCTCTCCAGGGCACTGGGGTGGAGACAGGACACCCCACCACTGCCAAAGCTCTTTGCAGCGGAAACACAGGCAAGAGAGGCTCTTCCCTGGCAAATGGGCATTGGGTACTGAAAAAGAAGTCAGAATTTGCTTTGTAGTGTATCCAGAATGGTCATCAGTTGGAGGAAAACCCCACTGAAGCTATTGTAGGATTTCAGAAGCTGAGCAGTAACTGCAACAGAATTGGTGGATCCCTTTGCACCTGGTCACTGCATACTGTGTATGGTGACCTCCTAGGAGCCAGTTCCATTTTTCGCTTTATCCAGAAGTTTCCTTTTAGTTCAAACCTTACCTCTGATAAATCTGGGATAGCAACTCTCCCACTCAGATTTTTTCTTCCTGTAGAATTTTAATATGAATAATTTTGTAGCTAGAGACCTTAAACCTTTGTGCAAGCTCACCTGTGAAATGAGCAGCCTGGCCACAGCCCTGGAAGCAGAGCAGCCAGCACTTTCAGGGGAATCTCTCTGGTTTGTTTGGAGGACACTGGGGCAGGGAAGAATCTCAAATGATCCAGACAGCTTGTTTTGGCTCCTGGTCGAAGGGACTTAGGGATACATCATCTCCTCCAAGGAGCACCACTGTGAGCACACACTGCACAGCTGCAGGGAGGCTGAGCTCTCTGCAGCCTCACTGCTGAGAAACTGGAACCCTGTCGGGGCTGCCATGAGGGCAAGGATGAGCTCTGGTTTTTCCGAGGCAGCCCAGCTGCTGGGCACACTGTGTACTTTGTTCATACCGCCTTGTAGGATTCACTCCTCTTGTCCTGTGGCTGATACCACTTTGCTCCTAAGATCAAACCTGTTGCCCTGCTGTCTCTTGACAGCTACAGGTCCTTCACACAGCAGGAGAAACACTCAAGAACCTGTGTCCCAGGAAGGCACACTCGTACTTGCTTTCCAGGAGTAAACTGCAGTTTCAATCCAGATGTGCTTTACTCCCTTCTGTGTGTTTAATTTTCTGTTTGAAGTTGTTGCATCAGGGAAAAGCTGACGGGTAAAGGGAGCCCAAGAGTTCCCAAAGGCAAGGTACTTAGGCTGTAACATTTCTTAGACTATTCCTTCCCTCTGTAGGCAATTAGTAAACAGGCTTGAGTAACTGCACAGACCTTCTGCTGCTTTGGGTTTGGCGCCTGATAACCTGAAACCCACATGTAGGTAGATGTGGACAATAAATTACTCCCTAGTGCTCATGGGCGGTAACTCCAGCTCTAACTATGTGTGTGTGTGTGGGCTGACAATGCTGCTTTAACGGGGAGCTTGTTTATGAGGAGCTGGATGATAGATCTCCAGAAGGGAATTAGACTCAATGTGTCCTATACCTGTTAATTGGATCAGGCTGAGGTGCCTCCAGGGAGGGTGCATTTAGACAACATCAGGGCTGGGTTCGCATTTGTACTGCCCTGGCTGGAAGCTGGAGCTGCGTCTGTGAAATCCCGAAGGCAGCCAATGGATCACGTTCAGCGCTCGCAGCCGCTCCGGTGTCGGTGTGTGTTCAGTAGAGGTGCTCCCAGCCTGGTCCCGGCTCGGCGCTGCCGTGCGATCAGCAGAGGACGAGCTGGGGCAGCTCACGCCTCTCCTGGGACACAGAGAGCCGTCGGCAGCCCCGCTCCCGTGAGGTCATGAGCTGCCTGGGACGCAGAGCTGTCAGTCAGCCCCCATTCCTGGCTGTGCTGGCACACTTGCTCTGTGCTGGCGCATGAGCTCCTGAAGGAATCGTTCCCTCCCAGGGCGGAGAGACTCTGCCAAAACCGCTTCTTCGCAATTAGCTCCAAAGAAAAGGGCCCTTAGTGCAGAACACCAGTGGGATGAGCAAGATGTTTGTGCTTTTCCTCTGAAAGTACTTTGTTTTCAGGAAGGATGTGGCTGCATTCTCATAATTAAGTTCTGGAAAAATATCTGCATCATTAGATGGAGTTGGTAGCAAGGAGACAGGTTTTTTGTACATTTAAGCATGTGTGGGTAATTTATCAACAGTTGTTAAATTCCAGTCTTTGGGAAAGGCTTAATGCAGCAGTCATTGATATTAGTGTAACAGTAGCTTTCTGGTTGAATTTTGGCATTCTTTGTAGCGATTATTTCTGGTTTATTTTTAACCAGGAATGCTAACCTTGACATTCACAGGTGTAAATATAGGACTGGGAGGGACCACATGAAAAATCTTAAGTCCAGCTTTTAGAGAAGGTGAAGTTCATCTATTTCACCTCTGAGAAATATTTGTGTAACCTCTTCTTAAAGATTCCCTCAACCTTCAGAGGAAAAAATGAGTGTCAGGGCCTGGACTATACTCATTTATCTCAACTGAGGTCTTACTGATGTTGAAGAAAAAGGAATAATGACTTGCCTTATTAATGCAGCCTAGAAAACCTGCCTCCTGCTCATCAGCACTGCTTTGCAAACTTCAGTTCAGGATGACTCCTAATGCTTTGCTGTGTATTGCTGCTTGGATAGTTATCACTGACACTGTACTGCATATTTGAGTTTGTCTCCCTTGGTGTAGGGATTTGCATGCGATAAAACATTTCAAATCATGTCAGACAGGAAAGACATAGAAGCAAATATGGCTTTGAAAGTCAATGTAGTTTCTAATGTACAGCCAGTTACTGAGTGATGGCTGCTCCAGTAACAGCAGAGAGATTTCATTTCCATTTGGTAGGTGTTGTATATTTTATTTTTAACAAACTTTGGTAGGTGCTGATTCGTTTTCAGTTAGGCAGGAAGCTGCTGTGCCCTACTGTTCCCACTACCTCCCTCAGGGTGAATATATTTATATTCCAGACCACAGGAGATGTTGTGCATTTATTGGTGCAGTAATTTGGGGGTTTGTGGCGTACAGGAAGAGTCCATGAGACATGAGACATGCTGATCAGCTGTGTCTTCTCATTGATTACAATTACCTGAATTAGTTTTTGGTACCTGTTCTGACAGAAGCTTCCATTAATGTTAAAACTTGAGCCAAATGATGTTCAGCTTTATGATACCAAGTAGGGGAGAGAAATTGCACCAAACATTTTGTAATAATTTAAATGTGATTGAAAGAAATTTTCAGTACTTAGAAGCTACATGGGTTAGCTTTGGCCTTGTTTGAGTTTCTTGATACATGGTCTCCATGCATGGAGCTTTTGTTCTGGTTTTGGGTGTAAAAACACCCTGGTTATGTGCAGATGTGGGTGTTAACTTCAGCTCCAGACAGCTGCAGCGATACTAAATAGGAGTAGGATGGGTCACAATAATTTATCAACAGTCTTGTTTTCAGTCTCCTGCTCTGGGTTGAAGGACCCCTTTGTGCAGCAGCATAATAACCAGCGGGCAGATGACTTTGACTCTCTCACTCTCAGGGGCACATGAATAAGACCTAATGAAAATAGCTGGGAGACAAAGAGCAATCGCTGCTTCATGCTGCCAGTCCTTTCTGACACTCCATACATCTGTAACAGGCCACATCTACAGCACACCAGACAGGGCCAACAACTGTAAACAACAGGATCGGAGCACAATGTGGGCTGTATGAATGTTTATCCCAGATAAATTAACACAGGCCTGTTCTTCACTGGAGAAGGGAAAATAAAGCAATTCATTGTCACTCCACAAAAACCTGTTTTGAAAAGAGCAGTTTTAACTAAGGATGTTGAAATTGAATATTAGTGATAATGAGAGGATGATCTCCCACCCTCTTGTATTTCACTGTCATTCTTCTTATCTCCTGGAAAGAGGGACTGTATCTGAATATGCTGCTCATGAGAAATAAAGGAATGGAGGGAGAAGCAGATCCAGTCAAAAATTTTGGTTATGGTTTCTTTATAGCCTGTAATAGAAATGCTTAATTCCTTGAAGTGACATTTGCTCTTTTGCTCAAAAAAAATTAGAAAGATGGTCTTTTACAAATGCTTAAAACCTGCATCCCACAGTGAGACAAACAGACTGAGGAAATCCCTCCCTAGCAAAATAAAACATCTTTAAAATGCCATGTTTGGTCTCATAGCAAAACTCCAGCTGAATGCATAAGAATAAATGAAATGTTTGCCTGACGGGTCTCACTAGACACTAGCACAACTAGACACAAAACACCCAGCATAAATTATAAAATGTAAGTGCAAAAATAGTTCAGTTTTACACAATATGGCTGTGATAGGTGGGCAGTACAATAATAGCCTAATAAACATTAGTTTTAAAGAAAATCTTTATTGTATTACCATGAAAATCACTTCCCCACTTCCACACATCTTGGGTTTATGCCTGTGTGTACACGAGAGAGGATGTGAAACAGGATTAGGTATGAGGTAAAGACTGACATGTGGGGAGTATCATATGGGATAAAATCAGGAGGGCTTTATTTGTTCAACTTGGAAAGGGCAAGAGGATCTGTTATCACTTCCAGTGAGATGAATCAGGGAAAGAAACACCATGGAAAACTATTTTGGTTCAAATAAAAAGCCATTATAAAGAAAACTAATTATACAGTAACCATGAATCTTAAATGGAAATAAAATCACAATTTCTAACGTTCACCAAAAAAAAGAATTTTAGGGTGGGCAAATAAGGAATTTTAGAAGAAATGTTTATCAGCTGTGGAACAAAAGATGTAGTGGGGCAAAATTCAATGGCTGTTCTTTGTTTAGGAAAGCTTGAAGCCTTTTTTTTTTTCTTTTCTTTTATTGAATGGTAGGTGCCTCGGCTCTTGTGTGTTTGAAAAACATTCATTGCTTATTGAAGAAGCTTTGATGCTCAAGGGACCAATCTACTTAACGTTAATAGGTCTGCAGCAGTACAGCCCTGGGTTGTGCCACGGTTCACACTGAATAACAACCCTGCCACCCTTTGAAATACGTGGGAAAACTTCCACGGCTGTACTTACAGTAGCCCTTCGCTGTGAATTAGGCAGTAGCACATCCCTCCCTGCCGCCTTTGCAGCCCCGGCTGCATTTGACAAAGTGCTCGGAGCTGGCAAACATGGAAGGGTTGCTGCCACTGTGCCCACAACCTGGCAAACAATGCGTAGTAAACAATCCATTAGGCTGGTTTTTTCCCTTTTTATTCTGAATTATCTGTGGTCAGATGGTTATAATTTGAAGCCTCAGCCTTCAGAATTACTTCATAAATGCTTTATAGCAAAAAAAAATCCCAGTCTGAAGCATTTGCTTTGACTGTGTCTTGGCTGTTCATCCCAGTGAGATGAGCCGCCTGTTTCCTGATTAGGAAGGATGAGAAGTGATGCTGCAAGTTGTAGCCCAGAGGCAGAAGAAATAAAAATTGAAAACATCATGGTTCCTATTTCCAGATTTTTGGGAAAGAGACTCCTATAGCAAGTGGGACTAAGGATTGCCAGAGCCTCAGTGTAAAGCCCAGTTATGTGCAGGTTGAAAAGCAGTAGTAGTTATTCTAAAATCAAGTGAAAACGAGCTACATAAGCAAGCATATGCTATAGTGATCTTTTGATACTACTGTCTTTTATACCACTGTAAATTCTGACTTCATTTTATTCAATTAATACGTATTGCTTGTTGTTTTTAACACATAGTTCAAAACTGAACTTCATTTACTTTGAGTATGATTTTATTATTCTTACTTGAAGTTCTTTTTAAATTGAAGTACCTTTCCATAACAAGGAAAGAAAACCATTTGGCTTGCTATCTTCTAGTCATCCCTTAGAAATTAAACTAATGTTTTTTGAATAGATACTCTGGAAGTAAGTATTCGAAGTAAACCTCTCAAATGATTATTTTCAGGTTGCCAGGGACCACACTACTAATTACTTTTCTTCTGCTATCAAAGCCGTATCTGAAAATTGAGCAGTGCATTTACAGAGGTGTTTTTCTCCCCACCCTATGACTAAAGGAAAATACACCATAATTTGTGAAGGAGAATTAGCATGCAGGGAGTCACCTTTCCCTGTGTTAGTACAGTGCTCAGAACAATTATGCACCTGAGCGCTACTATAGCCACAGGAGTAGCAATGGTGTGGTAAGTAGCCCATTAAAATGACAATCGATGCCATATGAATAATTTCCTTCTCATTTGTCGACAGAAACTGCAGGAGCTTTTCTGTAAAGGCAGCTGCTCCAGAGGCAAGGCACAGAGAACAGGTTTGGGCTGCAGTGAGCGTCCGGCAGCAGCTGTCCCACATTTCCCAGCACTGCTGTGCCACCAGCCCATGCAGCTGCCAAGGGCCAACCTGCCCCCTTGGGTGATCTTCTATCTCAGGGATTTTGGTGGCACTTCCCAATGCAGCCTTGGGTCAGCCCATTTCTGCCGCAGCTTACGTGTTTGTGTGTCTGCAACAAACGCTGCTGTGGGTGGAAGAAAAAGGATGTGCGATTTTATGAGGAAGATGTCGGCTCTGGGAACAGTTTGCTGACATGGGATTTGTAAAAGCAAGAAGAAACTGGGTGTAGCTTGGTGTAAGTCATGTTAAGTAAGCCTAGTTTACAACGCCCATGCTTAGGCAGAGATGAAGCCCTTTTTCTGTGCCCCTCTGCACATCTTGACGCCGTCCCAGGCTCAGCTCGGTGCCCGAGGGCTGCCCTGCCTCCTGTGCTCTCGGAGACTGTGGGGCTTCCATCAGTGCTGGGAGCAGGCTGGAGGTGTGTGCTGTGCCAGCAGCACTCAGGTGCTGCACGGGCAGCTGCTCCAGCCCAGCAGCTCCTTGTCTTGCCAGGGGCATGTTCCTAAAAGCAAGGCTGGTGAAAATGCAATTAGAACTCCACGGCACTGTAAGATCTTCTGCTCAGTTCCCTCTGTGAGTTGTGTGTCGTGCTTCTTCCCACTGCAATTAGGCTGGCACAGGTAGGGATGGGAGCAGGAACCATGGTGGGATTAAGGGATAGTTCCACTGCCTGTGCTTGGTCCTGGTGGAGTCTCAGCACAGCATATGGGGAGACCTACAGGGGGAAAATGTTTAGTACATTACATTCGTGACTTCTATAAAAACAACTTGGAGGCAAGAGCCAAGCTGTAAGGAGAGCCTGACTCTCCACAGTGGTTAGGATAATTTTGGAAGAAGTGGAGACCTTGCTCCAGCTGCTGTTTGACATCTTAGCTTATCAGAACATCTCAACATCCAGGGCTCAGCCCTGGGGAGAAGATTCATCTTCCCTAATTTAGATGTTAAAAGTTGTTTAAATTCAGGTTAGTCTCTCTAGGGATCATGTATAGTCAATGAGAGAAACAAGCAATTAATTTCATCTTAAAGTGGCTGTATTAAGATAGTCCACATGAATGCTTTTCTGAAGGTACATGCTTTCTTCTATTGATCTTAAAGGAGACCACAGTGACTTGAACTACTAAAAGTCACTACTAAAAGCAGCTCCAGCTGCTCGGCCCCACATGCTCTGCTGAATAATTGCCCACTGCAGTGGGGCACCCCCTGCACTCACCCCAGCATGTCAGACCACGCTCAGCAGGTGCAAGACCCTCAGGCCACGCAGCCTGGGGAGCCTCTGGATTGCAGTTAATCTGAAAAGATATATTTTAGCTCAGGGAATCAGTGCTTATGTATTGATTACAGCTCATCAGCAGAGACTTTCTCAGCCAGAATGAAGCTATGGATGCATGCTTCTTGATTTAATGTTTGAAAAAAGCAATTGGCTGTGAAGCCTAAACCCATATTTTGCAGAAATTAAGCACCTTTCCTGTCAGAGTTCTTCCAAAGGGTGTAATGGCATCATTTGCCCACAGTTACACAACATTAACAGTGTATGTTTTTTCCAGAAATGAGGGGTAATTATGTGAACATCTAATGCAATTAATTGATATAAATATACCTTGTGGCAGTAAAGAAAACCAAATAATATTCTTCCTTAATGTAATGAATCAGTTTAGAAATCATAAGCAATAAATGTATCAGACTTTGAATTTAAGAGCACGTATTGGGGAAAATGAGGCTGTTGAAGCCACAGTTCTAGGAATGTTATGTTTTTTTCTGAGATAGCAACAGAAAAAGAGGAAACTCAACTAAAAATAGAATAAACTGAATATCAACATGTTTCATGGCTGATAATTAAGAAATCAATAACAATGTTCAATGATATGGCAGGCTCAGCTGCTTTTGACATTTCTAGGACCTAAACCTCCAAACTTTTATGTAAACAGGGGATTTTATTCATATGAGCATTATCGTTGTTGTCAGGGAGACAGTCACTTGTCTACCGTTGCCACACACAGCATTTTAATCATCCCTTCTCCAGTCAGAATTCCTGCTTTTAAAGTAGCAGACAAAGGTTCCTTTTCTCACTTGATTTGCATCTAGATATTGCAGCTAGACAAATCCTGGATCAGATCATGTGCAAAAAAAAAGGGAAAATCATTTCAGAGAGAAAAGAGGCACCTATTATTAGTGTTCCCAAGATATACTGTTGTAAGGCAAAAAAAAATTGATTTTTTTCATCCTTAAGGTGCTCTCTGCCATTGCCTGTTATTTTTGCTGCTAGCTTTTCACATTTGCTTGACTGTTTTGTTACATTTTTTTTAAAGCAATGACCATCTCTCACAAAAAAAACCAAACCAAAACAGAAAAACTTGACTATTAGGAAGACTTCTTAGTCTCTTTTTGAAATCAATAGAAACTGCCGAATGCTATAATGCCACAGAATTGTGGGAACCCTGACTGCTGCTCATGTGTTTTTAGTATTACTGAATAATTTATATTTTGAGGGGAAATGTGCAGTCTTTGTCACCTTTTATTTTTGTCTTCTCTATAAATTTAAGTTACTCAATGAGACAGTGTGGAACTGCCAGAAACATAATATGAATTGTACCATAATTTCAACCCTCATAATTTAAAATTGGTGTCTGCCAGAGCAGAATAATTGCTTCTCCAAAGGCCATCACAATTCACCTGCAAGCTCAGCCTCTTAACCCGACTGCTGGCTCCCAAAGGCATGTGGGTTGTGATGCAGGCTGTGCATAATTCAGGGGTAAAATAAACACCCAGGAAACATTCCAAGGGATGGATTCACACATCCCTCTGCCCTGTGTCAGTGCTGCGACTGCGGTGTGTCCGCACCCTGCGCTGAGCCCTCAGGGGACGTCTCACCGGGTTTGTGCGCCTGTGCTGCTGCAAGGAGCCTGCATGGGCCAGGACAAGGGTGTGCTGGGGAGAACTGCGTTACCAAAAGACGGGTTAGAGATGCTCTCTCTGTATTGATTGCGCCACCTTAACTCCTGTTGACCCACAAACGAGATGGGAGCCTCTTTTGTGGGTGTAAATAAATAAATAAATAATGGGCTCCTGGTGAATGGAGCTGGGAAATTCAGAGGTTTTGTTGGGTTTTGCAGCTTGTCTTCCTAGTGGCCACTGGCAAGTCAGACAGATCCTGTCTCTTACCTCTGTCTGCAAAGACCATCTATTACTTGTCTTGTGGGCACATTGCAAGGGTTGTTGAGATGCTTTGAATGGGGAATGTGTTGGACAAGAGCCTGTTTGCTTCTCAACTCTGCTTCGGAGGTAACTCCAAGCAGATATTGGAGTGGCTTTTCAGAGCTATGCAGTTAGAACAAACAGCTGGTTTGTGGAGCAACATTTACACTTTGTGGGTTTTTTTGTTTCCATTTCTGCCCCAAGTTATTTGAATAAGTTCTCCAGGAAGAGGACAAAGCAGGGAGAATAGAGTGTCTCATAGGAAAAGCTTGCAAAAACATTAAGGAAACTGGGCTAGACCTCAGTATTAGTGTCAGTATTTCCTTTTAACATTGTGTTGGAAAGGAGTAATTCCAGGGGTAAATTATTTAGTTTTTCTTTCAGAGGTGAATCTATGAACTCATACAATGTTGCTCTGTAGACCACACCAAAGAGAGAGAGTTGGCTGATACACTAAACTCGATCTTGTGGGTACTGTGGATCTTGGTCCTGTGGAACGTGCAAGTTCTCTGAGACCAGTTCCCCGTATAAAATAATCCTTTTTTCTCGTGCCCATCATTTTTATCAGGCTGTAAGATTTTTATGATGCAGACTTCCTTTCTGTCTATTTGGGTTTTAAGACTATAATTCTACTGCCCAATAACAAGTGTTCATCTCTGGTCACTTCCCTTTGACGTGAAAAATTGGTGCCACCATTATAATCTGCACAAGTATATTCCAGCTTTCATAGCAGATGGAACCCTTTTTCCCTTGACAGTAGACTTCCTGTAAAACTAGGGTCAGAAAAAAAGGAAAATCCAGTTGTGCATAAACAAAGTTGTCTCCATGTTTAGTCTGGATTTGATTCCTTGGGAAAATATACGTAAGGACTGAGACTGTATAAATAAAATGAACTCTTATCATTCTCTTAGAGAAGTGTTCAAATGAAAGACAAGGAAAGATCTGATAAGGAATGAAAGCTTAATGTTCAGGTGGA
This sequence comes from Pachyramphus minor, assembly GCA_013397135.1. Classification (NCBI taxonomy): domain Eukaryota; kingdom Metazoa; phylum Chordata; class Aves; order Passeriformes; family Tyrannidae; genus Pachyramphus; species Pachyramphus minor. Next base: position 1,019,023 of record VYXB01003362.1, on the reverse strand, counting down.
ACGAACATTTCACATGACCTGACCAGGCAAGCATAAAACCCAAAAGACGCTTCTTTTCACTCTTCTCTACTTCTTGTTTTTCTATTTTACCCTCTTCTAAAAGTAAAATTTTTATCCTGTGGCAGTCTGGCATGACTTTTGCACTGTATCCATTTTGATTATCACCTCTGGGCAGACTTGTGCCCAGGTTCCAGGAGTAATTTATTGCTCAAGGAACAAAAGAAACTCAAGCTATTTGCAAACTGCACAGCTTTAGTTATCCTGAGTGTAATTCTTCTCACTGTAAAGCAAAACTTTCATGATGCAGTTCTGAAACTAATAATATAGTCACCAAAATGTCTTCAAAAGTGCACGCAGTAGCAAATGTCTCTGTAGATTTAATATAAACTGAGTCTACTTTCAATAAAAAGCCACCAGAATTTTCCAGGCCAGTGGGGACCCACATACTGTGCAAAAGTGTAGAATGTCAATAAAGTAAACTTGGCAGGACCATTGCTTTCCATTCCAGTATAAAATCCATTTTTGCTGATTATGGAGGTCAGTAAGGAATTCTGAAGTCTCCAAACAATCGTATTTCTTTGCCTTGTCTGTTCTGAGTTGGTAAGACTGGCAGAGTAGGAAAGCAATGCTACTTGTACCTCATCATGTAACTGTATTTTACAGTGCAACCTGACCACTAACTTTTAAAGTCATGTTGTATCTTATCAGGCTAAGTTCTCCTCCTAATTACACTGGCATAAACAGTTGTAGCTTAATTGAATTACGTTGAATTGAATAATTGCTGCGAGAAGAAAGTAGATCTGGTTGAAGTCACAGTCCAAATTAATGTTTAAAAACAAATGCAGTACAGTCAGAAGCTTTGCAAAGTGCTGAATGTTGTGAGTTCCTGGAGAAGTTCAAAAGACACTTGCATTACATTGGTGACAAATCCTGATTTGGAGCACACTAATAACCTGTTAATTCACTTGTGAGTTTTTGTGTGAGGTCCTATAAGCCATAGAGATGTATAAAGTTTATAAATCAGATTAATTTGCTCATCTAGTAACAGAATCTACTCCCCTTAATTATTCTGAGAAGGACATTAGCCCATGCACTGGTTTCAGGAGCATTTAGGGCATAAAGTGTGCAGCTGGGACCTGGTCCTTTGGGGCAGCCAGCTTTGGATATGAACCCACCCACTGCTTTCAGGAGGACTTCTTGGAATAAAACACATCTCAGTGAAAGCCAGCATGGTGGGGTGACAGACACACAGCAAAAATGGGGCACAAAAATGCATTATCAGTCAAATGGAGAAGGAGTAGCAGACAAATCTGTAAGCTGCAGGTATAATCTTTCATTCAAAGTGCTTTTAACATACTAGCTCAAACTCCTTGATGTCTGAGGAAATATAATCATGTCAGAGACATTTGTTCCATGTTTTGGATCATACACATAGGGGCACAGTAGGGACTAGGAATTGGAAACTCCAAGTACCCAAAAGGTTTGAGGATATTCCTGGTAAAACAGCAGTGAATCTGACCTAATTTTAAAAAGAAAAAATCCAATCCCATAGAGACATCTGAATAACTTTTTAACATTCCCTTGAGATGCCTCAGGGTGACTTTGAAAGATCGATATGGTATGACCAAACTTTGCCTTTAGTGAGGACCTGTTAGTCCCTCTTTAGCATCAAGAAGAGCTGTCAAGCTGCTGAGCTGCCAAAGGACTCCGGTGTGCTGTCCCAGCACACATCTAGTTGTGGATGTTCCCCTACAGAAAGCTCATCAATAGGCACTGTGTTCCCTTCCCAGCTGTTGCACAGCAGCAACAGCAGCCAGGATTCCTGTCACATGGCTGCTGCAAATCCTTTCTGGGGCTATACATTCTCTGCATGCAATCAGCTGCCATTCAAGTTCTCTCATATGACATCCCCTGTGGAAATAAACAGATAAATTATTTACTGTGCAGGCAAGATGATACTGAATACTATGGCAGCTAAATGTTGTAGTTACACTAAGTTCCTGTGAACAGGACATAACTTATTCATGGTCAGAAAGCAGAAGAACTCTTCCACAAGCTAAATTTTTGTCAGTCATGATGATTTTCCATGTGTTCTGTACTATAGGAAGTCCTCTTTGAAAAGGGGACAGTAAATTATTTACTGTGCAGAGAGGATGATCCTAAATGGTACAGCAGAGAAACCATGTAGCTGCCATGACTTTGCATGAGCGTGGTGTGCTCTTCATGAACCATTTATTGGACCAGACTCCCATGCTTAAGCTGGTGATTCCCCAACAGCCCACATGTGCTTTTCAGCTGTGAAACAGAGCTGTCTTCTGGGGAGCAGGCACAGGTTAGCCCTTTGAGATCTGCAGCACCCTCAGACTTGCCCAATAAACATGTTAATCTTACCTGTGCAAATCCACAGGTATCTAAGTCATTATGGTGTCTCTGGGTACTGCTCTGCCTTTTTAATTTGTTGTCATCCGGGGCCAGTGCCTGCCTCTGGTGGCTAGAGACTGAATCATCTCTGTGCCAGGTGGTGTATGTGCTGCTGAGTGCTGGCTGCAGGACACGGTGCTCTCAGGGGTTGTTTGGAGGTGGAATTGCACCCTGCAGCTCATGTACAGCACACTGTGTGCAGGGTATAGTCTGCCACAGACACCAATATAAGGTGGCATATCATTAACCAGAATTACTGTTTACAAAGGGAGAGAGAAGAGAAAAACACCAGCAAAGACAGCAGATGGCACCTTGAATACGGAAGTAAGTGGACTCAAGTGCTCATCCACTGTAATGGCAGAATATTCATTTTGAACCCCAGACCATCTTTGAAAGGCTGCAAAGGCCTGTTGTCATCAAGGAAGATTTTCCTCTGTTTTATACAGAAGCATTTTGAGGTGTCTCTGATGATTATTGTGGTTCCTGCACCATGTTCTAGGGCACCTGGAGCCTGGTTCGAGGAGGGAACTCTGTAGCTCCTAAGTCTGTGCTTTTGTCCCTTAATAGGGAAAGAATATGAAATATCACTGACCACAGAATTTTTTAAGACATGAAACGAGGGAAAATCACTTTCCACTTTCTCATGCCTGTCCTTAGGGTTCTTCAGATGCTTATCTCTGTCTTAAGGACTTTGGCTTCTCCTGCCTGCAATCTGTAGTGTGGTGGTAGTGATTTCCTTGGGGGGCTGAGAGCTCCTGTTTCTCATGCACAGATGCAAGAGGTGGCACCATGAATTGAGCAGCAGCCTGCGACTGGACAAACCTCCCTTCCTTCTGTAGTGCTGCTGAGGAAAAGGACTTCTCATCCTCTTTATAATCTTATGTAGACATAACAGCATGAGAATCAGTGTGAATGCAAATTGGAGAACATTTACCTGCAGAGTTTTAAAATCTGCTTGTCCCATTCACTCATGTAAGCCTACATATAAATGTGTTTATTGAAGATAAATTAGCAATCATAGTTAATTTATTCTGCATGCTTCTTATTAGCTATGTTAATTCCCTTAACTTGCCCCACCACATTTCTTCTCTTTGCACCAATTCTGTTCTGATTCTCTTAGCCCTGGTTAGAATAGCTTTTACAACATGACTACTGTGTTAAAATACTTTCCAGAAACAGCCCCGTGCTTATTCTTGCTTGTGTAGCATTGCTGTCTTACAGCATTGGAGGTTTTGCAGTTTGCTTTCACTTTATGGACCCTCTTCCAAACACACTGGCTGTTTGGTTTTGCCTTGTTGCACTCTGTAATTTCTGGAAGCACATGTATTTGCTTGCTTGTCACCTACTTTTGTACAGTGAAACTTCTGCTTTATTAAAGCCTGCACTGAAGCCCTGAGCCCAGCCTAGAGGGACTGTGCAGGCCTTCCTAGGATGCGGCAGGAGACCTGTGCCTTGCTAAATATTTGTTAAGATATGGTGCTATTTCAACTAGAATAGAAGACTATGTAAAACAATGTTGAAGTCATTTTGTAAGAAGTGCTAAGGCAACACTCCGCTCCGTGCAGTACACTGAGGGAAATAGCATTCCTTGCCCGCCTTGGAAGTTGTAAACTGATTTCGCAAGTGTGCTTGTTTGTTTTGTGACTGATTGCCTTGTGGAAGCGGATTTTCCTGGGACATTTCTGAGGAACTCTGTGCTGCTCGTTCACCTTTAGGTGCTCCTGTGTCTCCACTGTGGGATGCCACACCAGGTTGTGTCCATGCCTGGTTTTCATCCTCACTCTGCACCTGAGAGCTCTGTCTGCCTTCCCATTGGGACTGGAAACTCCATTTTGACTGTGAGGCTGCTTCCCATTTCTCATGGAGCTCACTAAAGCCTTGCAGTATGGAGTGGTTGGCTAAGTGCTGTACTGCCAGAATCTAATTGCTGTCACCAGTGAGAGCTGAACTGTGGCTCTCCTGACAGACGATGGGCTGCTGGGGAGGAGGTCACCCTGGCAACGCCACTCACAGGTGCCTGCTGAGGGTGGCTGATGAGAGCTCATCAGGGAGCTCTTGCAGAGCAGCAATGGGCTTTTGCTTGCTCAGGCTCTATCCAGCAGCTCAGAGAGAAACCCAGAGAGCCAAAAGAAATCCTGCTTTCCTTAAGACTGTCAAGGAAGGAGGGTTAGCAATAACCGTTGCTTATCCAAAGAGTGTCTTTTCTGTGATGACCTGCCACTCCTTTGGTAAAAGCTGTGACACATTCAAAATGCCATGAAAAGTATTTTAGTTCTCAGCTATTACAAATTTCCTGCAGATTTAGCTGGAAACCAAAATCATCCTCCAGTGGGAAGAGGGTGTTAAAGCATAGCAGGAGCCTGAGGCTCAGCTGGGACACAACTGTCTGGGGGTGCAGCAACCCAGCACCACACGGCAGTTTGGTGAGTGGCAAACATGAAGTGCTCAGCCAGTGCCACCACAGCAGCATGTGCAAGTCTCTCTGTTCAACACTTGGACAGCCTGACCTTTATGAACTGTAGCTTAGAATTTTATAACTGCATTTCAGAAGTTTCATTTTGCTTTTCTGCTTGTTTATAGCTACATCGGTGTTTGTCTCACATTTTTGCACAGTGTAATGTAAACATTACACTTTTGATGAAAGCTTGACTCTCCTATAGTGCAAAGCTGTTAACCATGATCATTCCATGAAGGACACTAGACAGTCTTTCAGCCAAGAAGAGCTTTGAGCTATTTCTCTAGAAACAGTTAAACCAGTACAGACTCTCGGCATCAAAATGGGGCATCTGCATAGCTGCTATTTCAAAAGCATCTCCAGCTTCAGAGCAGAGATCACAGATGGCCCAGTGAGACACTTCAAGGAAAATCCACGCTGTGGAGCAAAGCCCTTCTCCTCCTTCAGATCTTCTTTGTTGGGAATCTGCCCCTTCTTCAAGTCTGTTTTTACAATAAGTTAGAAAAAGCTGGTTGGGGTGTCAATTCATATTTGCAAAATATTTCCAGGACAGAAAAAAAAAACAACCCAGGAAAACAAGCAGAACTTAAATCATTCCTGTGCCTGTCAGCTGCCTGTCCCACCTGCTGCCTGAGTGAGCAGGTTGGGTGAGGAGAAGCCAGGACTGCAGGGAAATTGTACAGTGTCACAGGTGCTTAGCAGGCAGATGCAGGTGGGCATCTCTTGCCATTTGCCTGTTCTGAACATGGCCCTCTGAGATCTAAAATCTCTAGCTGTGTTTAATTTACAAAACTCTCTGTTCATATTATCTCCAAATGCTTCTAATGGAATTACTTAAGCCTCAGTTTCTCAGGTTGTTATCTGTCTGTAGAAATGCAGCTTGACAGAGAATTTTCCAGCACTTGAGACAAAACCCACTGGTTTGATTCTGACATTTCTAAGCAAAGTGAGTGGCACTAACAGCTCTGATCTATATAGTCCTTCATTGAAACATGCTCAAAGGTAAACTTTGATATGTAGCTTATGAATGACAAGTGCTGTATTTTAACGAGTTTGCAAGGTAGAACTAAGGACCATTTGGGTAAACTGGAAGTTATTGTGTGCATAAAAAGCATGAGCAGATGAATCAAAATGATTTTTTTTTTAATGAGATCAAAACCAATATATGCCAGAGGCTTCTGAATTCACTGAAGAAACAAATTTTCATGCAGCAGTGATTTGCCACATCTCTTCTTAAACAGCAAGGGTCTTACTCTAATTTTCATCAGACCTGAAGCAGCAAAGCAGTTGCCACATGGATGTTTAGAAAGGTTGTGTTCCAGTAGCAAAACACTTCACAGGACATAATATTGATGATACCTTTATAATTATTCCTCAGAAAGTTTACAATAGCATACCTTTCAGTAATTGAATATTTATCTGGACAAGGTTAGGCACAGGCCCTGGCAGAATAACTCTCTTCTGTCATGATAAAAAAAGAAAATAAATCCGTTGTTTGCTTTGATTCATGGGCAGAGTGGCAAAGTTCCAAAGCAGGCACAAAGCATTGCAAAAATTTAAATTGAGAGCATTGCTTTACAGGCTCCAGTTTTCACAAACAACACAAACTAGTGAGTTAGAGCAATTAGTAGCTGTGTGAGGATGTCCTCATCTTTAATGAATCTCTGATAACTGCTGCTTCTCCACAAGACCTCATTAAAGCCTCGCAGGTTTGGAGCTAGGAGGAGATTGGCTTTTTGGGTTGGAGTCTTTGCCAGCTGACCGGCTGGTCACACCCCAGTGAAACAAGTTGTCATTCACAAACAGCATGAACGAAACGGAGCAGGGGGGTACCACCAACACACTGCAGAGACCTGCCAAAAGGGAACATAAGAGAACAGAAGAACAATGATTTTGGGGGCAAGGCATTTACCAAAACGTTTTCAAGATGTGCAAAACCCATTTTCTTTCCCTTGTGGGTGTGAAACAAACTGTTATTTGTGTTACTAACACAGCTCTTTTTTTTTTTTTTTTTTTTACTGTTGTGTACTAAGAGGCTTTTTCGGAAGGTCCTTTTCTGCTGTCCATCAGGAAATAGCCTGGGAGCAGGAGTTTGTTCCCATTCCTTGCAATCAGTGCTAACTTGTCATGCCCGCAGCTTGTGAAAGCAAATCAGCATTTTCTGGTCATGGTAATTCTTCAGACATGGAGGAGGTGGGGATACAAGACATCCTGCCTGAAGTTTGTCATATCAACTGAAAGTGTCCAGTTCAATTTGAAAAATCGTGGCTGAAAAATTTCTGCAACAGCCAAAAGTAACAAGGGCCTTGGAAATAACCCGTGTAGCTTGTTGTTGCAGAGAATGACTGTGGGCCATAGAGAAGACTGATATTTCAACTAGTCACCGGCTTCAGAAAGGAAATATGCTTTGAGTAGTGCCAATTACAGCACAGAGATTTCATCCTGGGTTTTGATCAGAACATATATTAAAAGAAAAAAATAACACATTTATTTCACCTTGGGTCTTCTCTCTGGCTAATACATAAACATTGGGAAAACTGCGGGTTTAAAATTTGGATCAGATGTCTGTCTGTTCCAGCACATGCATTTTGCTGAGCTCTGTTTCTTAGGACTTCCAATTTGTTGCTTTGGCACGAGTGCTTCACATTTTTATTGAATTGAATTGTGGTTTCCCAGCTAAAATGCAGACAGCACAGCGGGGTGAAAAATACACAAGAAGCTCTTTGCTGCAGCTTTCCGTGGAATACATGAGTAGAAAACTTGATTTACTTGTCCAGGCATGGAGTCATTTGTCAATGTCCTTTCCTCATGATTCCTGGTGCAGGGCAAAGTGCTGATACAGTGATACAGTGTTTTCCTACCCTATGTCTAGGATACTTCCTATGGTATTCCCATGGCTTCTTTATTCGCCAATGTATTTTATTTACACACGTTTTAAGTAATATCATTTCAGTTCTTGCTTGCTTCCTTTGACAGTTTTTGCTTCCAACCTTGTCCTGCAGGCAGCATCATTAATCTTGCATCAGGTGCCTGTACCTCTCTTGTCATGGCTCACAGTGAGTTCAGCAAGTCTGCAGTCACAGTCGCTGGTCTCGTGTTCCCTCACTGCTTTTTCTGCTTCAGTGCAGATGCTGCTTCCTGTTCATTATTAGCTACAGTAAAATTATCTGTCCCCCATGATGTTTTTCTTATGGGTGTTCTGCTATTTCTTTACCTTATTTTCCTTTTGTGCTGTCAGTTTAACCAGTGACAATAATCCCATGGCTTGACTTGATGACACCTGTCCTTGTCTGAAGGCCTGATGGGAGCTCTCTGATCATATCAGGTGTTCTGAAATAATTTCCTAGTTGGTGCAGTCTCTGAAAAAACAGGCAGTGCACATCATGGCTTATGTGCACCCTACTACCTGTCTCGTCTGAAGAGGGGGTGATTTTTGATGCATATTTTTTGTACTTAACCACCAAGCTGCTTTCAAACACAAAAGCACCCTCAGGGCTCACGAGGGTCTCAGAGCACACACTGATTTTCGCTAAACATCCTTCTCTCCTGTTCAGTGCATTCCTGAGTTTTCAGGCTGGGGCACACTTGTAGGAAGGCTGGACTTTTGACAATAATGAACTAATCATTTTAGGCTGGCAATTAGCAGCGTAATGGAGCTGGGACTGCCACCTTTTAAATGCAAGGCTGCTTTCTCCAGGCTGTGAGATGATTTTCATTCTCCCATGCTGTCCTTGAGAGCACAGGCTGCTCTCGTGGCCTCTTGCTGCAGCAGGGGAGAAGCTGCTGCTCCAAGCAGGGCTGTGGAGCTGTGTGTTACCACAGCAGTCGTGCTGATCAAAACACTCCTCCTGCACATTAGTGGTGAGGACCCAGCAACTGCCTGCACAGTGTCGGGGAAAGTCAGGGAGCTGAGTATTTTAGCAATTAACTGGGATTGCCAAGGGTATTGTTTTTAATAGGACTATTTTGTCGGGGACTGGGTACTTAGATTCGGTAAATCAATTGGGTTAGAAGGGACATTAAAGATCATCTAGTCCCAGCCGCCTGCCATGGGCAGGGATGCCATTCCCTAGACTGGGCTGCTCAGGGCCCCATCCAACCTTGCCCTGAACATTTCTGGGGATGAGGCATCCAGAACTTCCCCGGACAACCTGTTGCTGTGCCTCACCCTCCTCTGAGTAAAGAATTTCTTTCTAACATCTAATATAAACCTGCACTCTTTCGGTTGAAATCCTTTACTCCTTGTCGTGTCACTATCTGTCCTATAAAAAGTCCCTCTCCCTCCTTTTTATAATCCCCTTTAGGGTACTGGAAGATCACAATGAAGTCTCCCAGAGCCTTCCCTTGCCCAGGCTGAACAACCCCCGCTCTCTCAGGCTGTCTATATAGAAGAGGTGCTCCAGCCCTCTGACCATCTTCACGGCCCCCTCCGGACCTTCTCCAGCAGGTCCATGTCTTTCTTGTGCTGAGAACCCCAGAGCTGGATGCAGTGCTTCTGGTGGGGTCTGAGGGCAGAGCTGAGGGGCAGCATCCCCTCCCTTGACCCGCTGGCCCCACCTCTCCTGATGCAGCCCAGGATGCACTTGGCTGTCTGGGCTGAGAGTGCAAACTGTTGGCTCTTGTATTCCCTTCTCTCTCCAACTCACATTCATCAGGTCTCTCCATACACTTAGTGTCACTCATCACTGAGAATAAAAGGAGGCAATTACAGGCAAAAATTACCTTGCTAATAGATAGTAGATCATGTTGTCTCCTGATCTTACCCTTACACACTGATCTGAGCCTCCCTCTCCTCTTCATGTTAGCTCTTCCCTGCTATCACTGTTTTCCTTTGTTGAGCTTCCAGAAAAACCTGCTTGAAAACTCAGTTTTCTCGTGTTGTACGTAAAGCTGTACCAACACATTTATATAATCTGTCAACTGAAACAAGGAATAAAAATAGCAATAGTCATGCAAGGTATTAGTCACTCATAAAATGAGCTACGCAGCTTTGCACCTGGGGATGGCATAGGAAAAGATAAATTCTCAGAAGGGTTCTGGCTTAGCAGTTACACCTCCCTTGTGCAAAAAGCACCGAGCACAGGTTGGGGGATGGCTGCAGATGCCCAGCAGACAGCTGTGCTGCCAGGGAGGGCTGTGCTGGGGCACACAGCAGCTGCATAAATAACCAGGAGACCCAATTCTAGCTGCTACAATTGATACACGTGTGGATTTCCTCCAGAAAAACAGTTAGATTCTGCAGTAATCTAACATGACTTTGAAACTACCATAAGCAGCTTATCTTTTTCTTCTATGACAGTGTTTCTAAGTCATTGGGATTTTGCAGATAGGATTTTAAGCCATGAAGAATGGAGCAATCTGTGCTAAGGTAACTGGAAGCATTTAATTTGCCAGGTTTATCAAAAGCCTTTGATCTGCACAGAATTCAGATAATATTTAGTGAAAGTTAGGAACCTGGAAGGGAATGACTCTGAATTAGTTTTCTGATGATGCACGTGTCTGTTAACTGGAGTATTATAGAGACCTTTCCTTGTATTAATTACACTGGCCAATGAGAACAGGTTAGTTCTGATTCAAATGCATTACTGCTGCAAAGCCCAGCAGAAGATACTGGTGGAGCACCTGTTGTGCATCCTAAATAAAATGGTAGAACATGATACCTAATTTCCCACTCTCCAAAACGTGGTGAAAAAAATCAGGGCTTACAGGAGAAGGTCAGTTTGACCCTTAAGCTCATATGGCAAAGTTCTTAGGCACCCAAAGCAGAGCATTATTAAAGTTCCTAATTCTAAAGCCTCGTTTTCTATTTCAAGATTCTTCCTTTTTATACACAGTAGATGAACTTCGAGTTTAATTTATAAGAAGTAAAAGGACTTACTTGGTGGGCCAGAAATCAGTGTTTATTTACACAGAAGCTGATGATTACACCCTGATTACATCAGTGATGGATGTGATCCAATGGAGAGAGGACCTGTCCCAATCACTGTTGTGTATGGTGACTGATTTCCAAGGTCTGTTTTATCAGAGCTGAACAAAAACAATGACAAATATGACATCTGTTCACACAAATGCAAAAGTGTCAAATAAATCTCAAAGATCTCAAATATTTTTCTAGATGGCCAACAAGCCAATATTCCTTGGCTATATGAAAATATTGCTTTGACTAAAAGCATATCCTACTTTAGGAGAAAATGAAGTAAAGAATTAGAAATACAGAATGTAAAAAGTGGGGGGAAATCAAACAGCATACATTAAAAGTTTTGAAATGCAAAAGAGGAGCAGAAAAAAATAAGAATATCACCATCGTTCTGCAAGAGAGGTGAATTTGCTTAATGACATTTCCAAAAAATGGAATAATTTTCATTTTTTTATAGAAAAGCAAGAAAAATCTTTGGAACAGAAAATTCTGACAGAGAGAACTGAAGTATAAGAGTGTAGTTATTGTGCTCAGACAAAACTGACTTCCACCTCTGAGTTAAAGTTACTTTTTGACCACGATGTGTATTTCAATCAGCCTTGCAAAATCAGATCTGTAAAGTGCACTTCAGTGCACAGGCTCAATTGGAGGTGCAGTTTCTCCATAATCTGAGAGTAAGCATTAAAAATGGGATAACACAGTGGTTGGTAGAATATTAAATAACAGGCTGAGTAGGGTATCAGAGATATCCGAGCCCCTTCCTAAACTGATTAACTGATTCATTGGAAGAATTCATCTTTAGGGACAAGGATTGCCAGCTACAGGTCTGGAAAGGGGTGTTATGTGTATTGCTGAATGTGACAGGCCACTAAGACAATATTCCATATGCAACTCTTAATATGTATTCAGCTCTGGGGAAAAAAAAAAATCCAGAGATGTCTAAATGAGGCATAACAAATAGGGGGAAAAAAGGTGTGATAGTTTTGTATGCTTTGGTAAATTGGTGTTGGGGAAGATGGTCTGATCATAGTTTTAAAATAGGACAAATGTAAAAAAAAAAAAGAACCAGCAGCCAGGAAACAAGCAGAGAGTAGTAAGAATTCCCAAACTGATTAGAGGGTTGGAGATAATGCCTTCCAGAGGGAGGATTTTAAGGAGCTCAATCTATTTAGTATATCAGGAAGAGGCTTGAGGGACGACTTGATTACAACATATAAAAACTTTAATGGGTTCTAATGGGCTCTTGGACCTGGTGGAGAAAGGCATGAGGAGGATCACCAGCTGGAAGCTGCAGCCAGATGAGTGCAAATATTAAGACAGGGATGTTTGACTGTTACAGTGACTTGCAAATGCAAAAGGATGTCAAAGAAAGTGAAATATTCTGCTGAAGTATCCAGTTCCTTACTGGCTGCCTTTCAGCATAACACCCTTTCGTCTGACAAAAAGTCACTGCATTCAGTTCTGGAGCTTTTAGTAAGCACGTCTGGCTACTTCTACTTGTTTCCCTTCTGGCTCTCTGTTTATATCTTTCTAGTATAGATACATTCATATATTGAGTAAAGAACACTGGAAATGTCACTGTTTGGGTATGATGATGAACTCCAGCACATACTGTTATTGTATAACAAGATGAACTGGCTGAAACATGGTTTTATTTTCTGTAAAAAAAAAGTGCTGTAGTTAGAAAAATTTAGACCTTCCTTTAGACATTATTTTGATAAATTCCTTCTCCCTCTTAAAAGCTGTGATTAAAATGGGGTGACATCTGAAAATGTATACTTTGATTTTTTTTTTTTAAAGTATTTTCAGAGCAAAGACAATGAGTAGGATTTTGAGTGTGCATTGGAGAATCCCAGATAGCTCCTGATGCACCTGTGCCATATGGCAAAAGATATTTGTGGTGTGTCAGGTTTTGGGATTTGTGTATTCTGAAAGGTCCTGGTTTTCAACCCCGGGTCACCCAAGTCATGTGTGTTTGCAGAGCAGCTGCTCTGAGTTAGCAACACTGTGGGTTATCCAGTGGTTCCATCCTGACCACAACAAACCCTCCATTGCACTGAGGCTGTGTTATAGTTCCAGCCACTGACTACTGCAGGAACTGGCAAGGCAGGCAATAATTCATGATAATTATGATAAATTTCTGTGTCACTATTTTAAAATAAGTGGTCTCAAATGTGCTGCATCTTGCATAAGCCACATGTGGTGAATGCAGATTGGGGGCTTCACCTTGCTGCAGGCTGGGAGCTCTGTGTTCTCCCCCTCCCTTGCCTTTGCCCATCTCTCAGAAGCAGCACAGCACAGCAGTGTGCAGCCCTCACATCACAGTAAATGCTAACTTTTGCTACAGACACTGAGAAAAGGGATGCCTGCCACTATGAACACACTGAAAAATTATTCATCTGCCCCAGCCATGCTGAGTTAAAAGGCTCCGTGTTATTGTCCTGGGTTAGCGCGCTACAAAATGTGTTTGCCAAAGCACGCCTGTGAATGTGGGGAGAGTCAGTCCACAGGCTCGAGCCCATCCAAAAATGAATTCTGCTTTTGTTCAGGAAAACCTGAACTCTGTTTTCCTAAGCCAGACATATATTAATTTACCAGCCATTCATCTTACCCAAACTTACAGCCAACATCTGCCCCAAAATGTGAACAGGGAAACACTGTTGCTGGATAAATCAGTGTCAGAGATCCATGTGCCTAAAGGCTGAAATGGATCTCTCCTGAATAGGATTGGGATATGCTCCTAAAACCCATTGGTGTTTGATTGCAAGGCTCACTTTGGTAGCTGGAGGTCAGCCTGTTTGCAAAGCACAGTACTAAACTTGCTAAGACTGATCTAAGTAAATGAAAATTAGTGTAAAAATTTATGGAGTTTGAACATCAGGCAAAATCTTCCTGCTAATAAAATTAAGAGTGAATAGTTAGCTCGTGCACGAAAATACATGTTAAAGTAATTAGAGGACAGTAAAGTAAATGTTTACAGAGGTTGACAGAAAAATCTGGCAATAACATCTTGCTCTGCAGAACAGAGATTCATGGCAAAACTGTGTAGCAAAGTGATCTGTTTAATCTGATTTATAAGTACTTTTCTGCTTTAAAAAAGCAGTCAAACTATGAATATGATTAGAATCAAAATAAATGCTAAAAGGGCAAATATTTATGTGGGCTTCAAGTCAGAACTTTTAGCTGTGATGAGGCCAAAATGAACGCAGTCTGAGAGCCAGAAACCTCTGATTGTATTTAGAACAATAGTTTTAAACAAAATAATCTGATCAATTTACTGTATAAAAGCCCTCAGGGTCTATAAGTGCCAACATTTTATGCTTGAAGAGACAGCATGTTTTCAAAGTACTAAATAATGGAGAGTTTTTCAAAAACATCCTAATAGTGAAAATGAGGACACAGAGCTGTCCCTTTGTAGGCAGAGGAAGGAACTCAGCAGCATTTAGGATGAATCAGCCACGGCTGAACTCCAGAAACCCAGCAGCTCTGGCTGTGCTGGGGGGTGCAGAAAATGGCTGTCTGGGTGCATTAAGGCACCTCTTGCACACAGATGGGTCTTTAGATGAAAGATTTTGAGGACAAGGTAGAATTCTGGCATTGTTCCCATGCACAGTCTTTTTTTGTTGTTGGAACTCAGCCGTGGAGGGACATGGCCTGTTATGCAGCAGCTGCAACTGAAGGAGTACCAATACTCAAAACCAGAAAGCACAAACCCCAATTTTGTCATCAGAATAGTTAGCATTGTTGGGAACCTGACTGAACCTACAAAGCTTTTTGAACACCCCATGACCTATGCTGAGAGGTGAATCTCCTCCTTTTAATCTTACTTTGATTTTTGTTGTTACAATGAGCAAAGCACATCTTGGTAGGTCTGGCTGTGCTGGGGGGTCTGGTGAAGGGCTGTCAGTTCTGGGACTTTTCCCAGCACATAAGCCAAAGTTCCTGTCTTGCTGAAGGCAAAAAAAGAAATACTGGGCTCTTTCACCTTCAAGTGGTGCCCTGACAGCCTTATGGCTGTCCCCTGTCTCCCCAGCTGCAAAGTAGCAGCTCTGCCTGAGCTCCTGTGGCTTTAAACACATTTCTGATATGTGTTTGTTTAAGCTTCTCCTTAAACACTGCAGTGTTTCTTTCCTGGGTCATTTCTCAAGGGCTTTGCTATCCTTACAGTTAGAAACATTTTTATTTCTTTGTTTGTAAAGGTGGTGAAGAAAAAAGTTGTGAGTGAAGTGACTAAAGGTGGCTTGTGACACAATTTTCTTCTTAATATATTTGCACCTCGTTTGAAGTGAGAACACAGAGTATCATTCCAGGATTTGAGGGCCATTCTTCAACAATCTCAAGCCAGCATGAAAGGCTGTTTCAGAGCAGGAATAAAGCCTATCCTTGGTTCAGGTTTCCTGTCCCATGTCTGAATAACTACAAACCAAAATTCACATGCTCCTGGTGCAAAAATACAAACCACAAATAGCAACATGCAGGCGTTTTGTTACTGTGTGGGAAAAAAAATGCCACAATGCCCTCAGTGGTTTTGGGCTTTTTTCCTAGTTCTGCCTCATGATAAAGGCCTCATATATTAAAACTGACAAATACTCTGAGATACCTTTTCATCTGCAGTTTTCTTCTTGTAGACTATGGCAACATTTTCAGGCTGAGCAGTGATTTCTTGCCAGAAAAGCAGCCAAAGTTGGGCTTAAACTTTCATGACTTGTCTGTTCCTATTTTCCACCAGTTGCTTGAAACTGTAACAAAAATACTGACCACCCAACTTGAATATTTCTAGGACTGCTGTGCCTTTAAAAAACAACGTTAAGAGCACTTTATGTAAATCACAGTTTAGTAACTGATTTTTTTTTAAACCACATGTATAAAACATTTTGACCTCACAACATTCTCTACCAGCATCTGGCTTTTTCATACAAATTATCTCCTATTATGTCGTGTGGGAGGCAAAGAGGTCATAAACAGACATTTTAAGCAGCGGGCTTAAAAGGCTGGGAGTGCCCCCAGGTAAGTTCAGCTGTAGGTCATTTCTTGGGGTCTGCCCAAGCTCGGCAGGTAGTGCAGCTTCTTTGGTAGGTTATGCACAGCACAGTGCTCCATGATGTACCATTCCACAGGGTTCTCCCATAAGCCATGTGCAGGGAGAAGTGCTTCAGGAAAGTCTCATGGTTAGCTGGGTTTCAGCTCACCTGGGAGTGGGGAGATGGATTATACAGCACCATGACATCACTGCCTGCCAGTCGATGTGGATTTGGGCACTGCCCTCTCCTTCTGCCTTTCTGAGTGCCTCCAGGAGCTGCCCCATCAAAGAGAAACGTTTCCAGGCACAGGGAGTGGCTGCTGTTGTGGTCTGATCGAGAAGCTTGTACCCACTGGCAGCTGAATGGTCCTGTTAACGCTGCAGAGCATGTTAAATACCTTTCAAAGCCTTTGTGATAAGAGATACCATATAATTGTAGTAGCATATTGTGGAAAAATTATCTGTGCTTCCTGTAGAGGTCTAATTCTTCTTTCTTAGGGAGGTCTCTAACTTTGAGGTCTCTAACTCCAGGAGGAGCAGGGAAGGACAGTACTTTTGAGGAAGGTATTTGTGATCCGTAGTGCTTGTGGAATGAGGCTGCTTTGACCTGCTCTGTTTGTGAAAATAGTACGTTTCACCTTTATTCATTTGCTCTGAAAATTCTTTTGCTTCACCTTAGCAATGCACAATAATTTTAATATCCCAAGTACTGCTGCCTTTGTACTGATTCTTGCCCTGGATGTGGACTTGGACATGGGTGATTCCTTCCGACTCTCACACCATGATTGTCCTTACGCAGCAGTTGGGATTCTTTTCAGCTACTGCCTTTCTTCCCCCTTTCTTAGCTGTGTGTTTTGTATATCCTTTTGTCTCTATCCTGTCACAACACCACCACGGGGCAGATTTTACATCTGAATGCTTTCCTCAGACAACCGGCCACTGTTTTCCCTCCCGATTCCACGAATTGGTACAATAAACTTTATCAAGCGCTATAGATAATGATTTCCTTTTAAATGGCAAAATGTTTTTTCTGGCTCTTGTTTGTGTTACTCCTGGTGACTGAAAGATCTGTTAAGCCACTTCCCCTGCCAGGCTCACTCTCGGTGGGACGCTGCAGCATCCTGCAGTTTGGATGCATGTGAACAGACATGTGCTGTTTTCCAAGGCAAGCACCCATTTGTTAGGGAGAGCTGCTCACACTCTCCTCTCCACGGGAGTCCTTCCCCACTGAACTTTTGAACCACCGAAGCAAATCGAATTATGTAGCTCTACAAAATGGAAACCAGCATTTGAGCTGTGTGAGGGAAGCGTTCCAGCTTCAGCACAGTTGCCCAGGGAAGCAAAGCCAACAGAGAAACACATTGTCCTGGATGACTAAAGAATAAGGGCCTGTTAAACGAGTTTTGTCTCAACAGTTTGTATTATCTTTCCTGTGTCATCTCTTAGGCAAGACTGCAGAGGCAAGATGATAAATTTTTGCAAGATTTTTCCTGTTTGGCTGCAGTTGATGTAATCTGTGCAGTACCTGCTTAACTGATTTCCAAGATTGGTGAGGTAGTGGGAACCAGTGCCAGAAATAACAGCTCTAAATTCATAAAGTCCATACCTACCTTCAGACTTGTGACAAGGGAATTACATTCCTGCACATGAAGTACAGTTCCTACAAATGGGACACCTCTAGACCTCTCTGCTTCCCAGGCTCCCTACACACCAGCATACCCCAGGAAATTATGGGTGCTTCCATGAGCCAAGTGTCTCCTCTGGATGCATCAGGCCATATGTGGGGACATGTCCAGCAGCCACAGAGAGGAGCAGGGATCTTGGAGCAAAGGGCCTGGTATCCATGGGCTCCCAGAGCAGCTCTTCTTCTCCCCTGGCAGTCCAAGCAGCAGATATGGCTGAGCAGAGGGGGACAGGGACAGTGCAGGTACCCAGCCTGTGCCAGCAGTGCTGGGCAGGGGTGGTGAGTGGAGATTCATACGAGCACACATTAGTCCTGGCAGGTCAAGTTCAGTGAAAAATGAAGGCAGGGAAAAGCAAAAAGCTTTCCCTTTAAGCCTGCAAATAATAATTGAAGAAATCAATTGCTGAAACAAATCCTTAAAAATATTACCGTGGAACAACCTGCCCTTTGGTGTGTTTCAGACCTACCACTTCCCTAGAACAAGTTTAGAATGACCACACCTGCCCTCTGGAATGCTGCATAACTGGAGTCATAGTTCAAAAAGCAACACTAACCAGAGGCATTTCCATGGCCAGGCTGAATTGTGTATTGAAGTAAAGAATACTTCTTAGCTGATCTTTGGTGGATTTCTTTTCCAGCAACACAGTAGCTCGAATCTTGTTGCATTTCAAGTCTGTCCTCCTCAGTACTATGTTCTCAAGCTTGAGAGGACAGCACTGATTTGAGTGGGCTTATCTCAAATGCATTCATCTTTCACGCAAAGATGCTTACAAGCTTACACAACAGCAGTGAGTCACTCACACAGGATCATGGTTTTATTCACCCAGCAAAAGTAAAACTGCTGTTCTCTGTCCCCGGCTCTAGCACTGCTCATTTGCAGGACACATATAATGGATGTAATTTATGCCCTGGAAAAAATGGATTATTAGTGGGTGGTGACACCTCCAGGTGGACAATCATGCTGTCATTCAGAAGTATTAACTTATTTTCCATGTTCATTTTCTGTGTATCCAAGAGGAAATAAATATGAATTATATTTCTGTATTCAAGGAAAGGAGCAGGAAAGATCAAAGGTGTTAAAAGCCCCCTCATATGTTAGAGGTGCTACAGCTGTGGGTTTGTTCTTTGTCCTTAATACTATATTAACTAATCCTGTTAAGGATGGCATATAATTCATATAAGCTTTAACAAGGGAACATCAGTCTATCTTTAAGACTGAGGGCATGATTCAGCAAGTCCCCTTTGCATTTGCCTGACGGTAGGAATGCTCTAATCTCACGGAAGTCAGCTCTAATGCATTGCTGAAGAGAGGTATTGGGGCTGGGTCACACTGGGGAAACTAGGTAAAGATGATTTTAAGTAAAACCAGCAGCTTTCACTGCAGCTGGGATCCATATCTGCTTATATCCATATCTGGCTTTACAGATTTCAGGTACATAGCCAAGGTCAGCTGTGTAGGTGGAGCTGGTCACTGAAGTGGATCCCAAGCTGAGGATGGGGTGGAGAGCTTTTCCTACTTGCATTGTCTGTAGAGGGAGCCTAGATAGTTGTTAGACTAAATCTCTAACGTGTACATGCTTGTACATGGCCAGTGAGGTGAATCCTACCCCATTCCTGACTCTAGTGATAAGTTCATGTCCGATGTACAGTCAGACCACATTGTTTAGGAAAAATAATAAGAAAAAGGCATATTGAGCAAAGTATATATGACAGCAGAGTATGTGGGCTTTTAAAATTTTTTTTAACCAGCTCTTTGCTTGTTTCAGCTAATTATCAACACCACAAGATAAATTAGCTTTTATTTTAAATTATTTTTAAGTATCTAGAAATAGTACATCTTGTATAAGTCAGGCAAGCAACCATGTTACAAACCCCCCGAGAGCAAGGACATTCAGATTCCATGATTTTTTAGGGCTCTAACTTAGACATCTTTACATACTACAAAACTTGAAGGCAACATAAAATAAACGTGTTGTATCCCAATATCGTTGCTTAATCATCTTCCTGGTGTTACTCTGTTTTCGTACTAAGTGACATTTGGATCTGCAGATCTGCTGCAGTGACTGCAGGCAGCACAGAAAACACGTGTGCTAAAATTTGGTACACAAATCAATAAATCGTATGTCCCTTTAAATGTAATGGAAGTAACGGCTCGCATTGATCTCCATCAACTCTGATTAGAGTTGCGTGGTTCTCTTCTGAACAAAAAGCAAAATAGCTGCTGATGAGTGAACTGTAGGTGTCAGATGTTACAAAGCTGGATCTCACTGCAGTCAGGCAGAGGAACCAAAACAAGCAGGGAGCCACAGGACTTGAACCAGCTTCTATAAAATGGTGTCTGTTTAAAAGTGGCTTTCAACAGTGTATTTTCTACTGCTCAAGGGTTCATCACACTTTTCATTCCTAAGAAAAATTTAAAAAAAATAAAAATAGAAGGGAAACCTATCTCCGAGCTGTCAAAATATTGGCATACTTTGCCATTGATTTAAGGTTTTGATTTTAGGGAAGCTTGCTAAGTGCACAATAACAGGGCCCAAGCTGCCAACATATTCTGAGCAGAAGTAAAACTCTTCCCAAGATACACTTGTCTTCACTTTTCTGTGGCATATAAATTTTCAAATAAGGTATCTAAGTGTTTTGCACATGTACATGCTCTGGTTTGCTGAAACGTGGTACTGTTTTTGCCCATGGGTGCTGCCTGTGCCTGCCCTCTGCAGCCTTCCTTCAGCCTCCCCCATGCAGGACAGTCTGTGTGGGCAAGGTGGCCTCCTCCAGCTCAAGGGCTTGTCAGGTGCCAAGATATCCAGAAAGGCAGAAAGTCAAAAATCCTCTTTGGCTTCCTTCACAGCTTGTTAACTCATACTTCATTTTTATTTGTGACTTTGGCTTGAACCTGTTATATATCCAGATTGTCTGGGTTGGGAACACTTTATCATCAAAACTTGCTATTGGCAAGTGTTACTTTGCCCTTGACTGTAGGTTTGATTGTTGTCCCACAGTTTGTGCAAGGTGTTTTCCAAAGCAATGCTACAAAGAGGATTGTGGAACAGAGAGAAGCCAATTGTCTGACCCGTGGGGCTCATAGCACACAGGGGCCCCCTGTGTGAGCGGGGTCTCTGGAGCTGGGGGTGCAGGGCACAGTGGAAGCCTCTCTGTGGGCTCAGAGTGCTTCCTTACCTGGGAAATTCTGCAGCTTCTGTATCCCAAAGAATGTGCAAAAGCCCTCATGCATGTTCTGCTCAAAATGGGTATTTTGTACTTAAGACAAGGATAGGGTCCACTTTCTAAGTATAAACAAAAGCTTGGTGAGAAAAATGGGGAAGACAGGGGTTGAGTAGCACTTTTTGCCCTCTTAATTTTCTCTTTCTTGTAAAGTAACAAACCTTAGCTATGGAAGTGGTGCTGCTCTGACGTCATGAATAAGCCGAGTTAGCAACATACAGCACTACATGCAGGACAGTAACACAGATTCCAGGGGCATCCCATCGACTCTTTTACCACAGCCTGTTCTTGTCATTACTAGCATTCCTCAAAAATGGAAGACTGTGCCTCTTCCCCCAGACCAAACTTCTCCAAATCTCATCTGAGAGATTTCAAAGAACATGAAACAAGTCTGTAAGACAAGACTTGTGGGTAGAAACTAGGTGAATAGCAAAGCAGATCTGCCTACAAGTTCAGAAACCCCCACAACCTTTCCTTTGGAAGAAAACCCCTTCTCTTGCTGTAAATTTAGAGAAGCAACAGATTACTGTCACATGTGGAACCCTCCCTGCAAGAGCTGTGCCAGAGGCCTTAGACTCTCTCCCAGCCCTGGTCTGTCACACAAATTCTTGCCATGGTTCAGGCTGTACTGGATTAACTGTGGTGCCACCAGTGCATCTTGCTCTTGTTGATTCCTGTGGAAGCTCTGATTTCATATTACTTATTATCAAAGAATATCAGGGTCATCATTTACACACAACCTTTTCACAAGTTAAATCTGTGCAGTCCTCAGAACAGGAACAAGAAGCTCATTTCCTTGCCATGTCCCAGCAAAACTGCTTCCCTGGTATAGTGCAGGGCTAGTAAAGGCAGTTGTAAGGATGGAAACATACATTGCTATATTTTATTGGCTTATTTGGATCTTGAAATGGAGAAGCATGCAGGAAAGTGGGACACCAGTGGCTAATGCTCCTGACATTTATACAGAAAAACACTCAGGGATTTACTTTAGGAGTGGAGCATGTGAGTAGGTCTCTTCTGTGTCCCTGAGAGTAGCTGAGGAATGCTGTACTATTCATTCACCACATCTTCAGATTTACTCATAATCCTCTGAAAAATGTGGACAAATTGATTAATAAAAGCTGCACTTTGGAAAACAGTACATCTTCTCTTCCTTATCAGAGAGAATTATGTGTGCCATACCTACAAATATACTAGAAAATCCCTGCCTTTATAATGTTACTCTTTGTTTATTATTGAATTCCTTTTCACAGTGATTAAGAGGTACTGGCTGCCCACAAAAGATTAAGAATCCGTGAGGGTTGTTTATCCGAGCTCAAATCTTGTATACAAATAAAATCCTTATGCAGTTTTATCTACGCTTTGAAATTCAAATGGTTAAGAGAAAAGCTCCTTAAGCAGATTGCAAGTAGTTAGATATGTTATTGTATATAAATTGTAAATGCATGCTTACAGACAGATATGCATAATGTGATAGTGGAGTTTGCTTTTCAGAGTCATGGGTGGATTTCAAAAGTCCCCAGTTCCAAACTAGCAGAAAGTTGCACAGGATCTCTCCCTCTGCTGCAGATAAGATCTGTATTTTGGCCTTGTTCTTGAAAAATCACAGATGGGAGTGTTTGTTTAAACTCATGGACAGAGGCTGTGTTTCACATCTTGTAGAGTTCAGGGCAGCACATTGAAGTTAAGATGTGGAATGCTACTGAAATTCAAGAGGAACTGGGCAGCTAGCTCTTTCAGACCCCTTGGAAAATCCCTGTCCAAATGTGAGGGAGGAATAAGACAGCTGCAAAATAGGTTAGAACCTTACTTGGAACAACTTTTATGAACATCTGAATGTGAAATATTCTCAAGGCCCTTCCTGTCCCCACTCTCCCCTCTTGTTCAATGCTAAACTCATCCTCAGCTCTGTGGAGCAAGATCCTGTGCTTTAAAAGCCATCACATTTCAATGTATAGAAAAGCTATTTTTCACTTGGCCCAGGATTGAAACTAACTTCTCTTGGGCTTTGAAGCAGGGTTAGTTTTCAAGAAAAGTTCTATATTTTAATGTAGACAGCAGGCTGGAAATGCCAGCTGTCTGAACCTGTTCAGCAGTACAAAACTTCAGAATAAGTCCCAAGACAGAATGGTTCCTGGCCAGAGAGTAGAACAGGTAATTAAAGGTGTTTAATAGTTGCATTTAACAAATAGCTCTGTGGTTTATCACATAGTTCTGCAGTTTATCACAGGAATATCACTTCCACCCATTCCTGGCTGTATGTAAAATATTCATGCTAGCCCTGGCTTTTTTTTTCCAGCTTGAATATAATGTTTCATGGGAACAGTAAAACCTATAAATTCAGTGATCAAAACTGAATGTTATTTCCAAAATACCAATGATACACAGAATGCTGTCATGGAAACCTTCCTTACAGAGCCCTTGGCATCATCCCACACTGTGCCGTGGAGGTAATTCATCTGTCACACACCAGAATATGTCATCTATAAACTGTAGTCACAATAAAAATACAGATGTCAGCGAATGATACTGCTTTTCGTGGACAGATGGCAAAGCCTGCTTTTCATACCTGAATATCCATCTATCCATTGCAAAAGCCATGTGGGATCAGAGGAGCTTTGTCTCCTTAAGAAAACTGGAATTTCCTCTTTCCTCTGAAACCCGTGTTAATATTAAAAGTTATGAACACTTTTTAGCGTGGGGTACAGCTGCTACTTGGTCACATCCCATCAAAATCAACATTTCATTGCCACTCACAGGTGGGGGGGGTTTTTTATCCTTCACAAAATCCTTGGCATTATTAGTTATATTTCCTGAAGTAGTTTACCTTTTTTCCAGACCATAAGTAAGAGAGATCATCCCAAATTTCCAGGCAAAAAGAGAAGCAACAGTTTCTCATCTTTATCAAGTGCAAAGTGTAGACAATTTAACCCACTGCAAAGATAGAACATGACAGCGATATGAGGGTGAGAGGCAGAGGTAGCAGAGCTTTTGCATTTGTGTGAAAGATGAGGTGAAGTTTTGCAATTACATAACAAAAGAGATTATATTGTGCCAGATTCATTTCCAAGCCACATATCTCAGAGAAAATCCACATTCTTGAATGAGAGACCACAAAGCTGTGCAGATAGATAAGCTCTGAGAATGCAGTATCAGCTTCCTTTGGGTTGGGTACATCTAAGTGAAGAAGACAATGCATTCAGGCTTTGGCTCAGCACAGTTTGAGTTGTGTCTTCAATTTTCAGGGGGAATAAAAAGATTGAATCAGGACATTTGGAATTTATTACAGAGAGAAAAGAGGTAAATCATTGATCTTTTCTTGGTTTGAGTTTGGATTGTTCCCAGTAGCTGATTCCTACAATATGTAAGTGAAATTATTCTTTTTTGCCTTTCACTGCATGTGGGTCTGTGCCTAAAGGGCATCAATAAATATTTAAACAGATTGCACTAATGAAAATATATGTTAAACACAAACCCCCCAAACCTCAAAATTTGCATGATGGAAATATAGTGATTCATAAGTCTTAGTTATCATAAAAATGATCAAAGAAAAATAGAAATATATATGCTCCTCTAGGCCCACATGGGCACTGGAGTTAATATCTGTCTCTTACAGAAACTATATCTTCTCAAACAGTCATAGGAAACGCTACAAGTCATTTTTAACCTAAAACTTTCCTAAGATTATCCATTATTGTAGGTCTACCTTCAAATAAAAAGCCAAGAGAAGGTCAAACATTTGCTTTCTTATGCTGAATGTTCACAATCAGGTGTTAGAAATTAGGTCCTACAAAGTACACAGTTTGGTGAGGGACTTTCCTAGGCCTCACTGTACTGTAAATAAAATTGCAAGAAAATAATGAGATGGGCTACAGAAAAATTATGATCATATAAGATCCTAACAGAAACAAGTTGCTGCCAGAAATGAGTGTTCTGGGAGTTGTGCTCCAAAGAATAATGAGCTAAGGGTAGGAGATAATGGGCTTGGGAAATCTCTCAGAAGTTAATGGTAGCACTGTGGTATCAGCTAAGCTCTGTGGCCTTTCATAGAAATTGTCACAACACCACAGGAGGGACAAGGCATCTGCACATTGTTGGGTAGTGGGAAACACAACAAAGTCTACTTTTCATCTTGGTAATTTTTTTTCTGACATAGCATTTGAACAGATCTGGGGTTTGGGTGAATGAATGCTATTAAGATTTATGCCAAAAGTGTTAGGGGCTAGGTTTTCCTTGTGTTTCTATACAAGCTGAAGTAAGTGAATCTTGAGAAAAAGAAAACTCTTAATTTATTTTCAGGCTGAATAGACATACCTGCTCTGCTCTTACTCCATGCTGTGTTGCTTACTCCCAAGCACAAACCATTTTTGATTACTCTGCTTGAAAGATCTCTCTATACTGACTGACCACTCACTCATATTCTCACCTTCTGTTTTAGTTGTGTTGTGATAACTTCAAAAAAATGTAATTTAAACAATTTGGAGGAATTTGTATGAGTTTCTCCTCCCAGATTTTGGAGGCTTTCCTCATTGTATCAGAGAAAATACTTGTCCTATCTGACTTAAAGGTGTACATGGGGTGTATTGGGAAAGAACGTCTCCTTCTCAGATCTTTTTCCTCCTAAAAAGAGATCCCAAATATGAGTTTCTGACTTTCTAGCCAAAATATAATTACTCAGCAGTTCCAGTAATTTTTGGAAGAGGTCTTCTGCCTTCTGCTTTCATTTCCTCCCTTTTAATAGGAAACTCTTTGTTCCTGCATCTGAAAGTGAAGAAAAGTACACTTCATTAAGCCTCCAATTGTTTAGAATTGAGAAGTGTAGATTGATTAGCAAATACTCTACAATAGCTCTTATAATGGACAGCTTCAAATAAATGGTTTTAAACTATTCTTACAGTTTCTAGTGCTTTTTATACAGTCTAAACATGCTGTGTACACTATTCTTTGACTCTGCTGTGTTCCTGGAGGGGAATGAATCAGAATATTCTGAATGCCTTATGTAACGTATTTAGAGAACTTTTTTTTCGTATCTTTGTTTGAATTTCTTGGACGGAATTAATTAATGGCAAAGTATAAAGGCCAACTTTGAAATCCCAGCTGACTTATACACTAGAGCTCAATTTGTATTCTACATCAAGGAAATGTTTGGATTTGAAAGAAGGACACCATTATCAAAAAGATTTCTGTAGATGACTCTGTTCATCAGCACCATCTCTTTGCCACAGAAGTGCAGTTTTAAAATTTGGGTGACTCAAAACAAATTTGATTTTTTTTAATCAGAGTACATATTTAATTTCTTATTAAAAATTAAATGCAGAGCAGAAAATAGTAACTGAATTGGGATAGGAAAAAATGTTAAGGTTGCCTTTGTTTAAAACAATATTAATTTCAGGCAAACAGTAGACAGAATAAAGTCTGTAGCCTGCACTTTTATAGTCCGGTGGAAACCTGTTGGGGTTTAGGTTTAGGTTTAGCTTTTAGGAAAGAGAAAGATTCTTTTTCTTTTCATATTCATATTTGCATTTGTAACTATATTTCTTTGTACAGTAGTACACTACTGCAGTAATATGTAAGGATTTTTAGTTTCTCAGTAGAAATTTGGGTATAAATTTGTCTGGCTTCATTGAAGGCAGTGCAATAAAGATAATTTGCAACAATTTTCAAAGAGTTTGGTCAGTGGATCACTGCAGCACCAGGGAAGTCAGCAGGAAAATCATGCTTTTGTCTTTGTGGAAAAGGGGCTATTCATGAAAGGCCACTTTCTGATTTACAGACAAGGAAAGCAGCAGCTGACAGTATATCACTGTGTGCACTTCATCCCTCTGCCTGCTCTGACATGGGACGGGCAAAGGAGAACAGACAGGTCCTGCTCGCACACCTACACCTTCCCAGGCTCCAGGTTCTAGGTACAGGGAGGGCTTTCCTTGTAGGCAAAGCAGCTCTGCCGAGGTGCTAAGAGAGGAAATTAAAAAAACCCAGAATTTGGGGCTATAACACAATCACCAGCTTCTGTTAAAGCTGCTGGAATTTCCCCAGAGTTCACTGTGGGAGCGACATCAGCTCTTGGTCTGTAGGTGGTGTGTCGCAGGGGAAGTCGGACCCCCAGAGTATGTGGCAGACCAGGCCAGTGCCTGTGTTAGAGCTGCAGGAGGCAGAACACTCAGCAAGGAAGGGCCAGAGGGCTTTGAGTTCATGTGTTAAGATCAGGAAGTACAGTTTTCCAGTCTAGAGATCTCAAAACTTGGAAGAACCATGCTTGCTAATTTTTACTGATGTATTTCTTGTGTTCTCAGGCCTTGAAGTTTGTGCAAAGACAGCAGTCTTTGCAAAGTCAGTGTAATGGTCCAGTAGCTCCTATACAGTGCCCAGCAGAAGGGTGTTAAGACTTCTAGGTAGATGGAAGATTTCGTCTTTATGTTTTCCAGGATTATTCTCCCTGTCAAAGACAAATTGGACGGGAGGGACTAGGGTTTTGATAACATCTTCTATGCATTTAAATATTTGTAGCGTGGAAAAAGGGTTGGTTGGGATAGTCTTTTCTAGTTTTTAGATAATTTTTCTCCTCACACTAGCAACTCTCTATTTTTCTTCTCAAACATGTATTTTCTGACTCATTTATTTATCTCTGTGGCACCTTGATGAGGTCTTGAGAAATGTTAAACACTGATCTGTATTTAAACACTTCACAGTGGAGCATTAAAGACAACTTTGTAGCTTCAAGCTCTGAATGAGAATACTTATTGCAGTCCCATCATATTACCTTGTCCCATTTTACCGATACCAGCAAACTTCCACATCCCTTCAAGAGACAGGGAATTAGGATTGGAACAGTAGCTGGTGTACAGAAAGTAGCGCAGCTTCTCTGGGCTGTGTGACACTGGGCGATCGTGGATTTCCTCCAGGGCTGTCGAGAGTGCTGTGGACAAGCCTGTGTTTATACTCCTGCAGTACAATGTGAGCAGTGGCACAGAAATGCTGCTGGGCTCCTGCCAGAGCGCCACACAAAGGCAGCCAGATCATGTCCCTGCAATGCAAATGCGATGACAGGGGCAGCAGGGGAAGTCTGGTGGCACAGCCGCCTCCTCCTCCTCCTCCTCCTCTCTCCTGCTCACCCTCCCCAGTTCTGGTACTGGGAGAGCGTATTGCTGAGGGGGAGGTTACCAGGAGCACTGGCTGCAGAGGGATTTTGGTAGGCAGACTGCCTTGAGAACTCCAAGCTCATGCCCATGTGGTTTTGGGATGGGACTAGTTATATGCCAGGACTCTTATTGATCCTGCACTTCAGGTGTCTTTAGAGTCTGGCTGGTGGCCAGAGTGGGCAGGACCATTCCCTCATGAGGCCCCAGCACAACTTTCAACAAAACCTCTCTTCTCTGTGCCCGAATGAGGGGACTGGCAGGAGCTGGAGGAGGAGCCCCAGGAGGGCAGTGTGGAGCCCTCAGTGAGGGGAAGGGCCCTCGGAGAAGTTCCATCTCCAGCGGAAGCAAGGGGAGATCCTCCAGCAAGGATCCCAGCCGGGCACGCTGAGCACGAGGTACAGCACTCCTGGGGCACAGGGAAGTTGGAAAGAGGGAGAAGAGGGAACTGGAAAAGAGCTGAGCAAATAGGAGAAGAAGGGGATAAAGAGAGCAAAGAAACGAGGGGCTTGGAAGAACATCACCCACTGCCTGCAGGGAAAATAAGATTCATTGAGAGGTTCAGATATGCAGCAAGTAGGAAGTATTGGTGCTATGGGGAGCAGAAGGAGAACTTACTGTACAATTAATGGCTTGATGAGATCCTGAGGATGCAATGACTGAGTGGTTTGAGTGGGAAGACCCACATTGTGCAGACAAATCTGAGATGCGTTTTTCTTTAAATTTTTACTTTGCTTACATTTTTTTGTCTGGTTCCCACATGTCTCCAGAATTTATCCACATACAGTTGTGTTCTTCTGCATTGCTGATCTTCTCCTAAGCCATGGAGTTGGAAAACTGTCTAAAAACAACTTTCAAAACCAGGATTTTCCTTCCTGAAATCAGCAAATAAGGGATTCACTGCATCTCAGTCCATCAGGTTTCCCACCTGTTCAAAAGGATGTGGTTACTTCTGTGAAATCAATACTTTTCAAAATTTATTTTTGGAGGAGGGGAGTACGTGGATGTGGTTTGGGAATAAGATGTAAGAGATGGTGCCCTCTTCTGAAAGGATGGTTAGACCTGCTCTTTAGCATGTGACAAAGCTCAAATATGGTTTGTTTTCTTGGACTTGAATGCCTTTGGATCCCAGATGCTCAAGGATAAAGGTTTACTTGTTTGTTTGTTTGTTGCTTGTTTTCTGAGTGAAGTTTTATTTATTTATATTTGTGCAAAATGCTCTATTCTACTGGGTGGCACGTCAGACTATTTCTTTTGGTAACTATTTTAAAAAATAGGTGCTTTTACTGTGCAGCTGAAGTGGTTTTGATTCAGGTCCCCTTGTAGTAAACCCCACCAGAGTAGTGGTTCACTACAAAATCAAAAGTGGATAGTACTGGGCTTTATAAATTTAATGCATATAGACTTCCATTTTCATGGCTCTCACATGGGCCAGCATGCTTGGACTTACGGATTTATTTTTTGCATTTCAATTCATATTGGAAAATAGTTATGTAGGGTATTAGTTCCAGCCCTTATTTTGATACAAGATTTACTGCTTGATTAAGAAAACTCGTCCAGAATAACACTGTCTATGTCACAGCAGAGTACTTCCTATACCAAATGTAATTTTACAGTATTCCCCTATTGACATTCCTCCTAAGACTTGTTTGGTATTTGGAAGGTATGCTGAGGGCATTCCCAAGCTGGCCAGTACAGCTGTGGCTTAAGCCTTATCCTGTCATTATCAAACACACAAACCACACACCACACACAGGATAGATCTCCATCCACGGGCAGGCTACAAGCCAGGCCTAACTCACTAGGTAGGATCTGCTCAAAAGGAGAAGCCAGAGCTGGAAGCAGCAGGTACAGGGATGGATCTCAGCCATCTCTCTGGGAACATGTGTGTGCACACAGTCAGGCTCCTGGGGCTCTCCCGTGTCCTCGGGACACTGGGAACGCCATGGGAGAGAACAAGTCCCTGCAATTCACCCTGCAATTTCTTTGCTGTGGAGCCAGTCTGGTGATGGCAGCACGAGACTCTTCTGTCGCCTCCCGGGTAAATACAAAGGAGGCAGCAACACAACACAGCCTTGGGCTCCCGCTGGAAGAGCAGTGGGGGCTCTGCAGAGGGGTCGGGCTCCCCACTCCTCTGTCCTTCAGATGTCTGACCCATCCCCGTGAGCTCTTCACTCCTCTGAGGTGACGGGCTGACCCCACGCTGGCAGGAAAATGTTACACCCACCTCTGCCTTAGCTTTCCTTGGCCACCTGCTGCTGGAATCAGCCTGCTGACGTCTCACCTTCCGGAGCAACACTATTTGGAAGGTATGTTCATTCAGAAGGTGCAATTTTATGTTTAGAGTTTTGCTGTGAGGGAATGTCGCTGTTTGATATTTCTCTATAGCTATAAATTTCAAGCTTTTAGGCTTAAGATATAGGGTGGAGAAAGTATCTACCTTTTTTTTTTTTTCCCCATGCTTATGCTATTAACTGTGTGTGTAAATAACTACATTAATGAGGCTTATTGGAAATATTTTATTAGGGAATGTGAAAGTCATTAATTTTTCAGTATGAAAGTGTAAATGACCCGCCTTGTATTTGCATTGGAAACTATAAAACTTAGTTTCTATGCATACCAGAGCATTTTTGTCGCTCACAGTAGCCAAAGCACTTTAGTAAGTCATTTTAGTTTGAAATAGTGCTGTCATTTAGTACTATCATTTTTTTCTCCACAGCCTTACATTTCCAAATTCTTTCATAAAAGACAGGACCTGTTTTTGTGAATGTAAAATTAAAAGCATGGATGATGTTCTGTGAGTAGAATCCTCATTTGGCAGCTGAATGGAGAATGAACAGGCATCTTTACTACTAAATGGAAAATTTCCTTTACCTGAGTAGCCAGCTGGTTTTCCAGTGGTTTGGTAGGACATTCATTTTAGAAGTCCCAAGTGTTAAAATCATGCTTACTCTGTGGGTCCTGTACATGCCAGCAACAGGATAGTGGTGGACACTGTAGAAAGACATACAAATAAGGAATTGATTAACTTAGGGTGTTTTCATAGGTCTTAAAAATAATGAGTGATTTATATCTTATTAAATCTAGTGTGTTCATTTTGAATCAAATAGACTAACAGATCGAGCCAAGTGTTACAGGATATGTTTTGAGTTTGCTCCAGTTCTGTTTGCTGCTATTTGCATCTATAAATCAAGCTTTTTGAAGTTTCACAGACAAAATCTCTTGAAAATCTCAGTGGGTTTGGCTCTTCAGAATGGTGATGTTTCAGCTGGTGATGTCATGATAGATTTTTATTATAGAGAACTTTCCTCTAAAGGAATGCATCTGGCATAAGTATAGGGCTATGGGAATTATTCAAAATTACTAGTTGTGTAAGGATGATACTCAGAAGAGTGGGAATGCTGGACCAAGGCATGAGAAGGAGGCCCTTTGGAGAAGGTGGAGAGAGAAGGGGTAGGCACACTCCTCACAGAGAGGTGTGTCATGGCACAATGGAAACAGAACATGACTAGAAGACAGAAACGTAACACTAGATTTTTATTCTCTGTTAAAAGAGTGTATTGAATTGTTGTGTGAGGATTGTAGAAAATCCACAGGAGGAAACCTCCAGGCAAGAAATAGTTGCAGAAACATACCCCTCTGAGGTCTAGTGCTGTCTTTATCTACAATAGAGTTTCTGTTGTTTGACTCCAGTAGTTACGAAATGTGTCAAATTCCTGGACAGAACCTGGTGGAACCAAACCAGTTTCCTTGGTCCTAAAGTAATTATTTTAAATTCCTTCTCATTTTTAACAGCAAAAGCAAAACCAACAGAAATTGGGAATAATTAAAGTGCTTCCCTTTTGTGGATGCACACAGATATAGCACACAGAGTCCAAGTCACACAGTAACCACAGCTGTCACATGCACTGGCCAACAGCAGGTCTGTGTGTTTTTCCTTAAGGCCTGAATCAGCTGAGAAGAAGCACCATGTTGAGCAGTACACTGCTTTTCTCTGGACAATTCAATGTGTGAATTATTTCACTATTATTTCACTGTTTCCTTATGCACTAGATTTCAAAAGAAGCAATTTTATGTGTAGAGTATTTAAGTGCCCGTTAAGGACTGCTGAGATTTGCTGGGATTACACCTAAAATGCTGCCATGGATGCAGAGAATACTCAGCTTCTCCCTCCAAAAGGCTAGTCATGCCTTCCCATATGAGGAGATGTTTATTGAGTGCGATGATAACAGCGACCATATTGCTGTACTCCCACATTGACGCAAATGTTGGCAAAAGCTACTGTGCCAGCTGCCCACTTTACACACTCCAGTGGCACCTTTTCTCTTCCTCAAATCCATAAATTGCCATTATCATGCAATTAATGCTCAAACATTGGCAGTTTTTTTTCCTGCCTCGCATATTTCTCAGAAAATAAAAGATGAAGATAGATACACAGGAGTCTGTAAAACCAGACCAAACCCAGCAGTTAAGGACTGTTCTATGCCAGAAAATACCCTGGAGTCCTCTGTGGGAATATTATTGTAGAGAACCAAGGATTAATGCAGAGATTGAGGAGATTAAACCTTAATTAAAATGAGCACTTTGTATACACTACATAAAGCAGACAAGTATTCTTTTGGCTGTAGTGAAGCAGGAGTCTTCCTGCAGTTACAGAGGCCGTACATCCCACCCTTCCCAAGGAGGGGCTTCCTGCAGTGGCTGCTGGAGGACACGTTGTTTAGGTCAGTATGGGAACACACAGCTACAGAACACTCCTGATGGCACAGTGCTTCTGTGTAACAAGATGAGGTGACTTCCATAATCAGCATCCATGTCTCAGCTGTACACATGGATTTTGCCCTTCTGTGCTGCTCCAGCCCGTAATGGTGTGTTCACTGTCAAGTCAAAACCTGGGAGCTGCATTTCCCAATTGAGTACACAGAACTGGAGGTGATGATCATTTCTGTTAAGTTTTCATCTTTAGAAGTATTTATTTCAGATCTCAGATAGTCTCTGCCTGCTGGCATCTCAAATAGGCTGCAAGGGCATATTCAAGATTTGAATTTGTGTCCCTTTTCACTTCTAAATATGTTGACATAATTTTCTAATGCAGTGACCTTTCTCACGTTTAAAAACTAAATAAATCAACCTGATTTGGTGCGTACCATTTTTATGATTGCATAATAATTTTTCTCTGTTCATGAGGGATTTTATACTCTGTACACTTGTGATGAACAAGAGGCATGTAAAGATCAAACTGTTATTTATTGATCATTGAAACATGGGGAAAAAACCTGACGTGTTTTAGGTACATCCTTTCAGAACTCAGTGGTCACTTTGAGCATTTTGAAATAGAAACAGGGAATATAAAAATATATCGAAATGATGTGCCAACTTCGTTCCAAAAGGCCACCAGTACTGTTCTTGTCTAGAGTTTGTGTAAAGTCAAGAGGGATTCACTGTTTAAATGTTTTCAAAACTTCTCATGTTGTATCCCCTGTTATCCAATATTTTATTATTCTCAGTAGGACATTTACCAGAGAGAGGAAACCTGAGCAGGCCATAATGAATGCTTTCAGCAGTTCTCGTTGCATATTCACAGCTGTGTGGAACTGGTTACTCTGAAGTGGAAACCTGAAGGGTCTCTACATTGTGACGGTGTTTGTCAGTGTCCCCTTCGGACCTAGTCAGTGCTTTGGTGTGATGTTATTTTTGGGACATGTTTGATAGCTTAGAAGCAAAGTCTAGAAATAGACATCCACGTGTACATCTGTTAAAGCATCAAGGCTTTTGCTGATCAGACTCTCTGATAACTTCCTTCCTTTACTTTATTCAGAGTGTGCTGCACTTAAAGCATTCCTCAGGATCACTGCCAAATTATTTGTTTGTAGTTTCAGGGCGTATTAGTTTTAGATTACTTGAGAAGGTGTCATAACAGGTATAAAGTAATCATTCTAAGCTATAATAATTTATGTATTAATTATTATGACTTATAAAATAATAATAAGCTGTTGAAGTACAGTGCCATCAAGTTCCATGTCTCTTTTTAGAATGTTTTCATGTGAAAATCCTTCTCTGCTGGTCCACTGAGGCTATTTGGGCTGAGCCCCTCTGCTTGAACCCTTGTGTTAAAGTCAGTGAACTTCCTTCTTGGTATCACTCTGGGAAGAAAGAACATAATCTATGTCTTAGGCAACTTCATAAGAGATTTTATCCTTACAGTTATTCTTACTCTCTATTCCTTCCTTGGAAAATACAGAGGTGTTATATATAAATAAACAATAACTATATTGTATATGCTGTGTTCTTAGGTGAGCAAATTAAATGGGCAACTTGGCAAAAGAGGGTTGAGAGGAGGAGAAGGAAAACCACGAGTTCAGTGCAGAAGGAAAAGCAAAGGGTTTGCAGAAGCAAAGAAAAGAACATTTCTTCAGAATCCTAATAAGCAGTATTAGTGACTTTTAAAATAATAGTGTTTGCTGGGGCATGTACAGAGGAGCACTAAGAAAGCTCAGCTGTCTGGTGACCACCAAACGATACTGCTCTGCAGCCACTGCCTCCCACACAAACAGCCCAGCTCCATCTCAGTGTCCCTGCTGGAGGCAATCAATCACATACGGAACAGAGCAGTTATAAATAAGGTCTGCTGTTCGTATACATCCAGTTATTTTTGCAACTAAGCTATATTTGCGTCCAAAAGAAAT
This sequence comes from Pachyramphus minor, assembly GCA_013397135.1. Classification (NCBI taxonomy): domain Eukaryota; kingdom Metazoa; phylum Chordata; class Aves; order Passeriformes; family Tyrannidae; genus Pachyramphus; species Pachyramphus minor. The sequence continues at coordinate 984,482 of VYXB01003362.1, read as the reverse complement.
ATTTGGATGACTGAATGCTCCCTCCTAGGAGTGGAGGGAAAAAAAAGAGTGCACACTGTCAGTGTAGGTCAAGAAACAAGTGAAACTCAGAACTGCATGCCTGGATGCATTTTGTCTTCAGAATCAGAGCGGTGCCACCCTGTGCAACCTTTTGAAAGACGTTGGCGCCTTAGGCTTAAGTACCTAATGTCAGAGTGAATGAAGAGATCCAGACAGCCAGCTTACTGCTTAGGATGGAAAACAACACACCAAGTGAAAGGAGGAGGAGCACTCTAAGAACTTAGGAAAATTGCAGAGATGGTTTATAGAAAAGTGTTAACAGGAAAGATATCTTTGAGCACAAAGTCAGCTTCTTGAAATCCCCCTGGCTCTCTGTTTCTCAGTGTGATGACAGCAAGATAGTTTAAAAACATTGGAGTTTTTGGTTTGGTTTGTTGGGGTTTTTTGTTTGTTTTGGGGTTCTTATGTTTCTCTTTTTTTTTTGCTGTCAGTGACTATACCACAAAGAACACTTGTTTTAGGAATTGCAGTCAAGTATGTACCTGCACGTTGTGGATTACCAGCTCTCCAGAACTGTCCCGAGGAGTCTGTCTAAAGTATCATGAGCTCAGTTGCAGATGTAGCACCAGTGAGAGACACAGATTCATTCACTTGGTGGGCACAGGACAGCAAAGCAGGAGACTTGCAGCTGGTGTGTGCAGCAACAGAGGCACAGAGCTCAGTGGGGCTCATGTAACCATCTCACATTTAAAGATTCAGTAGTAAATATGGGAAAGTCTCATTTTCTTAATTGACTGGATCAGGGGATGATCAGTATGTCATTACTGGCTTTCCCCATGAAACAAGAACATGCAATATATCTTCCCCTAGTCTGGAGTTTTTTTATCTCCTTTCTTGCTCTCTTTTTGGACGTTCTCTCTACCAGAGCCATTCTGAAGGGCTTAGGGGAAGATGGGTGCATCTGTGGTTTGTTATGCCTGTGGTTTTTCATTGTAAAGCCAATGTTAGGAGCTTTAACAATTTTTTCCTCGAGTTTGGCCTTGATCTCATTGCCAAGGAAATGTACATCAAGCAAGATTTTGCATTTTAAGGAGAAAAACACAAACAGAAAGAAAATTTGACAAGTTTTTGATAAAATATGCATGTTCAGGCTGTGTTTTCCGTTTGAGAGGCTGATGAAGTCCAGCAGGAAAAACATTTAAATATTAACTAACTTCAGAATTACAGCTTTTTGAATAGGACCAAAAGATCCCAGATCTAAGCCCTTCTGTTTATAACTAGTGTAGCAACAGTGCAGAGGTGAAATTTCCTTACTTGTTTGTCTTTTAAGAATTCAGTCTTTACCAATGCATTATTCCAAATCCTTCACTGAATAATCTGCATAATGATTTCAGTTTCTGTGAGTCTCATCACCAGCATATTTGCTCATTAGAACGTGTATGAAGGGCAAACAAGGCTGAGCTGAATTCATTAAAAAGTTTGAGGAAATGCTGGTGGGTTTTTTCCCAGTATTTTCTTATCTCTCTTAAGAGCTGATACAAATCTCATCTAAATGCAGTGAAAAACCTCCATCACTTACCAGGTTTTATAAATCTGTGAGCCCTCTATACCTTTGAAGTAAAGGCAGGACAGACCCTCTCCTGATCATGACCTTCTTTCTGTAGGTGTGAAACCTCTCACATTACTACAAACAGCCTCCATCCCTGAACACTGTTAATCTCTCTGGCATGTTCAGGTCTTGCATGTGTTGGCTTTTTGCCATTTTATCTGAGCACAATGTTCTCAAAGCTTGCAGTATGACACATGATACAGCAAAGAAAGATAAGGAAAGGAACAGAGCAGACAGTAATCAATAGCAATGAAAAGGACAAAAGAGACCCAGCATTTTCCATCAATTCTGCTACTTTTACTTCTTTTCCCTTCTCTTTATCTATTTTCTTTTTTTTTTTTTTTTTTACATTCTCCCCTCTGAAGATTTTAAGCATTTTAAGTCAGTCCCTGTGTCTTTTCTATGAGTGTAAGTCATGAGAAATGAGCAAAAGGAGCTACAAGCAATCCACTTACAGGAGGAGCTGCTGACACAGCACGTGAGGAGCCCGAATGGAGCAGCACAGCTCTGAACCATAGATCAACATGCAAAAACTGTCAGACAGCCGTGTCACCCTGAGGTGGCTGATTAGGGAGAACAATGTGTTTTTCCCCAGCCTAAGCCTACCCTAGGAACAATCCATTTGCTCCAGTTCTTGAAGCTTTTTGTTCAGTATTTGAATTTTGGGGGGCAGGTGGTGGTGATGTGTTTTTGGTTTGGGGGTTTTTGTTTGTTTGTTTTGTTTTGGGTTTTGTTGGGGGGTTTTTTGTTTGTTTTTTTTTTGTTTGTTTGTTTTGTGTTTGGGTTTTTTTTGTTTTGGTTTTTTTTTTTTTTTTTTTTTTTTTTTTTTTTTTTTTTTTTTTTTGTTTTTTTTTTTTTTTTTGCTTTTACTTGTTTAGTTACCTCCCATTTCATTCACTGAACATCTGATTAGCTGAATAGCAGGTATTGGATTATCACACAAGATTCTGTGGTGAGGTGCAACTCTTATTTAAAACTTTCTTAAGTAGATTTATAAGAAAGGGAACTTTATTTCTGTTGGCTTTTTATTAGCTCTGGATAGTCAGAAAAGACTTTTGAGATGACAACACTTGAGTTAAGCTCCAGATCCATTGCTGTTTTAATGTTCAAATTCTGCGCTTCACACGTTTTCTTTCTCAGTCTTATGTAAGACGATTACATAAGAGAAGACTGTAATCTCCAAAATCATTTACCATATTAAATAGCAACTACCATCAATGGATCTTTATCAGCTGCCTGGAGCACAAGGGAGACACGTGGCTGTGCATTTGGAAACTGGTCATTCACAGTACTCATCAATGTTTGCTGCCAGTCGTGGGCACATGTCATCAACAGTCATTACACAGCTCTGAAAATAGAATCAAACTTGACCTGGACAGGTCCTCAAACAATTGATAAACTGCCTCTGACTGATGGAAATGTACAGAGTCCATTCTCTCCACCAGTCTCCTGCTGCTCAGTGATCCTGCAGACCTGGCGCTAGGGCAGCGTAGGGAGGGAGCACTCAGGATGTAAAAGTCAAGATGAATTCTTCTGGTGCCCCTAAGACTTACAGTTTCTCTAGATGTCCCTGATCTGTCCTCATGGGGAGGATCATCACCACCATGTGCCTGCTGATCCCTGCAGCAGTGCTGTGCAGTCTCTGGAAATGGCAAGTTTTATTTGCCCCTTGTTCTTCCTTTTTGTCTTTCCCCTCAGAACCACTGGTAGCAAAGACAGTGAGCAGCAGAAAGCACTTTGGGGAAGAGAAGGGCAAAGTGGTTCTGGGAACACCTCTGCCATGTGTGTGCTTCTTTGGGTGTCCCAGGCACTGTGCTGTGCCCTGGGAAGGGAGGAAACAGCATCAGGATGCAGAGGGGTTCCTGGGCTTCCGTTTTGCCCACTTTCCCCAACTGTGCACACTCTGCATCAAGAGCTGGCATCATGGCACACACTCCTTCACTACCTGTGTTGTGTGGAAGGGGACAACCTGCCATGGTGTCATAGCCATACATTTTCCTAAATCTGATTTCCTCTGCTTAGCTCTCACCAGAGGATAAAGAGTACAGGGGGAGGCTTCTTTCCCCCTTCCTTCCCTGCCCTCACACAAGGCTTGGAGGAACACTGCCTTCTCCTTTTCTTTGAGAAGTGCTGGCGAGCACAGGCTGTTACAGTCGCTGCACACAGTCCTTGGCACCAGACGTGGTCAGCTGCTCCCGTGCTCCTGTTTGCTTGCTGGTGTGTGGCAGAGGGCATGAGAGAAAGGCAGGCAATGCTGTACTGCTGAAATGAGGCATAGCAAGTGCTGGGTGCCTGCAGCCCCAGCCAGCCTGCCAGGGCTTGTCTGCTCGTTAGTTAGCAGGTAGAACATTACAAGTGACTTGCACTTAGTTGCTCCCCTGTGCAAACACCCCAGATCTCCAGCAGGCCTGGAAGACATGATTTGAGGCAGTGAGGGATGTGTTGCTTAGCCTTGTTGGAAGTGCACAGCTAGAGTTTGTGTGGTAATGTTATCTTTGAAATAAAAGAGTGCTTTGTAAAGGCTACCAGTACTGCTAAATGTAATGACAGGAAAAAAATAATTTTTAAGATGTCTCTGCCAAGAATGAGAATCTGTTTGTCAGAAATAGCCACCAGCACTCCCTTAATGGAATGGGAGGGAGATCTCTGGATTTGCTTCTCCTCCTTTACAATGTCAAGAAGGGGGTATGCAAAGGGACTTTTCTCTTTGTCTGCTGTCCCAAAACAAGGAGGACACCACAGCAATAATCTTTTGGTGACAGAAATGACTGAATCAAAGTTTGTTATGAGCTATAAAGCAGAACATACTGTTACACTTCATCTGTGCAGAGTGTGATCTCTTTATTTAGCAGCAGTTGAAGCAACAGAAATTTTTCTGACTACGGGTTTTGTTTTTATGCCTTTCCAAGCGTTCTCCCTTTTGGTTGAAGTTGTGACATGAGATCAGGGAAGCTTAAGAGCTTAAGTGACTTCTTAGCGTACCATCATTTCAAGATGAATAAGCATTCATGAAGACAGCCTGTGGGAAGCGAACTGATGTACTATTTGAATGCCCTGACTTTATAATTCATACAAAACTCTCTCTGCAGGAGTGTGCCCAGTGCCGAAAACTTTGCCTTAGGGTTCAGATGGATCAAGCAGTAATAAGACTCCATGGCCAGTTGAGGGGGAGGAAGAGGGGGAAACAATTTAAAAGAAGTGAAAGAAGATACCCATGGTCATTGTTGTAGCAAAGCTTTTGCTCCCACAGCCTGTGGAAGCACCACACAATAGGCTGGAGAACTGACCCTGCTCTCAGTTCCCTGCCTGTGGGATTGCAGCCTTGGTTTGGGAACAGCTGGCTCCAGCAGAGGCAGCTGGCTGCTCTGCTCAGCTGTGTTTGGAGATGAGCAATTTTCTGTTGAGGTCAGGGAGAGTTTCACAGTAAGAGGAGTTCAGACCACCATCCCTAGAGAGGGTGGAGAAACACAAAATGAGAAAATAGGGATAAGACTATATGTTCTCTGCATGATCTATTTCAACCTGGATATATTTGTTGATAAAGTGTTTTTCCCAGCAAGATGCAGGAAGGAGGTTTTACTCCAAGATGAATTCACAGTTTGCATAATATTTCCATTTAGACCGTGCTGTCAGGCAGACATTTTAATGAGTGCTGAAACTCTCAAACCTACTGTAGTCTAATCCCCCTGCTTGCTCATATTCCTTTATTGACACTCCTCTCAACCCCCTGGTGTTTGACTTCTACAACCAGACAGCCACACATGGGGAGAGAGCACCTTTGTCCAAATTTCTCACTGAGAGCAACTGTCCTCAAAAGTGCTGCATGGCATGGTTCCAACTGTGGAAGCACTGCTCCAAAATAAAACCAAGGCCCAGACAGCTTGCTTTGCCCCATGATCACTGCATTTAGTTTTTATCATTTTTTGCAAGTGTCAAATAAGAAGGCAGTTTTGAACTACCTGCTAAGAGGATTGGGGGGACCAACATCTTCTTTCACAGCTGGGCTCCTCACTTTTTGTCTTATTTGTCAGTAAGCACCCCTTATACCTCCTAAGCACAGGAAGAAGCCCTGAAGACATCTCAGGAGTACTGTCCTGTGTCTTGTCCCTGAATTATTTGCTGTCACATTTTTGCTGGACATCATTGCTTCTGTGTTGGCAGCAAGAAGGTTAATTTACAATTCAGGTAGAGGCCAGTCGTGTGCATTTTGAGTGTTTGTGATATATCTGTGTAATTAACTCCTGAGGGCATAAGATTAGTGGTCAGGCTATAGATAGCCTATGGATCTGATAGCTGCTAATCTCTTTAACCCTTGAATATAACTTGATTTATACTTCATTGGCTTCACCTAGTTTATACTCAACTTCAAAGAAAAAAAACATTAAAAAGTGATAAATGGAGCATTTTTGCTCAAGCCTCAAACTCTCTTCAGGGAGTGGAAAATATGGATATAATTTAGTGTCATTGGCACTCATTTCTATTGCCCTAGTAGGCAAATGTGAATAGTCCTTGCTTGGTGATAAAGAATTTCAGTTGTCCATCTCTCCTTAGGCCCACTCTGTGCCATATCCCCCTTTTCTGAATAACTTCGCTTGAATAAATTTTATTAACGCAAACACATATGTAGTAATAAGTTTCTAAAGATTTTAATATAAATGAACATTTGGCTGTGCTCCAAAAACACACACAGGGTTCAGCACTGCCGTAATACCAGGTCTAATTCATTCCTGGAAGGAGCAATTTAGTGGTACACAGAATTTAAGGGGGGGGTGTGCTCAGTTTTTGTATGACATTAGCTATATCACTGTAGGTGTGTGTGTAATTAAGCTGGTGCAACCTCTAAATTAATTTGATGGAGCTACAGCTATACATTATGTTTAAGAGTAATGAATGTTCTAAAAATGTAAGGAAATAAACTGTAGTAGTGCAGCCATTGCCCCTACGAAATAGAAAGGCTAATTTAGATAACTGGCATGTAAAATACACACCCTTACTTCTGTTGCTGTGCTCAATCTGATACTGTAAAACTTTTCTTTCACTGATATGCACAAATTCCCACTTCCACAGCATGACAGGCAATATGAGACTGATAAAATCCATGCAGACAACTTCCTTGTCTAGTGGCTGCTACTGTAAATAGTTTGCTAAGGACAAGAGATCAGAAGATGTGTGTGCTGAGTTGACCCAGGCTGGGTACCAGGTGCCCACCAAAGCCACTCTGTCACTGCCCTCTTCAGCTGGGCAGGGCAGAGAAAATGTAATTAAAGGCTTCTGGGTCAAGAGCAGGACAGGGGGAGATCACTCAGCAATTACTCTCCTGGGCAAAATGGCTCAGGGAAATTAGCTTAATATATTACCAATCAAATCAGAGTAGGATAATGAGCAATAAAATCCAAACCTTAAAACACCTTCCCCCCACCCCTCTCTTCTTCCCTGTCTTAACTTCACTCTGGATTTTCTCTACCTTCTCCCCAACCAGTGGCACAAGGGGACAGGGAATAGGGGTTGTGGTCAGTTCACCACATTTTCTGTGCTGCTCCTTCCTTCTCAAGGGGAGGACTCCTCACACTCTTCCCCTGCTCCATCATGGAATCCATCCCACAGAAGAGAATCCCCCATGAACTTATCCAGTGTTGAGTCCTTCCCCCAGGCTGCAGGGCAATCTCTGCTCCAGTGCCTGGAGCACCTCCTCCCCCTCCTCCTCCACTGACCTTGGTGTCTGCAGGGTTGTTTCTCTCACATAGTCTCACTCCTCTCTGCAGATTGCTGTTGCACAGGGTTTCTTTCTCTCTTCCTAAATCTGTTATCCTACAGGCGTTGTTACCATTGTGGATGGGTTCCACACTGGCCAGTAGTGAATCCACCTTGGAGTCAACTGGCACTGGCTCCATCAGACATGGGGGAAGCCTCCAGCAGCTTCTCACAGAAGCCACCCCTGTACCTACCAAAACCTTGCCATGCAAAGTCAATAGAATTTAATTTCACTAAATAAAACCAAGTACTTCAACACAGAAAGCAATTTTTTGCTTTCTTTTGCTATTCTCTGCCTTATTTCCCCTCCTCATCCCATAAATGACCCAGTGGATGTCATGTGATCGAACTCAAAAAGGGTTCTCTCAATGGCTGAATTGAATTTATGCATAAAGATATTAATTAGAAGCTGGCACTGAGTCAGATGGGAGTAGGTGAAGTTAGACTGAAAATGGATAAAAATAAGAACAGAGATAATCAAGAAGAAGAAAAGTACTGGTATTAAAAGGGAAAATTAAGTAAGTCTGGTAAATTTGGTTTAAAAAGCTCATATAACATATTTGGTTAGCAGCAAGCATAGGAGAAATAGAGAGTATTAGAGGAAAAGAATTTACAGATGATGGGCATTTGATGTGAGTTCAGCAGGTCCCAGAGAAGCAGTGGTCAGACAAGTCTGAGCACAGACCTGTATTCCATCACACAGGAGCCACTGTCAGACCTCTGTCATCAGGCAAGAGCTGTGCCTGGATAAATGAGCACTTGTGGCGCTTTGCAGCCAGCACTGTCCCTGTCAGCATGTGTGCATGCAGCCCCCTCAGCTCTGGACAGGGAGCTGAGCAGCTGCTGTTAGGCCTGAAGAGTTTTGTCATATTTGTTTGCTGTTCTCATTTCTCATTCCAGAATATATTGCAGGTTATCAAAGATGGCTTTTGCAAACACACATAAGAATAATTTAGGGGGACTTCACAAAGGCTAATTTTAGCCTGAGGATGCTTTTCTCCCCCAGCTTCCCGTAGAATCAAGACAAAGCATTTCCTCTATGGCAATTCTGAGCACCTACAATGAGCTCCTTTTGAGACATGGATGAGGATTTTTTCACTCTCCACTGGCTGTTGAAAGATCCTAAGGCAAATAAACTCCTCAGGCTAAAGATGGCCTTTGTAATTATCCCCCTGTGCAGCCTGGTTTAAGAAGCAGGAGCAGTGTATCAGCCCTAACAGACTTTGGAGTCAGTTCTAGGATTTTCAAGGCTCACAGAATGCCACAATTCCTCCACTGACTTCAAGCACTCCAGGGCACTGCATATGTACAGCAACTGTAAATTTGTAAGGATTGCTGTACCGTCAATAAATAACATACTGCAGGGCTGAAATATATTCAGAACACAAGTAACAGTGGCAGGACATAATTCAGAGCAGAACATGCTTTAATTAAAATGCTTGTGGATCTTGTTAAAGAAACAGGGCTATAAACTAATGATCACTTTATTGTCTGTTTGTATACCCTGCTCTCTTTATCTAACCTCCCTGTATATGGGTGCTAAGTGGACATGGATTCCTACCAGAGCAAAATCTTGGAAAAGACAGCTTCTAATTGCTGTTCCTAATGTATTTCATTGTGAGATTCCAATGGTGGGTGACATATTGCATTGGGTCTGCATGGCAAGGTTCTGGGGGGCAGGGGGACAGGGATGGCTATAGAAGTGGCTTCTCTGAGAAGCTGCCAGAAGCTTCCCCCATGTCCAACAGAGCCAATGCCAGGCAGCTCTGGGACAGACCCACTGCTGGCCAAGGCTGAGCCAATCAGAGACGAAGGAAACGCCTCTGTGATAACATATTTGAGAAGGAAAAAAAAGTTCCTGCACAGAAGGAATTGCATCCAGGGAAGAGAGGAGTGAGAATATGTGAGAGAAATAACTGTGCACCAAGGCCAGTGGAGAAGGAGGGGCAGCAGGTGCTCCAGGCACCCGTGCAGATTCCCATGCAGCCCATGGCGAGGAAGGTTGTGCCCATGAAGGCCCACAGGGGAGCAGAGACCCACCTGCGGCCCATGGAGAAGCCCCGTGCCAGAGCAGCTGGATGCCCAAAGGAAGGCTGTGTGGGAAGCCCACACCGGAGCAGGTTCCTGGGAGGGACTCGCAGACCTGTGGAGAGAGGAGCCCACGCTGGTGCAGGTTTGTCGGCAGGACCATGGGGGATCCATGCTGGAGCAGGCTGTTCCTGGGGGAATGCACCCTGTGGAAAGGGACCCACACTGGAGCAGTTCATGAAGAACTGCAGCCTGTGGGAAGGACTCAGGCTGGAGGAGTCTGTGGAGGGGCACCCACACTGGAGCAGGGAAGGACTCCTCTCCCTGAGCAGCAGCAGGAACAACCTGTGATGGATTGACCATAACCCCCATTCACATGTCCCTGCGTCCCTGGTTGGGGAAGGAGGTAGAGCCCAGAAAGGAGGGAAGGATGGGGTAACGTGTTTTTAAGATTTGTTTTAGTTCTTGTTCTCCTGCTCTGATTTTGATTGGTAATGAATTCAGTTAATTTCCCGAAGTCAGATCCATTTTGCCCATGGCAGTCATTGCTGAGTGATCTCTCCCTGCCCTTATATCGATGCATGAGCCTTTGGTCACCTTTTCTCCCCCCTGCCCAGCTGAGGAGGGCAGTGACAGAGTGGCTTTGGTGGGCACCTGGCATCCAGCCTGGGTCAACCCACACCTATTTAAATAATCATAGATCTGAAAGACAGTCTAAGAGCCGGTAGTAAGTGACTAGGAGTCAAGAGAGTGAAATTTAAGACTCGTTTCACTATGCATCCAGGCTCTGAGTCAAGGAGAGGGAATGCCTTGATGTTCCCTCTCATTCATTTAACGTCATTTTCCTTGTGTTTCCTTAGCAGTTAATTAGCTCTGTTCAAGGTAGCAGTGGGGAATAAGACCATGGTGTCTTTCCTGTCTTGCCTCATCACCTCATCAGATGCTGATGGTACAAAAGCAGCAACACCAACCTAGATCCCATCTTTTGTGCTTATATAAAACACTTCTTATTAGTGTACAGTTATAAGAAAACAAGATCAGTAGATGCCATTGAGGAACTAGTCACTTAGACTTTCTTCATTAATTTTGTTAAGGAACTGTAACTGCTTCTTGGCTGTCTTCTTTGAAGAGTTTTGATGTCATCCAGTGAAAGGGTGTAGTATTATGAGGAAAATCTCACTCATAGGATCAGTTGAGAGAGTTTCACAAAAGGCCTTGTGGAAAGAGGAAAGGCAGTAGGGAGGGCATGAGAAGATACTGTAATGGAAAGCCAGCAGAAATGTGTCTTGTTCCAGTGAAAATGGGAAATATTGAAAAGAGAGTGGGTCACTGTGGGGTACTTCAGCAAGTAAAAGTAAAATATGAACTGCACTGCAAACTGAAAACTGGAGAACCACCAAAACAGGCTTTTATATTCCAAGTTTGCTACACATGAGAAAAACAGGGACAGCATGAGAATACACTGAAACAGCTGCCAAGAGGTTAAAGATAATATGAAAAGACTGTGTTATAAGTCCTAAAGGCACAATAACACAAAATTACTTGACCAAGAAAATATTAATTATATTTAATTTGTAATAAGGAGATTTAATTGTAATAAGGAGATAAATTTTGAGACCAATTCTTATTCCCACTAAAACTAATTGGACTTTTGCCATGAAGTTTATTGTGAAGGCGATTAAACTTTAAATAATGGCTTGGTTAAGAAATCATTGATGTAATTATGAACTGCTGGGGAAAAGTAACTAAGAAATACATAATGAAATATCATCACTTGAACAAATGCATCTGAGGTGTCCCTTTGGATATTTAAAAAACTGATGGAACAGCTAGTTGCTAAAAAACCCTACAGAGAATTGAAGTATCAGGAGACTAATAAAATGTCAGCATGCAACAAGTCTTTAAAAATTGAATTAAGAGTAGCTATGGAAACTATTGTCTTATGGGCATGGCTCCAAATTGAAATAAATACTATAAACAGTAAAGCAGAAGGGGGAAATGTATTCATAAGGAGGTGAATAGTATAATGAGATCCAGATATGGCACAGGTGTTCTGCAGTAAACCAAGCCAGACCAATTAGAATGTTTATCCCTCCACATCTTTTATGATGAAATCAGAAGATTAGTGGAGTACAGAACAGCATCAAGACTTACAAAGGCATTTGATGCTGTGCCACATAATATCTTAAGGAAATTGCCGAAACAAATCAGCTGGGACTAAAATTCACTTAAAGTTATCACAGCCTGGCCATTGAACTGTAGACAGAAAGTAAATCTGAATAGCAGTCAGCGTTGTCAAGGATAAGCAGACAGTAGTATCTTTTTAAAGGTCAAGATATGGCACAGTATCTGGAGGATAAAGCACTAATTAAATGTGAAAATGGTTACAAAAGTAGGAAGAATGGAGCACAGAGGAGAAAGGAAATACAGAAGATTCTAATTGTTCTCTGTGGTTACTCTGGATCTCATAAAGTGAGGTTAAACTTAAAAGCAAACTAATAAGTGTTAATGCTAAGCATTAACAGTACTTTGTGCCCACTACACAACAAATAAATTTTATGAAGCTACAAATACTTTTTGTCTATGAAAGAATTTGCCTTTCTTAGATGCTTATCCAGACTCTATAAAGCTGATCAGAAAACTGAAATTCAGAAAGCAGCACCATCAATAGCATTAATAAAATGATTAGGCTGAGATTGGCACACCCAGAGGGCACAGCGGGAGGGCTCCGTGCTCTGAAGTGTTTGTTGGGAATGAGGATGGCGTGGTGGTGGTGGTGGGTGGTGAGGAGTGAAGGCTCAGATACCAGGGCATTTCTGTGATTGTGCCAGGTCACACCAAGGACTTACCCAGGCCAGAACAGTCTCTTTAGAAGTGGCTGAAAGTGGATGTTTACAGAAGATGAAGATCATGGCAGGCACATAGAACCGTCTTCAGTAACTCCTCCCTGCACTCTATTAATAATTTCTAGCTTAGAGACCCTGAGTCACTTGTGGGTTTAGTAACTCTAAAGGATTTCTTTTCCATGAACTTTTCCAGCCTCTCCTTGAATTAATGAAAACTCCTAGCACTGACAATGTCCTTTGGTCTTACAACTCTAACATCAGTTGCATGAAGTACCGTCTCCTTTTGTTTACTTTGGAGCTGGTGGCTATTCCTGTATGGGGTGACTTGGCCAAGAGTCAGACTTTGGCTCCCCTGCTTGTGCTACTTGTTTGTGCTACTTGTGCTACTCTGTCTCATATGCCCTGGATTGCCTTTTACATAGACTGTCTTTTTACCTGAGTAGTAGACTGGCTTTTCACTACACTGGAGCCATTTTCCCATCATACTATACAAGATACTACAGACTCATGAGTAGGTTCCCTGGCACCAGAAATCACAGGATTACCTCAGAATTGTCTTTGATGTTTTAAACTATGCTTTATGGCATCGCAAGAAAATCCTGAATGCATGAGCTGAATGCAGTTGCTGAAATGAAGCCTTCCTAACAGCAGAGGAGAGACATTTTGAGATGTATAAACTACTGCAAGCATCTCACTGGAGAGGTCCCAGAAACAGCAAGGGCTTCCCAGCATCTCCAACAACACCAAGGCAGCAAAGAGCAGACAGAAACCTTTCCAAGAGAGCTGAAGCCTCACTGCTGGACTTGGTGTCAGAGTGCCTGTAAAGGTTATTACCTTTGCAGAGAGTTGGAGAAGGGGGAAGAGACACTCACTGCAGAGCTAAGGATGAACGCTGCTGCTCTGCCCTGGATTTTCCTAGAGAAAGAAAGGGGAACCTGCTTCATCATCCTCCTTGTTTGAGCATTTGAGGAGACTCTTGCTTTGCTATCTGAGAAAAAACAAAGAGGCTTCTGTCTCAGTGCAGCAGAGGAAGCTGTGTCACACTGTACATTAACTGTACAGTCACGGCTTTCACTTAGGGTCATAAGTCTTTTTTTTTTTTTTTCTGTGTGTGGATTTTACTTCAGTCCTGTGGTATTTCAAGAATATTTTGCACACAATCCTTCTCAAGTATGTGCCTTTGCATACTTGAAACACTTGACATGTTCATTAAAGACAAAGAATGACTGCAAAATTGCAAAGAATTTATTTCCACGAAACTTCATGGATTAGTTGCTAAGCTTAGTCAATGCGCCTTTTAGGACTGACCTAAAATGCTCAATACTGGTTTTGAACCTTCTGTTTACCTGTCCTTTAATATTTTGCTTTTCTCCTCAAAAGTGACATATTAATTGAGTGGCAGGGGGGAAGGCTGGTTTTATTTCCTTCCTCGTTTTTCTTTCCTGAAAACCATGTCTGTAGCCTTTTTGCCTTCTGCTTGTACAGTCCACTGAGCAATAACACAAGTCTTTTTTTATTCCCAAGTGGGAAGGAAGAGCTGGAACTCTGAGTCTTGATGAAGCCTGAGAAAGGAGGTTTCTTTTATAACTCACAGATAAAAACCTGCTATCTTTTTTTTTTTTAGCGTTTTCAGATAGTAAGAATGGGGTTGTCCAGCTCTGTGCTGTGCTCTGAGGACAGTTTTCACAGAATGGAGTGAAACACAGGTGGGACAGAACTTTGTACTAGTGTGGGGGAGTTTTCTCTGTGGGGAGGAAAGGAGCACACAGCACATTTTCCTCTTGATTTTATGGCTTGAATGAGGTTGTGTCTTTTAGGAAAGAAGCCACACACCTGTCCTGATAGTTGGCAGCCTCTCTGCTGTAGAGTGGTAGCCCTGCAGCAAATCCTGGTGACCTACCAGGAGGACTGTGAATGCCAGGCTAAGGCAGGAGAGCTGAGGTTGTTGAATTTAGCCAGGCAAGAGCTGTGTGTCACAGCTCACGTTTCCTGGTGCGTGTATCATGCAGAAAATGCTGCTTCTCCCTCCTCACGTGAGGTTTCCGTAATAACAGACACAGTGCTGTTGAGCTGCAGAAGTTGGTAATATTCTGTTTATCTAAATGTTGGAAGTGTGAAAGGTTGCTGTTGTGGCAAATTCTTTGCAAGCTTTTGCAGTTCTGAACACATGACCCTTCTGCTGTCTCTAATGTTGTGCTGCCATTGGCAGACTTTCCATTACATAATGTTGACCCATATTTGTGATATGTGACATTTTTTGCTAAACACTGTCAGGGATAATCTGTCACAGAATAAACTGTCTGATTACATGCCGAGACTCTGCCATCCTTTAGCACAAACATAACTTGTTCCTCAGACAATGCTATTCCTTGTTAAGACAAGCAGAGTACTGTTCTTTCAGGTAAGAAAAACACCATGAGAGTATCGTGTGCTTTGAGTCTGAAATGCCTAGGACTACATTCATTGCCAAGTAATTGCACAGAATCACCTTTGGGAGTAATTTGAGCTTGTAAAAAAATGTTGATCCCTAGCCCAGGTGATGGGAACAGTGATAGGCTGAGGGAAGCATGAAGTCTGAAGTGTGACTCTGCAAAATCCTGTCTCGGGCAGGTCCAGCTTTCGAAAAGCAGAGCTGTGGAAAAGGTTTCTCTGCTCTACTCTCACACTGAAGTCTGCCAGTATTTGGAGATTTAACCAGTCTTTTCTTCAAAAAAACAAGTGTAATGGTGTGGGGAGAGAAATAGATATAGCTCAGCCAGGGGTTATTGCTACAAGACAGCTGAGAAATGAGAGGCCCTTGAAGAATGGGAACAGCCCCAAAGGTGTCTGCTTTCAAAGAGCTATGCAAAATCCATCCGTTCTTAAAAACCTGATTTCAGTTGCATAGAATCAAAAGTAGAGGAGAGAAAGGTGTATAAAATACAGGCAGAGAGAATAAAATGGGAATATTCTCAGTATTCAAGAACAGGGTCTGTTTCAAATGGACTTTATATAATGTTATAGCAAAGAAGTAACAAAATCGTGTGAGCTGCTGAAGTGTCTGCCACATTGTGGAAAGGAATGAATGTGGAACATAAAGCCAAGAGACTAAATACACCATCTTCAGAGAAAGAAATTTTCCATCCTTACGTAGGAGATGACTGCGTGCTAAGAACGGTTGCAATATCAAGGAGAAAGGTTTTGCTTCTGTGCAGGGAATTAATGCTTGTCAGAGACAAAATTAAAACCTGATGAATGCAGTCTCACCCACTCTCATTTCTTTCCTCTCTGATTCTACATTTGTCCTCATTCTGTCTGGGCATTCATTCATATATTTCTCTCTCTCCCCACCTCCCCATTGACTCACGCTCTCCGTCCCTGCTATTGCTTCCTTTTCATTTTCTCTTCCTTTAGGTTCCCTTCCCACTCATTCCATTTCTCTCCTGCGTGACCCCTCTGCACACATTGGTGAAAAAAAGCAGAGAGACAAAGAGAAAGGAAAAAAAACAAAAGATGAGCAAGTAAGCAGGGGGAGGTGTGTGTGAAGAGTAGAGAGTGCTGGGAGGGTGCTCAGCATTGCACTTTCTCCCCGTGATGCACTACAGATTTCTGAACGTGTCAGAGGAGTCCAGGCTCCTGAAACCTGTTCCTTGCTCCCAGGCTGCAGCACTTAGCAGTGGCTCAGTGAAAGGTAACACCAGAGCTCATTTCCCGAGACTAGTGTCCCTAGAAATCATCATAAAGAATGGAATAATCCTAAAGTCCAGTGGAAAACCATCTCTGAGTGACAGACATCTGGCTGTGTGTGGAGCTTACTACTGTGTCAGATCAGAGAGGACTGGGAGGGGACTGGGTGGTCTTGGGACTGCAGAAAGAGAAATGGGAGCTCTAGGGACTCTCTGGATTTGCTGTTTCCCAAAGCAGCCGTTGTTGGTGTCTCAAGATCAATGGCCAAATGGTGTCAATTGCGGTTTGGTGGAACAACGAATTGGTGCCAAGAATGCTTGTGGTAATGTGTGGTCAGTCTGTGACCTGGAGAAAACTCTGCACTCCCGCAGCCCCCGAGGCCAACAGGCTGCTCCTTTTCCAGGCTGCGGTGGGAGGGAGCTGGGCTGTCACACCTGCTGATGGTGCAGTGCTGCACAAGTTTCATTTATACTCCTATTACTCTTTATCTAAATTTTCTCCCTTTCTGGCCCCTTTCTTGTTCCTGAAACTGTGAGCTGATAAATAGTTTTTTAAAAAGCTTGATATGGATAGCACTGGTTCAATGCAGGTCATTTTTCCTTCCCACGAAAAGGACAGGTGGGAAGCACGCAGGGCAGGTAGCCAGAAATGGCTCATTTTTATACCCTCTCCTGCCATCCCTAACCTCCTGCCAGCTTTTCTTGGTTTATCAGCCTAAAACCGGCTAATATTTCTTTCTGCGAATTCTTGCATAATCGAAGATCAGAGCGGCCGCCCGCAGCCCTTGGGTGTGACTGCGCACAGCGGCCGCGGTGGGCTGTGTGTTTGGGGAAGGGGAAGTCGGTAAGGGTGGGTTTGGGGGGTGGTTTGCCTCGGGAAGACTCTCCTCGGGTTATGGAATAACCTGGAAACAAACGGCGCCGCGGCGGTGGGCAGCTGTGCCCGCGGCCGGCCGGGTAGAGCCCAGCCCGGCCCTTCGCGGGGCCGATGCCCAGCAGCGCCTGACCCGGAGGGGTTGGACACGNNGCTGCTGCCCCCTCCCCGGCTCGCTGCGGCGACAAATCCGCCCCCCGCCCGCCTCCTCCTCCGCCGAGCGCTCGCAGCCGAGCCGGGCGGCGCCGGGAAGCGCCGGGAAGCGCTGCCGCGCGGCTCTGCACAGCCCCAGCCCCAGCGCCCGGCCGAGCCCCAGCAGGCGAGGGGCGCGATGGAGGCTCCGCGCCTGGCGCACACCATGAGCAGCCCCACGAGCCCCTGCGAGGAGGGGATCAAGAACCTGAGCCTGGAGGCGATTCAGCTCTGCGATAGGGACGGTAAGCCCGGGCTCGGCGCGGCTAATCCCTGCAGACGTAAGATGCTGCTGCCTTCATGGATGCTAATGCAAATTAATCCGCGCGGCGTATGGTCCTTTGTTATTCCCCATGAATTTGTAGGTGCAGTTGCTCCCCACCCCTCCCGCCGCCGCTGCCACCCTCCTGCCACTGAGAACAAAAGAAGAAAGAGAAGGTTGCACCTTGCTGGAGGGAAGGGAGGGAAACCTGCCGCTCCCTGAGCCGTGCCTGGCGTTGCAGTGCGATTACCCCGGGCGAGCCTGCTGCACAACCCTGCCCCTGCCAGGAATGGACGCTGGGGCTTGTTCTGGGAGAGGCAGCGAGGAGAACCAGAGCCCGCGCTGCGGAGAGTCCGGAGCTGGGGACGGGCTGGTGACCCTGGTGGGGGTTTTGTTGCCCGCGGTCTCCAAACTCCTTTGTATTGTAAGGCAGTTCCCGTGTTCAGGATACACGGGCGGATGTGCCGGCTGGCGTGGGCAAGCGGCCAGACTTGTTGCCAGTCGCTTGTGCGAGCGATGAGGCAGCGAGTGGAGCGAGCTGGGGCTCGCAAGATGGGGCTCGGGGGGAGTCAGGGAGAGGGAGATGGTTCAGCACCGCGGACAGCACCGCCCGGCGGGCCCGGGAGCGCCGAGCCCTGGGCCCTGCCGCCTTCCTTCCCTGCCCATGTTCCCTGCCCATGTTCCCTGCCCATGTTCCCTGCCCATGATTCTGCCGCTTTCCTTGCCCGCCATTCCTGCCCGCCTTCCCTGCCGCGCCGCGCCTGGCGCCCGCACAGCCGCGGGAGACCGCAGTGCCCTGGGGACAGCGGCAGTCCGTCCGTCCGTCCCTCCGTCCGTGCCCCGGAAGGCACAGCTAGACCGTCAAGTTTGGTTTTAGAGTTGCAGGTGCGGATATTAGAGACTGTGTGCCCAAGCAAGCAGATGAATGTTAGGTGGTGATGAGAGACAGCCAAAACAAGTGGTACGTGCTCGAAGCAACACTGACGGCTGACTGAGGTACAACAGTCACGTCGTTTGTGCACACCTGTGACTGACAAAACTAAACAGAGTCACTCACTGTCAAACAATGAAAAAATATTTTCTTGTAGAGCAGCATATAATTTGTGCTCATATACCAGATGATTCCCATCTTGTCATTTCACATCAAAGTATTGAAAATAACTTGTCATTTTTTTGGGTGCAAAATGTGCTTTGGGTGTGGAATTTGTTACCTGGTAAATGCATCAAGGAATGGACATACAGTATCAGTGATTGGTACAGTTGAATTCGTAAAACTATTTCCTTGTCCTTAGAGTATTTTTGGAGCATAACTGTTGAAGGTGATGGTTATAGAAGGAGTCAGACCAGTTTTCTCTGTTATTTTTTTGCAAATTATTATTGAATACTTCCCTTTTTTAGGCAGACTTAATGTTTAAAAAGCTGAATTTTTGGAAGCTCCTTCTGTTTCTTGACATAAAGAAAATGACAAGGAATTGAAAAATCTCATTATTTTTATAGCTACATTAGAAATTCTTTGATTTTTTTTTTTAATGTCTGAATTAAGATATAATATGCCTTCCATCCATTCATACCTAGCTCACTGCCACAGGAAACTGGACTGTATTTATAGTAGTGGAGGTTAGACTGTTCTTTTGTTAAAACACTTTTTCACATATATTTCTTTTTATTAATACTACAGATAAATAAAAATAGGTAAATTATGCAATCTGCCATATTTGTGTACCCTAAGTAATTGCAGTGAAGTACTCCATGTTAATCCTGTCAAACTCTATTTGGTTCCACATACTCTAGTTAAGGGCTGCTGTGGAATAATGTCATACTGGCAAGCAAACGGTTTCTTTCTGATGAGGCTTCAGTGGAAAACCACATCTTTTCTGTAGATATGACTTTGCAAACTAACCCCCCCTGAATCAATCCACCATCACACAGGGTCATTGCTTCCCCAGTGCATGGCTGGATTTCCAAAGGCGGCATCTACCTTGGGGATGTAGGAGGCAGCTCAGTGCCTCCACTGGCACAGGGCTGCACCTGAGCATACTTCAGGATTTCCTACAGGTGGCACTTCTGTATCAAAAAGCTGTTTTAATGGGAACACCAAAACAAGGAAGCAAAGGTTAAGGCGTTAATCCTTCTGGATAAGCGCCTATGCAATACATTTATGTCCCTGGTTGTGTACATGGGTACGATTATAAACACTCGCATTTTATTTTAGGGTATCTTTGTTGGGAAAGATGAAGTTCTTGAGGTGATTGGCGTCACTGAGGTTAATCAAAGTTTTATGATAAATATCATTGCATTACCCACAGTGAATTAAGAATATGCTAGTTATTCATATTCTGAAAATGTCTTTGGTCTTTAAGCTGCAGTAACTGTAAAGGCAGCCAGTGAAATTGTAACGTTACACATCCAACTGAAAAACTCTGCAGCACACTTAGTTTGGAATTGCGAGCAACGCTGCAGTATAAACATAATAATGGAAAAGTCATGTAGGTAGCAAAATATTATCCTTCCTTTCTGAGATGGGAGAATTAGTATTAAGACATTTTGTATGCAGAAAACTGGGTTATTCCTCCTATGTAGGTATATGGAGGGAACAGGAGTGAGTAATTAATAATATCACAACAGTTCCTCTATTTTTAGAGGTTTTTTTCAGTGTTGTTCTTGCAAACATTGTCATCTCTCTTAATGAATCAAGGCCATTTAAAACCTTACAAATGTTAAATAAAAGATTACAGATGTATGCATTTTGGAGATTTTTTTTTTAGATAAAAACTCCTGATAAGATTTGGTTTAAAGTGAGCGCAGTATTATAAAGTCAATTATGAGTTCTTATTTTCTGTATCCTCTGTTCTTTACAAATGTATCTTGCATTATTTGTTCTTATTCTCTTGGGTGGGTCTGATAGCACAGCTCAGTATTAGTCTGTTGCACAATCCAACATGTTGTTCCTTAGAACTCTCCTTAATTCACCCTGTGTATAGGAAAAACCATAACATTTGTTATTTTCCTTTGCCACATTTGAACATTGTAGCCATACATCTGCAGATTTCGGGCAGAATGAATGTTTAATCTGTGCTGAAAATTCTGGTGACCTTTTTATAAAATTTGTATTAGCCCCACCTAGGGATTAAACCTTTTGTAGATGGATGGATGCCCTTTGTGTCACGAGCAGGCCAGTTCCATGAAAAAACAGCTAACATCAGAAAATCATAAGCCTTGGGGAAAAAACCCTGTGCTTTTCACAGGCTTGGTAGAACGGCCTTAGATGTGAGCAGCTGAATTTCGTGAAGCTCCACACTGTGGTTGTGCAGCACTCCCCCTACAGATGATGCGCTTTGGCTGCTGGGGTCCTGCCAGGGGGAGAGCAGTGACGCTGTCACCCACTTCCCACAGTTGGAACAGATGGAAATGCAGAATGAAGAGAGAGAAACAAACCTTCAAAGAGGATGTTGGAGCTTGGGAGGCGCGGACTGGCGAGTGGCACAAGAAAACTGGCCCCGAAGGTGCTGACAGACTTGAGGCAGTGGCTGGTCAAGGGTGGAAGAACAGGAAAGATTTACAAGATGGGGGTTAGATTAAAGGGGAAGGCAGAAGTGGGTAGAATAACCCCGAGTGAAAACAGGAAAAGAAGATGAACGAGCAAGGGAGACAATCCAAGTTCAGGCAGCGTGCCCAGGGAAGTAACACCGGGGAGGAAAATGAGGAGATGTTCACCCAGGGTAGATTAGTTTGAAGAATGAGGATGGGGAACCTATGAAGAGTAAACCTGGAGAACTGTGTGCAAAGAAGAGACCAAAAGTACAAGAATATGGAGGGGGGGAACTGGACAGTTTGGTCTGCAGAGCTGAGGAGTAAAGGAATGGAACTAGGACCTGAGAGACTGGGACTGAAAGGACAGCCTTAGGAATGAGGAACAGGACTTCTGAAGTGTGACTGGAGAGTAGAGGAAGGGGTGGGACAGGAACAGGGCAGAAGAGGCCATGTTTTGATGTGACCACCAGGGAAAGGTCAGGGTGTATCAGCACATGCCATCTTTCAAAGCCCCACACGACCCCAGGACACCAAATTCTCCTTGTTCATTTGCCAGCAAAGAATGGTACCGTGGTATCAGGGCTCCCGGGGTACTGGGAGTCAACACCTGCTGCTGACTTCAGTGGGAGCAGGACTTTGAAAATACAAGGCACAGTACTAAATGCTTTGAGAAGAGAAACGTTTAACACCTTAAATAGTCACTTCAAGTTAGAAACCGTATTTTAAGTTCTCTTGTGTAAAGTTCTTTTTTAAGTTCCCGTATGTAAAATGGAAGAGGTAGTATTGCCTCCCCTCCCAGAGATGTTTTCAAAATAAACTAATGAATGTTTGTTAAGCAGCCAGACACTGTAGTAGCCTGGAAAAAACCCATGAGGTGCATGGAAAAAACCCATGATGAAATTCATAATTTTGTCTTCAGAGCAGAGGATGAATAATGTGTAGCAAATAAGTCCTGGGACTACACACTGAACAACAGCAAATAGCTGTTACAAGAAAAATAGTTCATTATGTAGGCACTATTCATTATGCATGCTGAATGAGTTGGGATTTATGTGGAAAAATTAGTATGTAATCATGCAGTTAAAGACTATATCATAATCTGAACAAAGTGTCCAATTTAAGGTTGTTCAAGTCTGCTTCATTCTGGTATTTTCCATCTATTGATGGCTTGAACTATACAATCTCTCTGAAGTGCTTTTAAAGGTTTTTTTCGGTCTTCATATATTTGAAGTCAGTGTTTGGGCATCAGGATCAGAGCTGGAATTGGTGTCTTGGCCAATTTCAATCAATTTCATCACTTTCCAAACACTTGGCACCATCAGAAGTGTTCAGTCTAACAAGCTTGTATAAAAGCATTACATCATACAAGCTAAGATGTCATTTCTGTTCTATGTAAACAACTTGCATCTTTGGCTTTCCATGTTACTTAAGCGTGTCTCGTGTTCTCTAATTTATTTTGAAGTTTATTATTATGCTGGATTTATTGGAGCATTCAGAAAGATCTTTCTAGAGTTCATTAATTGGGGCTTTCATGGCCATATTGTGTACACATTTGCCTCTGAAACAGAAGGGATGAAGTGGCATCATCCAGGCTCTGGATGCACTTTTCAAATCCCCTTTTTGGCATTATGGAGCAGTATCACTGCTGTTTCTGAAAGGTTATCATGTACATCTGAGAGATGGGGAAAAATCAAATGTCTAGGTAGAATCCCACAGGAAGGACAACTGAGAGACCCAAATTTCACAGTAATTCTTAGTGTCCTGAATGTTTTTGCATAGTTGTTTGTTTTTTTTAAAAAACTATGAGACTTCTGAGCACAGGAATAAACAATTCATATTTTTTTATCCAGCATAATAGAGAGGTGCTGTATCTGTGATACTTTGATAGGACACAAAATTTAGAGTTATGTTTATTGTTGTTTTTATTGTTCTCCTCAGCTGCAACTTTGGAGATTTAAATTCACTCTCTTCAAAATGCCAACTGTATCAATTTTTTAGGGTTTGAGTGGTGGAATGCTCAACTAAGAAATGTATTTATTGCATAAAATCATGTCTAACCTGGCAGAACTTGAAAAGAGTGATGATTGTGATTTTTGTTTGGTTGTGTTTTTTTGTGACAAGCAATAATGCAGCTTCAGGTAGGAGCTAAAATCCAGTGCATCACTTCAAAAGCTCTCCTGTTGCAAAGAAAAATAGTTATTATGGTTTTATATTTACATTCTTGCCAGAGACTAAGATTTCATCTGTCATATTCCTTACTGTTGGAACACAGAAAAATACTAAATGGAGACAATCAACAAGTCTTCCATAAATGACCTTTAGATTATGGAAGAGATGAAAACTAATGATTTGCCTGTCTTTCACTTCTGCTCACCATTGGGTGTATTTTATCCTCTCTTGTTTTATATCATAAGCAATGATGCCACTAACTAGAGGGGCTTTGCTGGAAACTGGCTATTCAACAGCTCAGTGTCAAGAAATGTACTCATCCACATTCTTCCTTTATATTCATTATTTTTTGGAGTTATTTTCCATCCTTCCTTCTCCTCTTCTTTTAGAGCTTCATAACACTCAAATCTGCATAATTGATTATGAGCTCTTTTGTCTGGCAATGACCAAGTTATATATTATTAGCTATTTAAATCTTGCCTGGTGTTCTATTTGTGCCCCTTTTCACTCCATTATTTTTCACTGAAGCTCTACTAGATGCTTTATAAAGCAACTAAAATATTTGATGTGTAATTCTGCCAGATTCACCTCCTGTTCTCTCTCAGCACTATTCACTGATATTGATAGGTTGAAACTCAAATATATGATGTAGGTTTTGTAGTTAATTTCTACTCATTGTTATAATTAAAGCATTTTAATCATCACTGTCTCCCATGTACCTCCCTTCTTCTTTGTGTTTTTTTTTTCCTAGATTATGGTCCCAGATACATTCTTTTATTTATTCTGTAACAGAATCCATTTTAGCACTTCCTGCCCATGCTTCTGTTGCAGCTCCTTCTATTTTAATGTTGTCTGCAATAGATAAACGTGATCTCTCTTTACAGATCATTCATGAAGACACTTACACAGCCTGGAATTAGCCACAGGCTCTATGGTAAGCCAGTGGGCACCTGAACTCCTTACCTGTTTTGCTGCATGTCATTGTTTAGCCCTGCAGATCAATAGTTCTCAGTAAGTACAATGGCAGGAGGAATCATTTAGAGAAGAGAAATTCTGCCTCCAGCATTTGAGAGAGGTCAATGCCAAGCCAACCCCACCCCTCGCTTAAAGTTTCATATATCTTACAAATCACAAAGATAAAAGTGTTTTTTTTCATTTTATTTTTGTATTGTTTTTATTGAGGAAGAGTTAAGCTGCTACTGTCCTCTTCAACTCTTTCATCTTCCATCTTAAACTGGATTTTTTTATTTTACTAGCAACTTCTCTCTCCTTCTCTTCCTTCTCAGCCTGCTAATCTGGTGGCTCTGCCACCTCTGGTAAGCAGCATTCTGAGCCCACATCTCCAAATTTCCCCTGTAGTTATGGTTGTAAAATCTAAATCAGAGTATACCCAGAAAGCTACTTCAGCTTTTACAGCAGCTTTCCAGTGAGGTTCCTGGTCCCAGCGCCATAGCTTCCAGAACAAACAGAATATTCCTTTTGTCATGTAAGGTGTGTCGAGGAGTGACTCTGTCACATTCTTATTTAGAGTTCTCTCATATTTCATCATCCATTTTGGAATGGTTCCAGTCAGGCACTGTTGTGTTCAACTGTTTCTAAAGGCTTGCTGAAGCCTGTCTTCCTGACCTTGGCTTTTCGTTCTGGGACTTCTCTGCCTTATTATTTTTCCATTTCCCACCCCAAAAATCTAGAAAGGTCTCCTCCTTGTAATTTTGTCCACCTTTTATTGTTCGTGGCCTCTAAATGGCAGGTTTGGAGGCGCTGGTTTTTCTGAATAAGGCGGTTTTCAGTTCACTCTGTGCTGCTGAAATAAATGCCAGTTTTTTAACCACAGCTGAGGAGGTAAAAGTCTTCTAAATATGAAAAAAGATTCTGAGTTTGTCAGTCTGGGTTTGTTTTTCCTAGTCTACTCGGTACAGTAGGTGCACCTTCTGGGCTGCCACGTGGCCTTTCGTGCTTTTTGTGACCTGGAGGGCTACATTTAATTCTGGCTGAGCGCAGCCCACAGTCATACACTGTGTCTTCTGTTCCCTTTTGCCACAAGTTTTAAGCATGTTACTTGCAGACTGTTTTCTTCAAAAATTTACAAACATGTCTGAAAAATTAGCACTGACATTGCCAGTACACAGCACCTGTATAAAATATGTCACTGCTATAGGAAGGTGTGAACAAATACAACGTTTATGGTGTTGGAACTAAAGAAAGCTCCGCTCCAGGATCACTTCAGGGTGGTTTCCTCACACGAGGTTTTGTTATACAGTGGAGCGTCCTTTATTTGACCTTGAAAATATTTCCTTCAGCACAGAAGGTTTGTAGTTAAAGGAGTTACAGAATATTCTGAGTTGGTGGTGTTTGTAACTGAGTCAGTTTTCACAGTGGTGTTTGTAGTTGAATCATTAGTCAATTTTATTTCATTGTTTTCAGAGTGTTCTTGTTTTATTTATGCTTGACTGAACACGGTGTTTTGCATGGATGTTTTCAAAAGCAATGATTAGCTGTACTGTTTTTATAACCTGCAACAGTTTCTCTGAGCCTTGACAGTTCTCGCTGCTGCCAAAAAGGGGAAGCCTTACATCTAGTTTGCTGTTGCTCTTTCGTTCCTGCAGAGTGACAGAAAGTCAGAAAGGATTACCAGAGTTGCACTCTTTCTTAGTTCCAAGTGTGGATTGGTGTCTGAAGTTTATTCCCCCAGTACTGGAGAAAGTCAGACACAGCTGGCAGGTCCAGGAGAAGCATAGTTTGAAGAATTCCCATACTAAGCTTTATATATCCATGCACTGTTATCAGAATTCTTCAGTTTGCAATCATCAGAAGCATCCCATAAATTTCTTCCCTGAGCTGTTCCACTGGCTTCAGTAAGACTTTGTGTAAAAAAACCCCAATTTGCATTCATAATGTGACTTGATTGAGATCTTACAACCACTGTATTTTCCTGGCTTCTGGTGCATGTGTTCTATCTCATTTCATACATATAGGCATCTTATGTGGAATTTTTCTCTCTAAGCTGCAGTTTGTCTGGATTTAATCCATCTTTAGTTATGGGCTAGAAATAACATTCTCAAAAGATTATTCTGGGTGAGTTTTTACTGTTCATTTCCATGTGTACTCATAGTTGAAGGCATTTGGACTTCAAAATGAGCAGGATAAAAAGATGTTAAAAGGCCCTTTCAATCTTGGCCAGCTGTAAGTACTAGTATGTGAGTATCCATGGAGTGATTCATGCTGTGCCATTGCTCCTTTTAATCCAACTTATGTAAAGGGAAATTATACATGAGTTTATATAAAGGAAGGGATAAAATTAAGAACAAGATGTGCAGCAGATTGTATTTTAATGCTACCAAGGTCCATTTGATGACATGAAGTAAGTATTATGTACTTACACTTTTATGATGGAATTTATGCTGGTAATTTAATATAAATGCTCAGAAGTAAACATGTGGCTTCTGATGAATTTCTGGCCTTCACACTTTCAGTGTAATTTCAAGACATATCTGTGATCAGAGGAACTGAAAATCCCCTGTTTGCTCACTGAATCCATTAGGTCACAGGGAAGTTTTGTCCCTCCTGTGTGAAACATACTGGAATTCTAGCCAGTGTTACCTGTGCTCTGATGACACAGCTACCACTTTACCCTTCATGAAAGGACAGACTTGAGCAGTAAGACTTCACATGCCACTTATTGTGATTGTCTCACCTCTGCCCTTGTGTAGAGGTTACTTTCTCTTCCCCCTGAGATGGAGGCACCTGAAACTCTGGATGCATTTCTTTGTTTCCTTTATCTGTGGACTGCTTTGTACCATGATTGGAACTCCAACCCATTGAATATGTTGCTTCTGCACTTCACTTTGTCACTCTGTTTGGGTAGCATGGAGTTCTACAATCAAATCTGATGTACAGAGATCAGCAGCCTTTCTAGAGTATGAGAGTTTAATTTCAGGTTTTGTGACACATCAGGTAGCCAGGTGTCCCAGCATGACCTCTGTGGTAGGAGCATGTCCAGTCAGTCCTGTGTTCTTTCTCATGACTGTACAAGTGCAGGGGAGACAGAATCAGAACCTATATGTGAAAAAATAGAGATTCTCCTTCTTCTATTTTTGTATACTGTGTAATTCTCAGCTGGTTTCTGGGTTGCTTCCTTGAGCAAACCATCAGGGAACCCCCTCAGCTGGCCAGTGGGGCTGTCAGCCCTAGTGCAGGTGTGCAGTGCTTGACATGGAAGCCACACAGGGAAACTAAATTCTTCAGTATATCTTAGGATTCTTGTTAGGGTAGCTCATACAGCAGGGAGTGGGAACTGGAGAGTGTTCCTTGGGATGCTTTTAAATGCTCTAAATCCCAAAGATGAAAAACCAATCTAAATGTGAATTCTTTTTAGGTAACATACCCGAGGGGACTTGTTTGGTGTAGTGAATTTGTAGAAGGCTGTGCAGCTATTGCTTTATAGCTAATCAATTTTTGTCTTGCCATGGTCATGATTGGTCACTTGTTGTAATCCAATTGCTGTTTGATAGCCTGTGGGATAAGACTACAGAAGAATTTGTAATGGAAACTATTGAAAGTATCCAACTGAGCTGTGCTTTTTAGAATAGTTCTGGAATTATTGAGGACCATGGATTTGAATCTGATGGTTCATAACTGTAGGCTTCTTTTAACTTCATTACATCAGAACTTCCCTTTGAGTTTTCTCCTTCTCATTAGACAACCTTCATTACATAACCTACATGAGAGAGCTGTCACAAATGCCATCAGGAAAGGAATGTGATGAGCTAGACTTGAGACTTTTAATAACCCCACACAGTCTATATGCTACACCTTGTCTGAGTGAGGAGTGAATTCCAGCCTGGTGAAAACTCTGCTGAAAGATTCCTTTTCACTACAGTATTCATAACTGTGTCATGTTTTCATTCTAGTAACTGTGAAAAGCTTGAACTCATTGTAGCCTTCCTCTTGCTAAGGGAGAATTTAAGAGGATCCTCTCTCGATCCTGCAGGCTTGCCTAGCTTAACAAAACTGGCAGCAACCTGAGTTATCTGTGAGCCCTCTGCTCTTCTCAGAGGTTCAGAAGTTAGTAACAGTCAACCAGTGGCAGACCTGCATCTGAAGACCTTGACAGTCCTTGGTTGCCCTAGGAAACCAGCTAAAAATGAAACAAAACAGAACAACTCCCGCCAAAAAAAGGCTCTCAAAACCCCTGTATCTTTTATTTCTCAGGGCCTGGGAGAAAGTCTGAAACCTGCATCCAATTTAAATGTAAAAAAACTCCAGTTTTCTAGTTACAAAGTAGAATTTCCTGAACTATTGTGAATATGTAACACGTTTCAAATCACAGTTAGAAAACACAAACTGGTGTAAACCTGAGCCAAATCCCATTCCTTGCAAGAGATCTGTGTGAAAAGCACCCAGCAATTACCAGTGTGCTGAAGTAGAGAAATGCTCATTCATGCCCCAGACTGCCAGGGCAGCCAGGGAGCTACAAAAGCCCTCTCATGCTGAGCACCCTACTTTCTCAGGGAAAGTAAAACTGTGTTCCCCAGCCTTGAGTTCTCTCTTCTGCCCTTCAAGTGACGAATTTTGCCTTTCTGTCTGGGCTTCCCTTTGTTGAAAGGAAGAGGGTTTTAAATGAAAAAATCCTGGGCAGTTGCAGTTTTCAGGCGAGCTGGCACCTCACATTCAAGTTCATGTGAGTACAGGGCTGCCTCTTCTTGCTAGGTTTGAACTCACATGGCTTAACTTGAAGGAGAGAACACATTTTTGGTTGTGATTAAGGCACAGCTGCAGTAAATGGCACAAGTTGCTGCCAGCTGAGGAAGAATGAGGTAAACCAGTTTGAGTGTGAGGTTCATAGTAATAAACGGAAATGGAAGTGTTTGTTTGTTTGTTTCTCTCTTTTGTTTAGTGACATATGAAAGCACAAATCATGAAAGGCCACTCTAAAACATAGTTAAGGCCTTCTCTAATATCCAGTTAATATTAAAGACAGTAGAAAATTAAAGGCAATGCTTTGCCTCAGTTACACTGTTAGATGAAGAGTATTGGAGCAATTAGGTCAGTGACCCAGAGCAGTGTAACTTGGATTGGAATCTGGCCCCAAGCAACTTGTCTGGGGTCATACAGTCAGTGCCTTCATCTGTGAGATCTGTTTTCCTTTGTTGTTAGTCTTGGAGACATCGGCAATTCCATGGTCTCAGAGGCAGCTGTACTTCTTATTCAGCAGAAGAGAAAAACCTCATCCTGTAAGAAGCTCCACATCCCTTCCTGCTTCAATATCTGTCCCTTTAGTAATCACCAGAGTGGGAGTCTGCTGAAAAATGTCACTCCCAATTTTCCAGCAGAACAGATAGGATCCTTCCAAAAATACACCACAAAATGGGTCTGAAGGATGGTCAGCATTTCATAAGGGTGCAGACATACCTGATAGCTCAAGCTTCTGTTAAATAAATGAAGTACATGCCATAGATTATTCTGCTTTTATAGTAGTGTTTTTGATCTAGTTATTTGCTTCCAAAATCTGAAATTCTGTATAACTGAAGGGATGCAATATGCACAAATTCTAATATATGTCAGAGGCTATAAAGTTCATTTTAGTTTTTAAATGGCATTTAAATTAAGCTAGAAGATGGTTTAGAGCATTTTACATCCCTTGTTACCTTCTTTCCCCTTCAGCAGCTGAGAAATGCACATTTTAATTAAAATTTGTTTTTCAAATGTATCTTGTAGCCAATGCATGCTGAGAAGAGCCACTTACCACCCATGTACTGCAAGCTTGCTGTGCTGAACAAAATGGGAGCATTTAATTAGTAGTAAATACTGTGGTGGCTTAATGCTTGTGGTCTACGATAATGTCCTGTTTGATTTCCAGAAGACTGAGTTGCCCTTCCCTGGCTCTGAGGGTCGGAGCCACGAAACCCACTGGTGTGCCAGCAGGAGCTCCAGTGCAGCTGTAGCTATTTTTGCCACCCTGCAATTCTCCTTCCACAGAAGGTTGCAGAGGAGCTTGTTTAGCTTTATCTTGACAAGGTACAGTAAAAAATAAAGCCACGTCTGTGGTATAAGCAGCCTGAGAACTTCAGTGGGAACAGTGTGTTGGTATGAGCTGCTTTGCATACGTGGGTCACTCAGACGGGATGAGGAGCAAGATGCTGATGTTTGGTGCTGGTGTTTGCACTCAGTCTCAGCTTATCTGGCCAACTCAGTTTACTTGGTTTTGATGTTCGTGGGTCATAAAAGGAGATTCCCACCACACTTCTCAGCTCTTTCCCACAAGGATTTGGTCAGTCCTTAGAGCATGGTAGGATCAGTAGACCTGCATCTTAGATAAGGGGAAAGGTAGGCTTGATAGCAAGTATGTCATTTTAATCTTCTAGGCTAGGTGGTTTTTTAGTCTTACAGTTTTTCTGGCCCTTACTGAAGAAATGTGTACCTACATGATTATTCACAGCCTTCCAACTGCATATTTTCATCTGAAAATGAAACTTTTTCATAGTTTCTCCATATATTTTTAACACAGTGAGAATGAAATTTTGTGTGCACATGTGTGTGTTTAGCTTCACATTTCACGGAGTTAACACTCCTCAAGTTTCGTGTCATAAAATTGCAAAAAGGAAAGAGGAAAAATGGGGTAATAGTGGCCCAGCCTTGTAGAACACCAAGTACTTTATCAAAGCATAGAAGCATCCAGTTCTCATAAAAATATTCCTCCCAAAAATATCCATAAGGAGTAAGAGGGATCCCTAAGAGGGATCTCTGTATCAACAGAGACTTGCATCTATTTCCATTTCAGTACTGAGTCGAGGGTTTTGGCTGCTATGGACATTCTGAAAATGTGGTTTAGTTTTGAATGAGTAAGGTACTAAATACTTCCAGGATGTCAGGATACCAAATAAGAATTAAATCTTAGTGAAAGAATAAGGTCAGCCTTGCCAATTTTGTCATTGATCAGATTTGCAGTCAGGTTTTTGTCTTACGCTTTGGGTTTGTGAAACTTGTGTGCATAGTTGCAGTCACCTTTTCAGAAGTTCTTGAGCAACTTGACTTAAATCCTGTTGGTTTCAGTAAGACTCTTCTAAAAAACATTTAGGCACTTCTGAAGATATTACCAAATGTTACTTAAATTTTTACTTCAAGTAGGGATGAGTCAAAAATCAAAGGAAAAATTGTCGCTGATTTGGACCAGTCGGCTGGTAACAGAGTGCAACTTACAGTGATATATCTGAATTTTCTGTACAGTAATAGCAAGAGAGGAAACAATTATTTTGAGGATTTAGTTTAATGATGCAATTAAATGCATTATTTATTTTAATTAAAATTAATTACAGTTATTAAATAATTTAGCTATAACTGCAGTTAGCAAGTTATAAATTCATCCACGTTCAAGTTTAAATAGTCCTGAGAAGTTTGATCCTATTAGAGCTTTCAGAAAAAATATTGTGGGGATAAGTGCTAAACTCTGAGGTATTTGACACAGAAATTCAGAGAAATTATTCTTTAAAAGATTATCCCCTTTAAAGTATCAGTCCAGAGAATATTTCTGAGTAAGTGACATGTAGATTTCTTTGCTATGGAGTCCAGAAATTGCCTGCAGTGTAAAACGTACTTTTCCCCCCATGTTCTTTTTCTTTTTTCTCTTTGACTGGAATCTTGCAAATTATGAGAGGTTGCTGTTGCATCATGCGATTCAGTAGAATTGACAAATGTAATTTAGGAAATAATTACAAAGGGTAGCTTCATCTCACTCTTAACTTCTGTGACCTCCCTCTCTAGTGTGTAAAAAGAATTAGATTCCTCCAGGGCAAAGTTAAATGTGAGATGTAACTGTGGGTACTCAGATAATCCCATCTAGCAAACTGCCTTTCTTCACTGAATGGAAAGTGAGCCTGGGGAGACTGAGGAGACTCACTGCCCAGGGCTGGTGTTTTTTGTTAGTATTTTCTTCTTCCTTAGCATAGTAAAAGTATTAGTGGTTTCTACAGTAGCACAACATATCAAATTGCACATGAACACCATTGCAAGCCATCGGCATAAAATCATTTGGACTGTAACCTTTGTTTTTGGATTAGAGGATGCCTCTTTTGTATCATATTTATTCCAGGTATAATTTCATAGATATCTGTGGTCTTATTGCAGGAGTGAACGTTGTTCTTGGTTTTTTTTCTTGTCACTGTTTCTACTGTCATATTTAAGAACTATGTGGGCTTTCTTATCTTTAACTTAGGAGTACATATGTAGCAAAAAATCCAGACTTGACAATTTTGTATCTATGCCAAAATTTATATTCCACAGGAATGCTATAACTTAATTTCTGCTTGCTAATTATAGTAACCATCTCTGTAAAGATATACTTAATTTTCTGCTGCATGTAGTGTTGCATTCAGTGCCCACTGAGAGAATGACTGAGCTGTAAACCAAAGCCCTACAATTCTGATAGCACAGTCGTATTCCAAAATATACCTGCTCACTGTCAGGTGTGCCACTCTTGCCCTGCGGTGTGAGTGGAAAACATTCCCAGCTGAGGAACCTGAGCTCCCACCTGCTTTGGTTCAAGGCCAAACGAGCCCGGGCTGGAAGGTTTGCCGTGATTGTGTGCTGTCCTGCCCCTCTGAGCTGTCCTGCTGGCACGGGAGGCTGTTCGCAGAACAGGTCTCGGGTCCGGGGCTGACAGTGACGGACGAGGCTGGGGAGGGAGCCGGACGCCGCTCCCTGGGAAATCCGAGCCCGCACATTTCTCCCTGTCAGTGACAGGATTGAGGTACTGCTGCTGATTTGAATCATGGGACTACTTGTGGAGCACATTCATCCTCGTGTGAGACGGAGGGAAAATCGAGTCCTATGTAAGAGGCTGAGACAAATTCTTCAGTACAGA
The DNA here is from genome assembly GCA_013397135.1 of Pachyramphus minor. Classification (NCBI taxonomy): domain Eukaryota; kingdom Metazoa; phylum Chordata; class Aves; order Passeriformes; family Tyrannidae; genus Pachyramphus; species Pachyramphus minor. Next base: position 951,696 of record VYXB01003362.1, on the reverse strand, counting down.
AACCATCTAGAGATTGCTCAGTGCTTTATTTATGTGGGCACACTTTGGGGTGCATTCCCTGTTGAAGAAGATGGCAAGTACTAAAGGTATGTTGTGCTCCCAGAGCCTATTTGTGTTCTCTTTGTTTTGGAGTGTGGGATAGTCCTTCTGAAGTCAATGTCCTAGATTAGCAGGAAACAGCTAAAGTAATCCTCAAGGTAAAACCAAGGGACAAGAGAATCTGAATGTTTATGAACATTTCAAAACCACTCAGTAAATATAAATATACATATTATAGCTAAGTAATGCTTTATTTCTGAAACTATTTTTTAAAAATTTTGGACAGAGTGCACATTTCTTACTAAAAAATGCACAACTGTAGTTATCAGATAAGGGAAGCACATAAGGAGAAGACTTAGAGGGGTTTATCCCTCTAACAGGATTTCTAGAGTCAAGCATTCCCTCTTTATCTAATTTAGGAATTGGTTTTAAAAGGATACTTACTTAGAAAATATTGTTAAATATGGTTACATAAATATGAAAATCTATATTGGGAGGTAGTTTACCAGGATTCTGGGGGAGAGGAGAGAGAAGCATTTAAGAGTCTGAGATTAAAGAGTCTGAGGCTCTTCAATCATTTTTTTGTACATGAAAAGAAGCACAAATAAAACATAAGTGTTCCTTGTGTGGTTGTGGGTAGCAAGTTGGACATGGAAATAAAATAGCTATCCTAGAGAAGTGTTACTTACATGGCCTAACAATCAACAGCCTTGATTTGAAAAATTTTTTGAATGTCATTGTCTTTGTATTTCATTGTCTCTCTTGAACAAGGTGTTGCAGTGAACAATTGAAATTCTTGGTATTCAGGTTAATTACTTGCTTGGTAGGGACATATTGTCCTGACTCTGTAAAACAATTTTAATTAGCTAGCAGTTGGCCAGGGACCCCTTCATGTCAGAGCTCGGGAGAAAAATATGATACTGTGTTTTTGCTTAGTTAGATTTCGAATAAGCAGCTAATATGGCATTTCCCTGGCACTTTTGATGGTTATGCAGAACGAAGTTTTCTCCCTCCTGTTGAAGTTTTGAGGAAATTAAATACTTTCTCAGTAAGTTGGAGAATTCAGTCTCAATTACAGCACTCAAGTATTGTCAGTCTATATCAGATTTCTCTAATAACAAACATAATATAGATCTGATACGTAACCTCTCAGCTGAATTATCAAGACACGGAAAGGTAGAAATTCTCCTGTTTGATGACGTGTAAGGAGGTTTCTGTTCTTTTTAAGGGAGTTACTGTTTGTAAATGAGTTGTTCTTAGTTGTTAGTATCCGTATCCAGTAAGAGGATTTCTTATGTCATGGTACCTGTGTGCTCTTATGAAGTTGATCCCTTCTCATCCAACATTTCTACTTCAAAAGATCATAGCTTATGTCTCTCCTTGTATTGAAAATATTAACTTGGGAAAAACTATTCCCTAGTACATGTATTTTGAGATCTGAACAAGGTAAAATTGTTTTTTTAAAAAATGTCATTTGTGTTATAAAATTTTGTTTGGCTTTTAATGTGTCTTTTACATGTGCTGTTAGTACCTGTGTATAATGTAAATCTGATCTTTTGGCATCTCAAAACCACAAATCCTCATCCACATTTTCAGATCTCTTCCCAGAATGTATTAAGGGTCCAGTGGGAGCTTTTAATTTTGTGCTGTGTGGGTACAGTTTCGCCTGGGTTATTTCTGGCTTATGAACCTGAGCCACGTTTCCCTTATCAAATTCCTAGGTTTTCATGGAGCTGATGCCTCACAGAAGTAACTGCAGAGGTTAATGTCTTGTGTGTGTTCCTAGAGGCACAGCAGCACTCAGTGCATTCTCTTGTGCATGACAGCAGCCAGAGGAGTGAACCAAACTGTGTGAACCAGATGAAATTAAATCAGTGTAGGAAAATGTTGTGGTGACACAGAAGTGGCATGACAATGGTTCCCCCAACTTGCTTTGCAGTTGCTGGTTGTGAGATATCACCAGGGCTTCCCTTTACATTTGTCTTTCCCATCCCATCCCTTCAGCATGTCTTACCTGCCATAAAAAATTGCAGCAACCTGGAGGCTGCTCTGAGGTGCTTTAGCACAGACACACGGTTTGGATGAATGGAGCAATTACCACTGAATCTGGGCTTTCTCTTTCGTAGCAAACTTTTGATCCCAGGACACAGGTCAGTGTTAGAGGTGGAGGATCTTTGGGAGCTTGGCATGTTACACACGCTTCCCGTTCTTTATTGTCTGTATAGTTCCCCGAAAATATATATTTTGTGTCACCTAGCTTTCCATCACTCCTTTACCCATCACAAAGCCATTTTTCATCATATAAGCATCAAAAGATCTCATTTTTTGAAAGTGTCTTGAACTGCTTTCTCCTTTGTTGCTGCTGGAGGTAAATGTGGAGAACAGCCAACCTTCAGTCAGCATTTGAGTATGACCCATTATTTACTTTGCTGTTCATCTACCGAGTTTTAACTGAGCCTTAAATTAGTGCCTTGACTATAAGGAGTAGTGACATTTCTGTATTTTCAATTACATTCTTTGGGAAATATTAGATTCTATGACTTTTAACATTATGTTCATTTGAAATCTCTGATTGCATGTTTGTCTTCTGGCAAATTAAACTGAGGTTTTTGTATATCACTGTGAAATCAAAGTTTTAGAAACTACTGTCCCCAGGTGCTTAGCTGTCAGCCCCTCAGCTGAGAGTGTAGTAGTCAGACTACTGAGCTCTTGGGATGTTTCAGTGTAACTTCCAGCTGGGAAAGACAGGGATGTAAGTGGAAATAGCCATCCTAACAAGCCTTCCACTGTTTGTGCTGTGTTTTAAGTCTAGTCCATATAGAAAGCAAAGACTTTCATCCTCAGATAAAGAAACTTCTTAATAGCAATCACAAGCTTGAGATTCACAAAGTACAAATTGACAGCCCAAAATACCTCTTTACAAATCCTTTGGAACATGTTTTCAAAGATCCTTGGCTATAGTGTTGGCAGCATAATAGTGATTTCTGAATGTCTGCTCCAAAAGCATCAGAAGTCCATGTTTCCCACAACATGGCTCTAAAGACACTGAAGATTTATCCTTGAGTGCAAAGAACCTTACTTAGAACCAGTTGATTTGTCTTTGTCCATACAACTGGAGATTTTCCAGGGTGACACCAAAAGAGGGAAATCCATTTTACACATCTTGAGTGGGTCTCATAATAGGTTTAAATGAAACTGTAAGTTACACTTCATTAAGCTGATGTAATTTGCATCTTGAGGGACAGAAGGACAAAGCCTTAGGAGGAAACACAGCTGACAAGAGATTTTAAAGTAGTGCAAGGAAAAACCATTTTATCTCTTCTTTTCTCTTTTCTGTTGGTTGTTCTCCTGACACATTTGGGCTCTGTGATATAAAGCACATTTGCTTCACTTCAGGGATGTGTAACTTTCCACCAATACTTAGCACAGCTCTGAATTTGGTTGAGTGATAGTTCAGACACCCTCTCCCCCCCTTTATTCCAAATTCTGTTTAGACATTTACCTTTTTTCAGTATAAAATGAATGCATAATTTTTGCCCAGATACTGGATAAATAGCAGAATTGGTTAATTGTAAACCCCATGAAGGGAAAACAGCAATCTGAAAAGGCTTCCTATATTACTGTGCTGGTCGTTCATCCTAGTATGTAAGTCTAAATTGCAGTTAAAGAGTAATATTTTACTACTATATTTTGTCGTCCATGATTACTGAAGGGATGCTTTCATGGCTCCAGCAGAGAGAAAGGTTTCACTTGGCCCTGCCTTCTTTTAATTTCTCCAGCTCTGATGGGCATCACTGCAGTTGAATGAATATTTGCCGAGTTTACTTCACGCCGAGTACAAGCAATCACACTCATTATGGCTGTGATACCTGAGGGTTTTTTCCCTGGCAGTGGATGGCTGTTGTGTCATTGCAAGCAGCATTTTGCAGGTTCTGTTTTCTGTGGATTTGTTTCTTGGTTGCTGGATGATTTTCCATACTCTCATAGTGCAGCAGGCTCCACAATTAACGCTGTGAAAGGTGGCATATTAGTGTTATGGCTGGAATTATGGCAAAGAGGGTGGGAATTGGTTTGCTGAATGCAAATCCACGTGTTCTGAATGCTTAGAAATTCTGCTGCAGCGTGTCTGGTGCAGAACCTTTGAGCATGAACCTGGCTTTTTAGTGTTTCTAAACAATGAATTACATTCAAACTGTGGGGAATACAGATATGTGTTTAGGGAGTCTTTATCTTCACTAAATGGATGGCATGCTGCCTCCATTGTTGGTGCTTAATAGCAGGAATGTATTTGCCAAGGTAATACCAGAGTCAAAACTTCCATAAGCAAGGTCACAGGAACCCAGAAATGTATTATTTTATTGGTCTAGTTTCATAAAACTCACTTCTGTGAGCTGGAAGTATGCTTAGAGGGTGGATTGCAAATCAGCCCTTTCAGGATTTCTTTTGTGGATAACATAATCAGCTTGTCTGTGAAATGAAAAATCAGCAGGCACATACTCCCTTGCCCTGATGTGTTGTTCTGCATTTTTAGAACTTGGAAAAAAATATGGTCAAATATTCTAAAATTATAAAAAATTGGTGATTGTGAATGCTTGGTATCCAGCAATGAGAGGTTGTGTTAAGGGTTTTCTTCACCATCCTTCCACTCCTACAGATGTCATGGTTGCACTTCTTTTGAGTGATGAGGCAAATTAAAAAAAATAATAATTTTCCAGATATTTTTTGGTGTGGACTTACCAATTTCCAAGTCTTATCGTTTGTTTCCAGTGGTGACAGATGAAAGCCATGAATGCTGAATGAGAATTTTCTGCCTTTTTTTTCCCCATTCAGAGAAAATTTATGTAAGTAGAAGATATAATGAGGGTACTAAATTAAGTGTGTCTATGTGTGTATAAATAAAATTGGTTTGTTACTCATTTGCCAGCATTTTGGCTCAGCTGCAGAAATATCATAACTGCCTTAAAATTGATTAGACAATTTAATTTGAAATTTAACTCTGGATATGGCAGAGAGAGATAAGCCTGTGAGCATAAAACATGCATCTCACAGTTCTCCAGCTGATTTTGGTAGGGCTGGCCGTGTTGTATTTATTCTTTGGCTTTGAAGAAATTTAAAGTCTTGTGCTTCCAGCGTGACCTGTGAACACATGAGTGGTCTTTGACTTGTTATTCAGGTCAGAAATGACTGGGCCTTTCTACTGGGTTTTCTGTTAAAAGTGGGGTGTTCCTGCAGCACACAGGGATGATATTCCTTGGGGGTTTTTTGGCAGAGGAGACCAGGTTGGTTTGACTATTAGCTCTTCTATATGTTTCTGCCCAAAAGAGTCCTGAAAACAGCATTTTTCTGCTCCTGCTGCAGCTTCCAGTGTTGAAGCCACATGAATGTGCAAAATGAAGTAGCGATTTTAACAGGGAGCTGATCTATTTTAATTTGGTATGAAGCTGTTCAGAGTAACATTTCCTATGCTACTCTCAATTTTTTTTCTGCGCTGTGATGCTTCATCAAAGAAAGATCAATTTAGCCTCAGTGAAGTGGCAAAGTGACTAACATGAAAGCAGCCAGTTCTAAGGCCTCCTCCACCTATTTTCACATTCATAACAGCAGTAACTCCCTTGCAGGTGGTGTTTTGGAGTGCTTTAGGGCAAATATGTGCTGGTTTTGAGTAAGTTCTGCTGCTATTTCTGCTTTTAGTAGACAACCTATTTCCTGATGTTGATCTAATCTTTAAATTGATCCTTGAAGTGGATGTGCTTTTCAGTATGAAAACCAATTCAAAATGTTCACCAAAGTACAAGTAGAAAAAAGGCAAGGTACAATATGTTACATTTTTAGTCAGTTTTTGAGCTCCATGGCACTTATATTTCACTTAGCACACACCTGAGGTCTCCAGTTTTAACTAGCAGGTAAATTCTAAGCAGCCTTTTTAGCAGACAGCGTTTTTACTTGGTTTTGTTGACAATGTTATCACACCACACTTGAACCTGCACTTGATCAGCAGACAGTAGTATTTTCTCAAACACCTGACTTCCAAATTTAGCTACAAGTTACCTTTCTGCTATTGAAAATTCTGCCCATTTTTGCTCATTTTTCATATAAGAGATAATTGTGGTTTTTCATAGATAATAGTATATTGTGGTAGTTGTAAAGTTGTTCTAATACTGATAAATTTTTAAGAGTTTTATGTCATATTCCAGTATATCTTAGGACAGAACATGTTCCTAACACTGAAAAGCAGTAGTTTTTGCAGGACCCAGACTGTGAGTTGGAACTCATGCTTTAGAACAGAATGCTTCTTCAAAAATTCTTGGTGGTCTGAATGCTGCCTGGGTTCCCTGGCTGGTCACTGGTGTGTTTGGTTCCCAGGATGTGTCAGAACTAAGAGAGCAAGAGTTTTTCATGCTCTGTCCTTTTTTAACTCATTCCCATGCAATGGTACATCCATCACTACTCAAGCTTCACCATTTACCAGTATCTGTCCTCCTCATTAATACTGTATATGTCATTGTCAGCTTCCCTGCCTGTCAACTCAGTGGATTTTGACATTCAGGGCTACACAAATACGTATCAAAATCTATACATGTGTTACAAAAAACACAGATGTTCTACACAGAAGGGAAATGGGAGTATGGTGAGGATTGTGGGGTATTTGACTTTCTCATTTCATATTCTGTTTGTATTTCAAAATCTGTAACATTATTTTTTCCCCTGCTTTTGGAGAGCTTTAAAGATTTCAGGGAAGTGTTTATTTTGGTTTTTGTTCCATTACAAAAAAAGGACAGTTTAGCACTTAGCAATGAAAGTGGTTTCTTTTTCTTGGACCTAGATTATTGCTAAAAACTGCCTGGAGATTTTCTTCTAGACATTTGCTTAATTTATTCACTTCCTAACCAAATCAATTAAAAGGCTTGGAAGTGCAGACATCTAAAGATGCAGCTATTAATTCCACAGAATTGTGCAGAAAGCAACACCTATTTACAGAAGCAGTTTTGTTCTCTGCCATCGTTGTTCTCCAAAACCTTTTTTCATCTGTGGCACTTTTTGTCAGTGGTCATTGCTGCTTTGCACATGTCTCCTGGAGCTTAAACCACCTTGGGCTGTTTGTGCCCTGGCCAAGGCCCTCGGTATTGGGTATAGAAGCTCACTTTAAGTTGCACACTAATGTATTGTGGGCATACACTGGATTTCCCCACTGCATGTCTGTTCAGGTCTTTATTGAGTTCTCAGTGTGCTGGGATCTGAGTCTGTCCAGCTCTCAGGTCTGAGAACCTGAGCTGTAACGCTCTGACTACAGCGCCTCGCTCTTGGAAGAGCAATCATATGTGGCCTTTTTCAGTGTCCCTGCCAGAGCTTTTGGTCACTTTTCAAACACAAATTGCTTACAAAAGAAAGCAGTGCCATTTTCTTCCTGCTGGCTTTCTGAAATCTCGTGTTGGGAAAAGCACTTACCATGTCTTCCCTGTGAAGAGAAAGCTTTCAGTAATGACTGGTATTTCCGAGCCTGTTGCAGCCCATGCAGCTGTTGAAAATGTCATCATGTATGGCACAAATAGGGGGGCATTTTGAGCAAGGCCCTGCACTATCTGACTGAGGTATTAGGTGAAAAGGAAAAAAAACCCCACAACAATAGGATGTTCAAAGAACAGACAACCTGTTGGATGTGAATGCTTAGAATGTAACAAAAATAGAAAAGTGGGTTTATTGGTTCTTGAAATTATCAGTAAAATTACATTATTCAGAATGCTAGCTGGAGATCTCTGAATTTTGCAGGCTCTGTGATTGAATTTCACTTATCTATGAGGAGAATTTTGAACAGTCAGGCCAACCTTAATATTCCTGCATTGAGGTGTTGGAGTAATTCTTTGACAGTGTATGTTGAGAGGTTGAAATGTTCCTAATGTTTTCCAAGTCAAATTTTTATTTTTATTACTGACCAAACCCCTTCGGAGTTCAGCTTTTTGTCAGCTTTTTTAACAGTTATGATGGAACTATAAATACTGTCTTTTTCTATAACTAAATGTGACTATGAATAATTCTAACAATATGCTGCCTCACATTTCTGCATGAGCTTCTCATCTTCCTCATCTGGCCAGAATTTGGGAGCTTTCCCCTCTTTCTTACACATACATTAGTCTTGGTGGGGTTTTTTGGGTTTGTTTTTTTTTTTTTT
>VYXB01003362.1:810655-943329 GCA_013397135.1 Pachyramphus minor | reverse complement strand
CTTCTTCACTTTTGACTTGATCTTAATAGGTGCAAGAACACCTGATGTTTCTGAGGTTTGATGTTCATGGAATGCTGAACTATAAGGTTGCCTTGGGAACTAAGGGAAGGACCTAAATTTAGAACCTGTGATGCTTTTTGGGGTCAGTGGTCATTTGTTCATCTACCATATGCACTTACAGAAATTAGAAAAAACTTCCCAAGAAAACTGCAGGGTCTCAGCTGGGCAAATGGAAAGAATAAAGACCAGAAAATGAAGTTGATGTGTTAGGTCTCTTTTGCTGTGACTCAATAAATTGATCCATGTTAATTGTTTCATTTCAAAGGCTGTCAGTGTTTTATATATATGTATACTTACGTGCACATACATGCACCATCTCTAAACCTTGAAGAGTCTGGGTTTGCTTTGTGCTTGAAAAATGGTTTAGAATGATGATTTCGCTGTGTGTTTCTTTCACTGACAGATATGGATAGGGCCATTATGTTACCTGTGAACATTGCTGGCATCTTAACTAAACATTGTAGCTTCAGGTATTTTGTATTCTCAGCCTGCAAACGCACATGGTTGTGATGCCAGCCAGTCTGTGCAGCCAGTTCACCCCTTAGTAGTGCTTATTCACCTGAGGAATTTCATCCCTTTGCAATGTTTTCCACTCCTGACATCAAGACTTGCATAATTGTACCTCCTAGTTGCTGCTGAGTACCACCCATGAGCCCGTGTGAAAGGCTGCTCAGAGATGTGATGTACTGCAACACACAAAACAGTTATAAAACAGGTCCTGAACTGAACAAATCATGCTTATTTTCTGTGCAGGGAATAAATCACAAGACAGCGGGATTGCAGAGATGGAGGAGCTTCCAGTCCCACACAACATCAAAATAAGTAACATCACGTGTGATTCCTTCAAGATTTCTTGGGACATGGATTCTAAATCCAAGGACCGCATTACTCATTACTTCATCGATCTCAACAAGAAAGAAAACAAGAATTCCAACAAATTCAAACACAAGGTAATTTTCATTCAAAAATCAAGATGGAAATACTTGTTTTTAAACAGATGAATCTCAGTGTTTTATTAACCTTTCAAAGCCAGGCCATAGGACACAGGCACTGGGCATCCAGAAAAGGTGGGTTTTGATTAATCTGATGGACTGTTGTTTTACTTGAAATCCCTTCCCTGCCTTATGTTTGTGTACACGAAAATACGTTTATTTCCCAGAGAACTTAAACGTTACCTTTTCTGTTTTATTTGAAAACAGTTTTGGAACCTGTACAAGTATTGCAACACAGACATTTTTACTCCTGACTAGTTCTGTATGATTGTTTAAACAGTGTATGTACTCTCTGCCTGTCCTTGTTCAGTGACAGACTCCTGAGAGCAACACATGTCATTTCCACAGAAGAGTCACGAATTCTAAAGCACTTCTAGGAAGGCTTCCAGCAATTTTAGTTTGCAGCATTCAGAACTGTGACCTGAATATTCATCTGGCCTCTTTCCTCCAGCCACTGATGCAGGGACATATTGAAGGCATTGCAAAATCTGTACTTATTAAATCCAGCAAAATTTGCTTTGACCTCCGAACAGTTGAAATGCTGGGCGTCTAGAGAAACATGGAATGAGACAGAACATTAAACAACACAATCATCTGCAAATTTAAAATTAATGTTGGCAATATCTCTAAAAGATAAGGTATGCTAAGGCACAAATAACCGTCCAGGCAAATATTAGGGCTGTAATTCTATCAATACCTAAATTACTATTGGTTTCTAAGCCAGAGGAATAACCAGAAAATATTTTCACCAAATTCTCTGAGGCTTTTTATTGTGAGAGTATTTTTCATGTGATTTCTGTTAATAGCAGGTGTATAATTTTCACATTTCCTTATTTGCCTTTTTTTTTATTGCAGTTGGAAGTAATACACGCAGTAAGTGTAATGAAAAATCACTTACTACTGCTTGAAAGCAAGAGTTTTACATGTTTGGCCAGGATGTTGCAGCTGCTAGGAACAAGTGTGTGAAGCACTATTGAACCTAGTGTTATAATAAGCATTTATTATGCCCCATTTTTAATTGTAATAGCAAATAAAGCAGGGTTATGTTTGGTTTTTTTCTTACTACTTTCGAACTGACAGCCTTTGAATTCCCATTTTACACTACAGGAATAAATATACCTTCTAATATAAATGCTTACTAGAATGGATTATTTTTGATTTCTTTCTTTTTTTTTTTTTTATTTTTACATGTTTTTTTCATTTATGTGCCAACTCGTGTAAAGTTCTAACATTTATTTCATAGTAGAGCAAGTACTATGTGCACTTTGGAATCTTTATCACAGTGATGAGACTAGAGTTAAAATGGAGGAGGGGGGAAAGGATGTTGGCAGTATAACAAGGATAGGCTGTTAGATTTATTTTGAATTTCTCAGCAATTCCCTAACTTTTTACTGTGAAGAAATGTTTAGTCAAAAGAGAGAAGTAATTGGATTTGTGAGAACAAGAGACTAAAGTCTACCAATTCAAATGATGAATAAGCTGGATGTCTTGTCAGAACTGACTTAAAATTTCTTGCTAGTAATTGTGTTAGTGATTTGGTAAAGAATTTTTTGGTTGAATTTTTTTTTTTTTTTTGGTTGTTTTATTCCCAGGCCTGACTGACAGAAATATGGGGAGGGTGGGCAGGAGAAGGGCACAGAGTGGATACTGCAACAACTCTGCCACGGCGCTTATTTGTTTGTTTTTGTGCCTCTTTAGTACTAAGGAATTTTTAATGCACCTTTGAGAATGAACTTTGGTTGATAAACTAAAATGCTGGAATTCAAAATGTGTCACCCATGTGAGGTTAGAGACAAGCATCCCTCCTCCCTCTAAGGTTGGCTGTACTTCACAGCTGAAACTCAGCAGCCCAGCTGGGCAGGGAGTTGATCCCTGGCAGCTGCAGCACTGGGGCTGAATCCTCACAGAACCCACAGGGAAATAAGCCCCCACCCATCCCTTGACTTACTAACAAAGCTTTTGTATGAGGGTGAGGGATACCTCTGCCCTTGTGCTAGCAGAGCTTTACAGACAGAAAAGAGTGAGCCCTACTGCTTGGTTGTGAAAATCAGCACTGGGGCTTATTCTTAGGAGTCATCCAGCAGTCAGGCTGTGCAAGGAGATGGCATCTTCAGGGGGAAAAAATCCATCATTACTTAGCTTACAGGTAGGATAAATCACTGTCTGCAAATGTCTGTCTCTCTCACAGGTGATTAGCCCAGAGGACCAGCTTGTTTCTAACTTGAGTAAGTGACTTGGATATAGACTTAACCTGATAGATGCTGTACCTCAGCAATGGCAGCTTTTTGTTTGTTTGTGTACCCAGGAGACTGTCCATGAATGGTTCATCTTTTTTGTGTTGGCAAATATATGAAGTATATTCAGCATACTTAGGGTGCATAAAATTTTATTATTTACAAATATTGTCATCATGTCTGTGAAGGAGGAGGTTTCTGTTGGTAGTAGCATGCAAAGGCTAGAATTGTAATAAGACTGTCTTTTTTTTAAATTTGCAATTTGCATACCTCCTCTCTTTTTTAAGACATAGAAATATGATTATTCTATGTAATATGAAAAAGGCTCAAATATTTAGCAAAACTAAGCCTAGAACACGGGTGTGCTGAGGTCCCACAATGTGTTCTACAAGCAGACCTGGCCAAAGGAGGGATGACATGAAATGGGAGAAAGCTGGAAACCGAAAGCTGCCTCTTTTCTAAAAAGGAGAGAGGCAGTGTGACTCATACACCTTGCTGCTTAGTTACTCAGAGCTTCCAGGTTGTTCTTAGAAATTATGGCCATCTCTGTACCTTTTGAGCTGCCTGGTGGGTGCTGGTGGTGGAGCAGCCATCTGCCCCTCCACAGTCCTGCCTGTCCTTTAGCTGGCATAGCACTTGCTTTGCACTGCTTTGGTGGCTCAGCCAGGAATGAGGGCTGAACAGGAGGGAGATGAAAGGAACAAATGGAGAATCCCCAGAGGAATTTCAGTGTGAACATTAAAGGCCAGTATAGCGACCTTAAAAAAAAAAATAAATAGGCTGTTTGCTTAGTAAAAGAACAACAGATAGAGTTCTGAAAAGCATCACGTCTGCCCCTCCTCCCCAGCTGTGCAAGAGATAAATCCCTCAGTTTAATGTGGCAGTCTGCCCCTTTTCTTCCCCCCCCCTGTTTTTTTTTAGGTAGTCTGCCCCTTTTTTGGTACAGTCAGAAGAGGTTCCCAGTGCACAGCTGGAAGGTAAGGCTTTGACAGCGGGGGGCAACAAGGCTTTTTATGTTACATGAAAACTGACAAAAATAATGGGGGCAAAAACCGCCACTGGGGTGTGAGCACAGAGATCTGACCCAGGTGGAAGCTGTTTTTACCATAACCAAAAAAAGAGATGACAGGAAGACTAATGATGTTGACTGTAGCATCTGCTGACTGCATTAGCAGTAGCAAATTGAGTCCAGCGGGATGCCTTTGCAATATAGTTTCGGGGGGTAGCCTTAAATGTCATTTGGGTCTTCTTTTTATTTTTCTCTTATAATATTTTCCCATCCTTTATATATTATTTATTGCAGAGTGCACAACTGTCTCCTTTAGAGATAAAGTTTTCTCCCAACTGTTATTTCATTTAAATGAGAATAATCAAAAAAGAAATCATGACAACAAAATATTACCCTTTGATTATCACTCACATTTAACTTCTTCCACTATCCCAAGCTGCTAATTTTACAGTTTCTTAATACAGAAACTGAAGAATATTTTTTTCTGATGGGAAAACAATAGGAGAAAGATATTTTTCCATCATAGAAGACAAGCAAAAAAAAAAAAAAATTCAGGTCTTGCTTACAGATCATGAATAGAAAATGTCTCCTTTCTATTCCTTTTTTCCCTAAGGGACTATTATGCTAGTATATATAGGTAGATGTCTGTATGGACTAATATTTATAGATGCACAGTCATGGATTTTTTTTTAAAATGCCCACTTTTCACAGGGCAGCCATCTTACTATTGTTATTACTGATAAATATTCAGTAATAGATACCTCTCATTCTATCACAGCTCCTCAGCTACACGGTGCAGAGAATCATTCAACTGACTCGTGGGTCCTTTCACCCACAGCTGTAGCATAAACTGTCCACTTCTTCAATTCTTTCTTTCCCTTGGTGTTCTGTACTGCAGTCTTTGGTACTGTATAAATTAAGTATTTTAAACACAACAAGCAGCTATCCTCCTTTGTTGCACCATGGTGCTGTGATACACTGGAAGAGCAAAACAGAGGATCTGAAATGGTGGTGAGGCGGGAAGGAAGAGGCTTCAATGACAGGCACAAGCCACAAGTTTGGATTGTTCTGGCTGCTCCTGTACATGAGGGTATTTTGATATACGTACACCTGACATAGTTACTCTGCAACATGTTTAATTTTCTCTGCTGAAGTTTGGTTTGGAAGATACCAACAGCAGAGTAGGTGGACTGATTGATGCAGGAGGAATTTTGTTTGATTACACTGACTGAAAGAAAACAATGGAAATGAAGCCCAGGAAGCTCTTAAGATACCCTTGTGCTCAGTAGCATGTCTTTGTTTGCACACTTAAGCACAAATGGCTCTAGTCTGAATTACATATTTGGGCTATATATAATAATATTAGTCTGTAGTGATGTGGAACAAATAATAAACTCATAGATGCAAGACATCACCTTATCCCACTGTCCTCAGCCACTCTGTCCACTTTGCTGCACCAACAAACGAAGAAGTAAATCAGGTTTGCAGAGAAGAGCCAGGGGCTGGGGATTTGCGAAAGGGTGGTGGGTTGGTTTGGTTGCACTGCTGACTTGTGTGTTGTTTTGTCCTTTTGTTTCCACCAGGATGTACCCACCAAATTGGTGGCCAAAGCTGTTCCTTTGCCTATGACAGTGCGTGGGCACTGGTTCCTGAGCCCCAGGACAGAGTACACCGTGGCAGTGCAGACGGCATCCAAGCAGGTGGATGGTGACTACGTCGTCTCTGAGTGGAGTGAAATCATCGAGTTTTGCACAGCAGGTGAGATTGCTGAGGAATGTTCCACAGGCTGCCTGCAATTATTGCTGGCTCTGCTGCCAAGGGGGGTTGGCCATCTACCAGTGCTGCCCAGGCTGAGAGAATTTAATAGTTACACCTGGAAATTGGAATTTGTATTTGCTGACATTTGGTGCGTTAATCAACTGACATCAACCAGAGAGGGCAGTTCTCAGGTCCTCTGCAGTCCCAAATACAGGGAAACCAGCTCTAACACAGGAAATCATCCTGAGGCTCGCAAAGTCCTTGTGGGGGGAGGAGTGGGGAGAATCACACATGCATGTTGCTGCCATTTCTTTGTTGCCACCAATGGAAACTGGGGGCATAATGTGATGTATGTTACCAAGACTCTGTTCCCAGTTTTAAGTCTGATTTTGGTGAGTGTTGTGGTTTTTCCTGCCCCCTGTACTAGCAGTTTGTCTTCCCTTTGCAGATTATTCAAAAGTTCACCTAACGCAGCTATTGGAAAAAGCTGAAGTGATTGCAGGCCGCATGCTGAAACTGTCTGTTTTTTATCGGAATCAGCACAAAGAATACTTTGATTATATCAGGTAAGAAAGCGAACATATGCAAAAATCGTTTGGCAAATTAAGGGAGTAATGAAAATAAGTAAATAGAGACAGCTGTGCTACAGCTAGAGCAGGATATCTGTGTGCTTTACAGCCCATTCAGAAGGCAGTAAAGAATAAAATATAACTAGCTCGTTTCTTCCACCTTGCTTAGTTCAGCACTTCCATTAGGCAATAAAAGTCTGTGTTTTGAGGCAGAAACTGGGGTACTCACAGTGTCCAGCCTGATTAAAGTGTCTGTTATCATAACAGAGTGTTTAGTAGCCAAATATTTCTATTGTACTAAGAAATTAAGAGTGAGTGTAGGAGTGTACAACTGTGTGCATAGGCATTTGCCTGCATATAAGAGTTCTGTCTCAAATATTTGCTCTCCATGTACAACCATTCCATTTCCATGCCCAAATTTAGTAAATATGGGCTCTGCAATCTGTGTGTAAACTTACAGATCATGTGTGGAGGGAGAGGGGATGATGTTTAAACAGTTACAGGTACCATGCTTCAGCTGGAATGAGTAAATGGGATAGCTGGAGGTAGGTTCCCTATTCCTGCTGGAGAGCCGGTGTGCCCTCGCACACAAGAGAAAAGCAGAGGTTTTGACAGAAGGAGTCAAAGCTCATGTGCTGACTGAGCAGGACCAGCCACCACACAGGGTAACCTTCCATCCTTAGAAGATCATGGATGAGAGGTAAGCAGTGTCAGAAGGGGTGGCAGCACTGACTGTGCTTCTTTAATATGCATTGGGAGATGGGGCTCCTGCTGCGCCACATAATTCTGTTTTATGTGTCACACTAGTACCTGTCTAGAATGGAAAGTTTTTTAAATCTGGTGGAGAAAAAAAAATACTCCAGGCAATCCAGCTTCAAAGAACAGATTCCACCACCCTTGGAAACATCCCCACTTTGAAGTCAGGAGTCTCTGATTGATTCCAAGAGTGTATTGTATATTCCAGAGCATGGTTTTTCCCTTCCTCTTCTATGTTTTGGAAGGATTATTTTATTGAGTATAGTGACAGAGCTGCAAAACTCAGTGGAGGTAGAGAATGAGTTGCGATTGCTGAGGCCCTTTGATGGCTCAGCAGCCATCCTGGACTAGATACCACAGAAGGGAAATGCCTCTGGGGCTTCCGAATCTTATGTCGCTTTGTTTTCAGCAGTGTAATTATTGTGCATCTGCCTTTGTGTTGTTTAGTGTTGAAAATTGCCACTGAGGTGCATTTATAGCTGTGGGTTTGGCCTTGTTCTGCCAAATGTGACTCTAATTAATTGCACTGTATTTTTTCCCCTCTCTCCTGTTAAGTTCTTTCTTGGTTCTACACAGATAGAGATGAGTTGGACTAGATGATCCTTGTGGGTCCCTTCCAACTCAGCACACTCTGTGATTCTGTGAGTTTGTTTGCCCTCTGTCAGTGAGTTAGAGACAAGAAACTGTGTTTTATGAGGTCAGTGAGAAGCTGCAATACCTGTAAAGGGCTAATGGTTGCCTTTTTTGGTCCGAAATAGTCTAAAATGGTCACAAGGGCTGGTTCTTCCCCATACACCCTCCTGCAGGTTATATTAATAATCCTAACCACATGCTCCCTTTGGGGGAAAATTCCTTGCAATACCATGCCTGCCAATGGCCTCTGTGGTGTCATGACTGGCAAACAAGCTTGGAAAAGCTCTACTAGTGTTGGCAAACCAGCAACCGTTCAGGGTGCTAAAGCAGCAGCCCCTAAATGGAGGGTCTGCAGTGTGAGCTCTTACGTGGTGTTCATGTTTACCTCTCCTGGTAGCAGCTCAGATCCCCTGCAAGGGCAACCTATAATTAGCCTAATTGGCCACTGGATGTCAGTATCTTGCCACAGAAGTGGGACTGACGTTCATTGAGTGGAGTCTGACTTTCCAGGTTGCAGATGTTTCAGGTGGTTATCCAAGCTGATTCAAGGTTTTGGGGTTTTGGGTTGGTTTTTTTCTCCCTAGTAATAACTTCACAAAATACTAATTATACTCTCCAACCCAATCAATGTCTTGTGAAATAGGGCTTGAGACAGTAACTAGGTAGTGTTTGAATGGCCCAGAAAACTGTTGGAACTTCTCTTAGAGTCAAATGTGCTGATGAGAAGATTAGAAACAATGGAAAAACACCACAGCTGGAGACATTACTGAGCTGATTTAGAGCTGCTTTGTAGGTGTACACTGAATTTTTTTGCTTTGATTGCTACCTCCCATGTTAACCAAGTAAACCCTTCTTCCATGCAGCACGATTTGACCTGGACCTTTTGCAAGGTAAAAGCAGAGAGAGAATAGAATTTCTTGGTTAGTTTCCCCTCTCCTTAAAAAANCCCCCCCCTTAAAAAAAAAAAAAAAAAAAAAAAAAAGAAAAGAAGGAAAAGATAAAAAGACAAAAAAAGGAAAAACAAACAAGAGGGGGGGATATAGGACTCTCCAACCCCACAGACTTATGTATTTTTAATCTGTACCTGTCAGTGAGTATAAAGGCAATTTTCTAACGGTGCATAGCAGATATGTTTTGCAGGACTTACTTACAAAAGGGGCTGTTTCCCTTTCGGGCATCATCACATGGCTGCAGGTGCAGAGAGAGCCAAAGCTGTCACTGGGGTACTTCCAGACAGGTGTGAGGCACAAGTTCTGGGGAATGTCCTGCTATACAAAATATCTCAGGTGCTAAGGAGGATTAGATGAGGTGTTTTGGAGTGTTCTCCAAAGTTTAGCAGCCTCCTGCTGCTGAGTGCAATTTGGGATTTGGAGGATTAAAAATTCACTTGTACATGGTACATTTCTTTTCACTGGAATGAAATTGAGCTCAGCTTGCAAAAGAAAAAAAAAAGTTAATCTTACAGTTTTTTCCCCATAGGACTAGTGACTGCAGAAGCTGGATACCAACCAAAGTGGAAACTAACCAAATTGCCTCTGTGCTCAGCTCTGCTCTGATTGAAGTCAGCAGTAGACAAATTAGACTTGAAATTATCATTTGGGGGAAAATAGGCTATGGCAGACAGTGCATTCCTTCCCATAACCTCTCTGAAAAGCATCATTCAGAAATAACTTTCACTGGCAGTTTTCTACATGAACTATATACTGCCTATGCTAAAAATGCACATTAACAAACAGAATATTCAGCATATGGCGACTGACTTGCAATATTCAACATGTGTTTATTGTTAAAATTGTAGTGGAAGGCTGAACAAATGAGCTAATTAAAGATATCAGTGGTTTGGGGGCTTTTTTGTTTGTGCTGTTTTTTGCCTGCATGTAATACCCACAGAGCTGACAGGAAAGCCAAACTAGAAAAGCAAATTTTCCCCTAGAGCAGGAGTTACTGTAGCTCTTCTCAAGTCTGATGTCACTTGATTTTCTTGGTCCTAAGATCATGACACTAACCTCGTTTTCAGTTTAACAGTTTTCCTCTGTGTCCCTTCAGTCCGGTTTCCAAACAGCATGATGTCCTAACTTCCCACTTTTTCTTTACTGTGTGTTACAAAATAAACAATACCAGTCATTCATTTGTAGAGAGCACCACGGGAATGCTATGCAGCCCTCTGTTAAGGATAACAGTGGCAGCCATGGCTCTCCGATCAGCGGGAAGCTGGAAGGCATCTTCTTTAGCTGCAACACCGAGTTTAACACTGGGAAGCCGCCCCAAGATTCACCGTACGGAAGATACAGGTTTGAGATTGCAGCTGAAAAACTCTTCAACCCTAATACTAACTTGTACTTTGGAGACTTCTACTGCATGTACACAGCCTACCACTACGTCATCCTCGTGATCGCCCCCGTGGGGTCACCGGGAGACGAGTTCTGTAAGCAGCGCCTTCCTCAGCTAAATATAAAAGATAATAAATTTCTGACCTGCGACGAAGAAGACGGTGTCATGGTTTACCATCATGCCCAGGATGTTATTTTGGAAGTAATTTACACTGATCCTGTGGATCTCTCCCTCGGCACAGTCGCAGAAATTACCGGTCACCAACTAATGAGCTTGTCTACTGCAAATGCAAAGAAAGATCCCAGCTGCAAGACCTGCAATATCAGTGTTGGACGTTAAAACTTCCCTCGGTCCTTAGGAGCCTTCCAACCTCTGTTGCCCATGTCCATAGTCAGACGTTTCTGTCGGAAGCATGCACATGCCGCTGTCACCAAAAGCAAACACGAGTCTTCAAAACCTCCAATAGCGTTCTTAGTATTTCTTCTCTCCCTCTTTCCCTTCTGTTCCCCCAATGCTTTAAATGATTAGAAGTCCTGGGTTTCTTTCTGGCAACCATTTATCCCTAGATGCTGCAAAAATTGTTTTCTGTTTCTTGCCAAACATAACAAAATCCTATATAAACTGCTTTAGCAAAACAAAAATAACGGCTTATAAATGGTGTTTAAATATGCATTCATTTTAACTACTGAACAAGTACTGGGATAACTCTGAACAGCATGAAAGGTTGTAATTGCAGCATGATTTGAATTTCAGAGCCTAGAGATGTCAGCACTTCCAACGTGTTGTTTGACAGTGTTATTTATGTTATTTATATTAGCTAACTGAAAACAGAAACTGTGTCTCGACATAATAAATATAATAGAAAAATATTTTATTTGTACTGTTGTATAAAATATTATACAATCATATAGAATATATAGATTACATTTTAATATCAATTGTATACATATGTCATTAAATCATTTTCCCTTATCAAAGATGTAGTTTGTAAACTTCAAATAGCTCTGTATCTGTTCCTGTTGCTCTAGATGACTTTAATTAAAACAGATTTATGAAGACCATTTCTGATTCATAAAAGTTAAGTTATAAATTATTAAGTCAGTACACTGAAGCAACAAACATCTCCAAAATAAAAAATTCCTTTTTTAGTGTTTAAATTTTGTTCCTCCAAACTACCTGAAGATGTGTCCATCTTCCAAATCATGCCATTACACGTAAGATAAGTACAAATATGGTTGGTACATAATAGGCTTTATAAAATCAAAATCTTCTTACCAAGATAGAAAACAGGTTGCTTATACTATGTGGTCAATACAAAATGACAGTTAAAGCAAAATACTAAACATGATTCAACTTACTCAAGTCCCTTTTCCTTTCTTTAATTAATTCTTCCCTCCTGTATGTCTGGGCTACATATTTCCCAGAATCCCTGCTTTTCATTTCTAATACAAAACCTGCTGATAATCCTTCTGTTAACAGTCCACTTTTCACACCAGTGGTGTATCACAAAGAGTGACAAATTCTCCTTAATATTACAAAGTGTGGTGCTCTGAAAGTTACGAAAGATGCATAATTCCAATGGAAAAATAACTTTATAATCTTATTTTCAGTAAACAAGAAGTCTAGCTGTCCTCATCAGATAACTGTGACACTCACTTATATACCATGTACTTTATCTATCCAAAATATCTTAGCATAATGCAATAATCTAGTCCTGTTTTAATATATATCTATATGTGGCAATTTATAACACAAGAAGTACTTCAACATTTTACAAAGTGCATGCGTCTAAACGAGCTTTGGTAGTCAGGAAAGCGAATGTTATAGCGTCAGGCAAAACAAAGTGCAAAGTTTCATACAAAAATCAAAATCAGTATGTAGTTAGTTGATCTATTTACTGAGTTTTAAGTTCTGTGAGCCAGGTCCTGTGAACTAGTGAAAAGGACAGCAGCCAGTACATTTGATATCTCTCTCTTCCCAGTAACCTCTATTTCATTTCTCCAAGAACTTTCTCTTATCTCTAAAAAACCTTCTGTCCTTTTTTTTTTTTTTGCCTAAGCAGCATCACTTTGCTCTACTTCCTGGCACTGGTTTTTTTCTATGCATCTTTCTTTGAAGCTACTGGAATTGAATGGCAACTCTGCTAAAAAACCTTCTGTCCTTTCTGAGTTATTCCTTCATTCATTCTAATTCATTTCCTTTAATCAGCACATTGAGAGCCAATATTAAGATTTAATTCGAGTGCATGTTAATTCTGGAAACAAACCTGTGGCACATTATCATGTACTAAGATGTACTAAAAACCTGGAGAGCATTTCCTCACACTTTTAGAGCAGGTCAAACTGAGGATCTACAATACTTCAGTGTCCTTTTCATTTCTTAACATTCTCACAGTGCACTTCAAGGCTTTTTCAAAAGGAAAAATATATACTATAGTCCACTCACCCGTGCTTAATATTCTTGCATATTGCTGTCCTCTCTCATCCCAGCTATCATAATTGGTAAAGTGCATCAAAAATCTCAGTGTGTCAAATAATTGTGCAGCAGACCAAGACCTGTAAAATTACTCTATCTTTTTCATTACTTGTTTTGTTTTTTTTTTGCTAGAGAACAATATCACAGCATTGCATTCACTTCAAATCGTTTTGGAAATATCATGCTTACTGATGAGAACCTCCAGGAGCCTGATTTTGGCTTTTGTGTGCTTGTATTCGGAGTATTCCTCGGCCATTGGCACACGATCTTCTTTTTGAGGACTCCTATGAGAAGCAGATAACAGTGCCATCACTTTTATGAGTAAGAGCAGAAACTGTTTTTAAAATTAATTCTGGCAGCAACTAATGAGAATTGGATTAATTTTTTTACTAACTGTAAATTACTAAAGATAATGCAACAGGACCAAGAAGCTCTAATAGACAGAAATGAAATAGTATTATTTAAAATAAAGAATTTTCATGTGCCAGAAAAGTTTCTTTCTTGACAGCTGTACAAGCATAATCACTTGATTCTCAAATATGCAGAGAAGTTATAAAATAATGCTTTGAAAACTGTTACCAGTGCCCATACCCTCCACAGTTTTCAACAAAAAGGTTTGCTAAATGAAGGGAGGAGGAAAAGCAAAGAGTGAAAAGTATCCAATATTTAATTATGGGTGAAAGAAACAGTGGCTGGTTTTAAAACCTGGCCTTTCAAAAATGGCCTGACTGGCAAGTGTAATTCCTGCAGATTGACACCCTCAGAAAGAGTCTTTTAGCATCCTCCCTTCAGCTCAGGGAAGATCCTGTGCTGAGATGGGAGTTACACCAATTGCAGGCATGACCTGGAAAATCCCCAGATCCAAGCCGTCCTCAGGGATGACCACATCCTGCAGGAACTAAGCAGGGAGATAGATGGACACCTCCAGGAAGACCAGACACCTCCATGGTATTTTCCAGTCCCCAGCTGCAGCATCTTTGTCCTGCTCACCCCAGAGTGCCCACCCTGGCAGAAACAAACCCCCCTGCAGAGGACCCAAAGGAGACAGGAAAGGGCTTTTGCTGAGCTGGTGAGTTACCTTCCTGTCTGTTTGTAGAACTGCTCCTCAAACTCTCTCAGAGCTTTGCGAAGCCTTTTCTTATCAGCTCTTGTTTCTCTGAGATGTTCAAGCAGAACGGGCCTGTAAGACAGAGACAAGAACATGAGACCCCCGTTGTGCTGGGAGATGTTGTAAAAGCCGTGGCTTTGGGCAACAAAGAGCCTGCTGTGCTGGGCCATGGCAGGCACTGAGCTCGGTTCCACCACACCCCTCCAACGATACACAGCTGTGCTCTTCCCCTTTATTAGAAGGTTGAAAGTATCAGCAAAGTGAAGGCAGACAGTCTGTGGTCAACATGGGATGAAAAGCATTCAGGATTCTTGCTAGTGGCCTTAATTCTCTCTCATGGAATTAATGGAGTTGCCACAGCTCAGCATCTCACAGGAGGAAATGCTTTGCATCCCTTTAACTGAATTAAAATCAACATCCAAGCCCTGCTCATGTTTGCAGCTGTTACCAATCATTACTGTGATGCAGTGGAAATGCCAGTGGTTCCCAGAAGCATCGTTTTTGGAGGACATGTTTTAGCTAGTGTTCAGAGAATAAGGTTCTTAAGCAGAGAAAGAACTCTGTGATGGCATTTCCACCTGGTAACTATCAGGGGTTTTCATAACAACAAAATGCACAAAAATATCTTCCCAGCATTTTTGAGCAAACAATTGCACACCGAGTTCATTTACGTAGAAATCTAAGTAATTTTTGTTGACTCTCAATTTTGGTAGAGCCCAGTTAGCTTCCCCTATGCAGCTAAGAACTCCCAATCAAAACAAGAAAAAGATATCATCCCCTAAGCTATGAGGACATATCTATTCCTGGAAAGGCACAGTCTGCAACAAGTTTCTGGACTGAGTAATAACAGCACATGTGCATCTTGAGACTTGTTGTCTCGTGCAACCTGAAATTTTTAACTACAAATCATAAGGAGGGCTTTATTTTGGTTTTACAATTGAGGGTGGTGCTAAGTTTTCAGGGCAGCCAGACACTAATAACTAGGTTTAGGCAAGGAATGAATTGATTTTACATGCATTCAGTGGCCTCCCATGTGACCAGTTTCTGTGTGACCTTTCATGCAACAACCCTGTTGCTGTTTGGATGCCTGAGGTCACTGGCATTTTTGCATCACTCACACAGTCAGTCCCAAAACACACACAGAGGAGCAGACTATCCTCTAGTTTAATGACAGCTCTGTAAGAACATAAGTAGTTAGTTAGCTACAAATTTTGCAGCAATTAAAGGTAGGTCTGCATATCTGCTATGCCATTATGTCGTATCTATGTGTAGTATGTCATTATTTCTCTTATCTGCTTACTTTCCTTTACCTTGCTCTTCCTGGACTTGGGACAAGTTTGAATAAATAGCCCAAACCACAGGTATGCTGCCCAAACAACAAATCTCCTCTGCCTATTCTCTACCGTAAGAAAATGCTGAATCACTCCTGTGGTGTAGAATATCCCTATGCAGCAGGTATGGCTCATGTCTCATTTACAAAGTCTACATGAAACATTTTAAAAATACAAGGGAAAAAAAAGCGAGAACTTACATTGTTGCCTCATGTAAATTGGACATAGACAAGGCTGTTGGCCTGTAAACTTTCTTTTCATCCAGAGGTGAGACGTGTGCAGGCTCACTCTCCTCCTGAGAGTAACACAGGTGCTCTTCGACCGGGAAGCAAGACATTGGACCAGATGACAACTCATGGCTGCTTTGAGAATGGTCTTCATCTGAGTCTTCCTCCTCCTGCTTGTGAAATGTGAGACATTATTTAATTCATTGTTTAAATTGGAACACTGACAGTTCATAGGATGACAACAAAAAGAATTAGGATCTAACTTCCTGGATGTATTCCTTGAAATAGGTTACAGACATTGAAAGCTTTGCCCAGGTAAATCTTGATAATCTTTTTCAAGATTGTTCATGAAAGCACTCATGTGGGTCACTGGGTAACTGACTATTGCCCACCATGAGTAAAAACTGGCCCTGCTTCTGAGTATCCCCAGCCAGCAACTTATTTCTGTTTGCTCTAAAGCCCTTATATGTAGCAAAGATGTAACCAACATTCTGTATTTATTTCATCACTGCAGTCTGGCTGGAACTTGTACTCCTCTTATATACCATCTACTGTGTGCATTGTGTCCAGAAATTCTGCCTGTAACAAGAGCTGGAAGGAGAGATTCCACAGTTTTATAGCTACAAACTTTAACTACCAAAATAGATTGATACTGCTGTCTTCCTCACACTCCTCCATCCTCAGAAGAAAAGTTGAGCTATTGAAACTGAGGCTTAAACATAGAACTTCCATGGGGCAGAGCTCCTTAGAAGTAACACAAGGGGGAATTTTAGTTAAATTTTCTAACAAAACACCTCTGTGCATGTGTACAAAGCTTTATATAGGGATTTTTCAAAGAAATTTGAAGCTCCACTCTCATCTAACAAGACAATAATAATTTTTAAAATCGACCTAGCTCCAAATACTATTAGATTACTATTTATGACAGATATGCTAATTAACTTTCAAGTAGCCAGATGCCACTACCTTTACTCCCCATGTGACCACTAATGTTACATTACAGTGATATATTATTAAAATACTACTAATATTTATATGCTATTTATATGACTGATAAAAGCATTGTCAATAAGTTACCGAAGGAAGACACAGTGACAGGAGAGAGCTTCATGGAAAGAGAGAGCTTTCCTTCTGTGTTGCAAGTGTTAGCCACGATGGAAAACTAATGCCAGCCTTTGATCTCTTACCCAGTCCATTGAATTGCTGCCTCAGAAACTGCTGCCACAAATTGTACCCTCTGATATGCCCAGAAGCTGAATTTTACAGAGCATTTGCTCTATTTGAAATATCAACACCCTGTATTAACCAGTGAGGAGATTTTTTTAAGTATCAATAGTTCTATTTCTGCCAAATGGACATACAGGTACAAATCAAGCACAGCATTTTCTATGGGTGTTTTTTTTACAATGGATATGAATTCTTTCCAACTTACAATTGTTGTGATCAAAGATGGAGCTGCAAGAAGTTTCTTGATAATTCTGTATCTGTCGTAAAGAGGCTTCATGAGACTCTTTTCTTGCTTAGTGACCTAAAGGAAATCATAACAAAATGTAGTCCTCCAAAAGTAAAAATAAAAGGTAACTAAACAATATTCTCATTTTCTCCTGTAAAACTGAGAAAGGTATTAGAAGAATATGACACTGCTACTGTGCCTTGCACTGGTATCTCACTCACTCAGCTGTAATAATGGCAACAGGCTTCCTGCAGGAATGTGACACTGCCTACGGACATAGATATCAAACAAAAATTCAGAATACAGATGTAAATATCAAACAGAAATCCCACAGTTGTGTACAGACAAATTTTCAAGTCATCATCTCACCAATGGTGGAATTTTATATTTTTTTTGGTTTGCACCTACCTTCAGCAATGAAGTCCCTTGAAAGTATTTTAATTAATAGTTTTAAGTGCTGCTGTGTAGTAAAGGAAAAAACACATGACAGGTCATGTCATTTTTTAGTTCATGTCCCAGATGGTGCCCTATACAAAACCTTTCTCAGCTGCTAAGCACTCTAACCATACATCATAGCAGAGACAAGGATGCATGAGCCAGGTCTGCTGTGGATATATAACCTTCCAACTTTATCATCAAATCCTGCATTTTCCAATCATGAAGAGTGAAACGGGGTCACTAGAAACTTCTCTTTTTGTTTTAGTTTATTCTTCTAACATATAAATCAAATTCATCAGTATCAGGCAATAACATTTATACCTGAAAATTAGTTTGAAATAACTAAAATTGTGTTAACTGTGTAAAATTCGTCTGGATATATTTAATATACAAGTCCAAAAATATTTGTTAGATAAGTTAGATAATTTTTAATGTACCTATCTTTCCATGGCATACTTACAGGTTCTCCATGAATACTCTCAAAATATAGTAGACATTTCTGAAGATTGATTTTTTCCAAAGCCATTTGCTTTTTTGTCATATCCTATTTAAAAGAGTTATTTATAAGATTATGAGTCAGGATTTCATGACAAGGATACAGGTACATATCTGTTAAATAATCTGCTCTCTCCAGATAAACATTAATAATGAATCCTGTCTCTGCCTGCACTGAGGTCAATGGGGACTTGGCATTAACTTAGCAAGAGCAGAGTCCAAAATTACATGACTGAATTTTTAAATGAATCAAAGGACATGTTACCCTCTCAAGACCTAATGCAGAGCTGATGGCAGCTGTGGAGATACTTGTGCTCTCTCTTATGAAGAAAGATGCATAAACGAAAGTTTACTGAAAGCCTGGAATCTTATTTTTCCTACCTGTCATACATCTAATACTTGATTGTCTTGGTTTCTCTCAATATTACTATTCTACCAAAGCCATTTAACGAGCTGAAGGCCAGGAAGTGCTGTTAGGCTACTGATGGAACACTGCATTCCTTATCTGGAATGTTCCCAAGGTACAAACCATCATTTTAGTAAGGTCACAATCTTTATGTGGTGCTCAGAGTCTGCATCAAAAAAAAAAAAAAATGTTCTGAGAATACCATTTGACAGAAACTCTAAGGAAGCAGGGTTTTTAGCTGGAATATCTCAGCCAAGTTGCATGGACATGAGGCATGTGCCGTCGGTTGGGTGTTGGAAAGATGGCAGCAGCACATGACTAGAAGGTGTTGGCAATGAGGTCCCACAGATACCATTGCAGTACTTTCTTAGAACAATTTAGGTAACATCAGTAAATGACTATTGTGACTGAAAAATTAAAGAAATGTTTTTCTGATCCATCTTATGGAGAAATAAGAAAATAATTTTGTTAATCTGCATTTGCCAGGTCAGTTCATAAATCATAGACCGCATTCCCCGGTATATATTACGCTTAGTTGCAACAAAGGAAAACAGCCACCATTCTGCTCAAAATTAAACTTGCAAAAATACAGAGAGGACATTCCTCAGCTTTTTGATTATTCATCTAAAAAGAGAAATGGATTTGCTTTGGCTGGTAAGGGGTGTAGAACAGAAAGCTTCAGCAATGCAAACACAACCTGTTTGTGGAGTAGAATGATAGATTCACAATGAAATCCCTAAATATTCAGCCATTGTGATACTATGTTGAACAGCCTCTAAATGCTGCAGGTACTAGAAAAAGCTACTGTCCATAAAATGAAATGGAAGAAGACTGACCAGGCAGCAGGAAGTTTTTCCCTTTCCCCTCCTTCCCAACAAGATCTCCTCCCAAACACCAAGAAGCTAATGTCATTTTCCACAGTCTGCCAGATCATGAAGAGCTGTATGAATCAGGGCTACAGATTTGGAGGAGATGAAGTAATGGGAGGAACCATGGAGTTGGGGACACACAGGGTGCCTTTCCTCAGAAATTCAACAACTAAGGTTTTTCTGTTGACAACTTGCAGAAATATTTTTACTAATTGGACTCTATTTTTAAAAATACATTGAGCCCCGTAGCACTCTTGTAATACCAGAGTGCCTTGCTGTTAATTTCAGCAGGAGCAAAACCTTTTTTGTTTGCTCCTCAACTGCAAAACTAGTACAGAGTCACTAATCAGAACTGCAAATCACATTTTACCTAAAAGGTCTGCATAAGTTAATCACTCTAAAATTGTCTGTCATTCATTTTAAAAGATGAGCTGCTAACTAGAATGCAGGAGGTATTATAAATCAGCTAATTTGTTTATTTATTGCTAGTTCTGCAATTAATACAGGGTTAGTTCTTTCAAAAACTATTAATCCCAGAGCAGCTGAATGGTTAGGAAGATACAGGGAGTGATCATTAATATTGATTTATCACACAACAAATGATCTCAAGGGGGTTTAGCATTTGAGCCTATTTCATTAGCTCATTTTATTAGCAATCTCAAGACAGGTTTGTATTCAGCTAAGTTTGAAATGGCTGATAATTTCAAAATCAGAGCAGGTAGGTAAAATCACAAACTACAGAATTGTCTGAGACGTCTTAGGACTGTAGGCTGAATACACCAGTGGAAAATTCACTGCTAATTAAATAAAAGCACTGCTTCATAGCCAAGGAGAATATGAGCTGAAGTAGGTCAATAATGAGAAGACAGATACATAAAGGGAACCAGTCTGAGAAAGGCCTTAGGGGACAGACTGCAAACATTCAAACTAAATGTAAGGCAAAAATTGTTTGTGGCACATAAAGAAAGAAAAAGGAGACTTCACCTAAAGCTAAGTAGTTCGGTTTTCTTGGAACAGAGAGCTGTACACAGTTGATTTCCTTACTGGTCTGTCCCCTGCATTCCCAACGTCTCTCGCTGTTGTTTATACAGACAGAAAATACAAACTGAGGACAGAAGGATAGACAGTCTGACAGCAAGGGCTGGACCTGCCTGGGGCCTCTCGAAAGAGGTGCTTTGTTTCCAGGCAGGCACAGAGTCCAGGTTCCCAGGGCTGAAGTTTGCCTCTTGGGAATGTGTGGTGGCTCATTGCAAAGCAGCATTTTACACAAAAGTAGGAAGAAGGTGAATTATTACATAAATCAGCATCTCCCTGCACAAGGAGCTAGTGACACAAACAGTAAGACGGGGCCATCCCCTTGAGGGTTACTGAGCCATTCACAGGCCAATCCCAATTTTCTCTACACCTTCTCATTTGATAACTTTACTGACAAGCTCTTTTGCAGGAGGGGTGTTTTGTTCTGGAAACCACATCCTGCTATTTCGTATTCAGGTCTTGTGGGCTGTGCTCTTTAGACACACTGGGATTTTACTCTGCACCTCTCTGAAGGACACACATTCTCTCATTTGCATTGAAATACAGGGCCTTAGAGCCCTTCCACAGTGGAACTCCAGGGGAAAACTTGGCAGGATTTTACAGAAACACTATCCTTGCCCAAAATAACTAAATATTGAAAAAAAGAAACATTTAGCTGCTATTTACTGTACTATTAATCTGGCTCCAATTCTGGTACAAGATCTAAATGTTATATACAAGATAAAATGTTGCACATAAAAAATATCTACAGTAACAGCGAACTTGTGTGTAGCTGAAATGAAGCCTTTGATCTTTGCTGCGACCATTAGACATCCTTGATTCATTTCATGTCTTCAAGTGCTATAAACCTCATTCTCGCCCACAAAAGTCCAGGATGAGTCATAATCAAAATCCAATATTTTTTAATGGTATACTTAGGGAGCTACTAAAATATATCACTTTGAAATAGATCAATTTGATTTCCTGTTATTCCTGCTCAAGCCTCTGTTCCCCAGCAGTTTGGTGTAACTATTACCAAGCACCTTTGCTAACAAACAGTTATCTAAACACAAGAATACAAGAAGAAAATAAATAAGATCTCTTAAAAAACTGGGTTTGAAAATAATGACTTGTGCAAGCATTGAATTTACTTTACCCTATTCTCTGTGAGAATATTTCAAGACAGCACTGCCATTGCACAGATTTAGGAGGTCATCTTGGAAAATCAGGAGAAGTCCAATAAATTGAAAAATTAGTGGAACAGAGGCCCACACCCAGTATACTCTTATAAGAGTTTTTTTGGACAGAATTTCCTCACTGACATCTGTTTTGGTGTCATCTGATCTCACTCCTTGCATAATAAAAAACAATTTAATAACTGAAAATATTATCCTACAGTCTGCACTGTGGGAATTTTAGGACTATATACAGAACAGCATGGTTTTGTTGTCCTCTTTTGTTTTCTGGTTATGAAACACTTTTTCCATTTCAGGTTTTTAAAAAGTAGCATATAAAAAGAAACAATTAAAAAATCAGTCATGTATGCAGAGCTCAAGATCTCAGAAGCATGGCATTGTTATGCACAGTTCTGGGTTTTATATAGCAACTAGTTGTTTAAGAACTAAGAATAGAAGCAAAACAAAAATTAAAAATTATCTCTGCTGGGTACTCTGTGCAACTGAAATCCACTCAGAATAATTCCTTAGTTCTCACATAGTTTAGCATTTAGTTCTTCATCCCTCCTTGTCCCCCTCGTCCCCCCTCTTTGTTCACCAGCCAGAGTCTAAATGCTACTGTCAACGTTTAGATTTTGAGGGCAGGATTTACTGTCTTGCTTGGTTCTATAGCATCAGCACAGCAAAATCATGGGACAGCAAAAATAGCCCCACCACCCCATCCCCCCCGAAAAGTATTTTTATGGGTGGGATGTATTGCTTCAGACGACCCTCTAGTGTGCCAGGAATAGGAAGGTGCAGCAAAACTTTAAAATATGTAGTAGTTCAAAAGCAAAATTAATTACCCAGCCAAGCAATCATGTCTCAAGGAATATTGCTCCTACGTTTAGAAGAGTAATTGAGAACGTGGAAGAGCAGAGGCAGTATCAGCACGAGTAAACGAACAAGATCAGAAGGGCAAAGCTGTCTAGATGGTTGTGCTCCCTTCATGACCTCAGATCATCAACTGGGCAGAGGCTCTCAGCATCTCTCAGGTGAGAGAGGACCTTTATCATCAAAAGAACTTCAGGGAGGTTTTTGGTCACGCAGTTTCTGTGGGCTGAAGATGGGATTGCTTTTGCTGCCACCATCTTCACCACATGGGGATACGCACTTCCTGCACACACAGCCTCAAGCAGGCAGGTTCCAGCAGTGCCTGGCAAACTGTTCTGCACAGGCATCTCTGAGCAAAAGGAGCCTAGCTCTACTTGAAAAGGCCTTCTGCACCTCTTTGACTGAGAAACTCTGAGAGATCACTTCAGAAACTGCACCAGAACTCCCATCTCATTAGAGAGAAGATGCACTGCAGTGCCAGACTACAGAGAAGGCACACACCCCCTGAGACAGCTCCACACTAAAACCTGCCTCAGGTGATAAAGCTCTGAAGGAAACAGCCATGCTTGTTAAATACCTTAATAGTCTCAGGAAGGTTAAAGTGTTGTCTTTTCTCCTTTAGTCGCCTCAATACGCTATCCATGGTTTCTTCCACTGAGGGAGCTGGTTCCATGCTCGTGGCCTCCTGTGTGCCAGCCTCTTTAGAGGTCCCAGTGCTTTCACAATGATCATTTCTTTGGGGTGCTGTGGAGGTACAGTTT
Source organism: Pachyramphus minor (assembly GCA_013397135.1). Taxonomy (NCBI): domain Eukaryota; kingdom Metazoa; phylum Chordata; class Aves; order Passeriformes; family Tyrannidae; genus Pachyramphus; species Pachyramphus minor. The sequence continues at coordinate 920,362 of VYXB01003362.1, read as the reverse complement.
TGCTCTTCTGAAATTCTGAGTTTCAGCTCTGAAAGACAAATTACATGGCAAGTAAAAAGATTAGGAATGTTTGCAAAGCAGATTCCTTTGACACTACTGGAAAAAAAACCCCAAAAACCAACACAACAAAACTTTCCTAGTTTTTGGATACAATTCTCATCATACCACAGATATATAGGAAAGTAATTCTGCTTCACTTTAACATGTAAATCCTTTACCTGGTTAAAGGGAAATCCAATGGTCAAGTGATGTGTCCATGACAATGACACGTACAGCACATATGTAATTCTCTTTGTCCTCCAAGGCCTTCTTTGACACAAAAGGTGAGGACTGAAGGGGCACTGGGTTACAGAGTTGGGTCTGGATAGGAATTAGTGCTGAATTTCAGTGGGAGTGAGGTTAGAAAAGGGGCTTAAAAAGAAAAACAGTGAGAAAATTTTTATGGGAGGTTAGGTGTGGGGGGAATATGAAAGCAGAGTTCTCTCATGCCCCTCCTCCTCGTAAGCCGGTGTACTCTCTGCATAAGTAAGAACATGCCCATGCCTGCGGTGGGCACTGCTGTCTAAGGATGCATCTTTCACAGACACCTTCCCAAGCCAGAGCAGTGTCTCTGCAGCATCTGCTCCCCTCTCACCTGAGCTGTGCTTCCCTGCCCTCCTGTGCTGCTGCAAAAGGGAGGAGAATGAGAAGGGCTGGGGGGCCAAGCTGTGCCACAGAGCCCTCCATGCCTCCACAGAGCTGTGTACCACAGGTCTGGATAACCAACATTGCTCTCCAGTGCAATTTGATCCATCCACCTCCCTTCCAGAGGCCACAGTGCCCTCCCAGCCAGGCTAAGGCAGTCCTCACAGGGAGAAACAGCCACTTCCCTTGGCAGAAGAGCATCTGAGCAACCCAGAAGACAGACAGGTTACAGTGCGTCCAAGCTTCCCAGTCAGCAACCTGCCTGGATGTGATAAAGTGTGCAAGTATATTAGCTTGACACCAAGCCAAGGACCCTGGAGCTCCAGAGACCTGTACAGAGCAACAAGGAAATTGAACTGCAATCTGAATTAGCTCCTGTAAAATCAGACTTTGTTCCTAGCATGCACCTGGCTGGTGCAGCACCCTGGGCAAGGCAGGAGATTGATGGCTCCACGTGTGATAAATTTGTCAAAATCCATGCAGAAACAGTAACAAATTTTTTTAGCTGTGGCAGTCTGAGGATATAGGCAGTTTTGCAGGGAAAACCAGCAATTTTCAGTGAACCCATAGAGCTAGAAAGGATGGACAAGCCTTATGAACTTGCAGAAGGACCCACAAGCACTTGAGTGTTTTCCATTTCAATTGTGTTTTTCATGTGAATCTCATGAATCTTGCATCACTCAAAAGCAGTGCCATTATTCAGGATAATAAAATCAAGGGTTGTCACAGGTTGTCACACTTTAGCTGTGAAGGTGAGGCTGATCTATGAACACTAGACCCCAGGCTAGGAGAAGCAATAGTTGAGGCAGAAAGATAATTTTCAGAAAGTAACTATGTAGATAAGCCATTTTTTCTCATTTGCCTTTCCTGGATTTGTAACACAGACTTCAAGGAAAAATAACAAGAACAAAAATAATATTCATAATGATGACAATGAAATCATAAAGGATAGTACTCAATGGACAATTTTCCAGAAGAAGTTTGCTGAAGGATGGGTTTCTAATTCTTTATTTACCACAATCACAGCCTCTATATCTACATTATTAACTATATCCAGAACAGAGATGAAAGACAGCACTACAATTTATCTAGTTGTGAGAATCCATTTATAACAGGGGGAAAAAAAAAGATTTAGATAAATTATAAATAGCCTTAAGAAAAAAAATCAATTTGTCTTGGCTACATTCTCCCTGAGGGACAGCATGTGATACACCCCTAGACGTTAACGGAGTGGTATGCAGACAGTCAAGGGCAAAACCTGACCCTCAAGACCAAATCTAATACCAAGGAAAGATCTGTTCTTATGATCAAAATAAATAAAATCTTCAGAGATGAGTATCCTCAGTCGTAAAGAAGCAGTTGCACCTACATTTGTGCTATTACAAGGAAAATTTTAAATTCTCTATTTCAGGGACTCATGAAAATGTTCAGAACAGCATTGCCTTTTGCATAAATGTTTACAGTGATAAGGGAGAGATGGTGGCTTTTTTCCCCCTCCCCTTTCTAGCCTTGCTGTGAAGGTTGAACTGGCTTACTTTAATCCCCGCTTTCGGGAATCAAAGCAAGTCATAGCCCCTAATATCTTTGTTGCCTTTGAGACACTTATTGCCATGCACTGTGAAAAATAAGCAGAGCAGTGAGGTTAGACAACTGACTCTAAAATATTCCAGGTACACTCCAAAAGCTCCAGCAATAAAGGGAAGTGATGTGCTATTGTGTACCTTTGAGCTGCTTACGACCTTTGGCCAAAGCATTCATCCACTTCAGAACCTCAGGATTGGAAGTCTTGTCACCGTGGGAAGGCTGTATGCAAAGACAAAAGTAAAAAATGTAAAGAAACAGAAGGAATTGAGAGTTCAGTGATCAAACAGACAAAACCTCGCGTGCTACGAAATGCCCGTGGCTCCCACTGCTCGGTGTCGTGGTGCCATGCGGAGCACTTGGCTTGATCGTGGCATTAGTTTGTCATGACTTATCTCTCCCCATTGTGGCACAGTGCTACATGGATCTGAGCATTTTGCCTCTGATCCTAAAAAAGACCCAACAACATTCAAGGCTCTGACTAATCGGGTAAATAACCTCAGTGATTTCAGAAGGATTCATAAAACACCTAATTTTAGTCAAGTTCCTAAGTGATTTCCAGGATGGTAACTGAAGCTCTCTGTCCCTTGCAGGGATAAGCCCTTGCTTTAAGACAGGGATTCTGCTGGGAAACAGCACTTAAAAAATTTCCACTGACCTGCTTAAATAATCAAATGAAAAAATCCTGTGCAAGAGTCATTTCAAAAGTAACACACAACTAAATCTTTGTATATCACTTCTTTGCATTTAGAAATCGTCTCCAAGTTTAAAGCCATTTTACACTGGACCTTCAAAAATTAAGATATTTAAAATGGCATAACAATTTTGCAAAATCAACCCTCTAAAATAATTTTCACAGTGTGAGGATTATGTATAAAATTTCTCTCCTGTGAGCATAGGATGGCCACTGGGCCACAAGATTCACAAATTTAAGTTTTCAGTCATCTATGAGATTACAAGGTAATATGTAATTAATTTTAATATGGTCAGAAAATATCACAAACTTCCCTGTTTCATATTGTGCACATTCTTAGCATCAGGGATGCTTTGATATGTTTATACTGCACAATCCACACGACACAAACCAGCCTGATAGGAACAATCCTGCATAGAGGGCACAGCGCTCACCACTGACCTCAAACAACCCCCCACAAGTTTTATTTCTCTGATTTCTGCCATCAGCTTCAGTTGAGCCCCAGACTTTGGAGGTTTACAGGAGTCTGCCTGAAAGAAGGAGTCTGCACAGAGGAGCAACAGTTTCCAAGCAAATGAGTTCTACAAAGCGAATAAGCAGCTTTTCATCTTTTTTTTTTCTTATTTTTTGCATCATTTTGGTTCACAAGCCTGTCAGCTACATTTCACTGATTCACACTTCTCAAAGGTGGATATTTTGCAAAAAATTAGAGTCTCAGAACTACTGCTTACACTGAAAGATGCTAAAAAGATATTCCCTCATTGAACTTCTTTCCATTTCACTAAAAATACCCTTTCTCCTATTGTTTTGTGTAAGTTTAAATACACTGGGATCCTTGCCTCCCTCTTCTAGTATTCCCCTTTTCAATTATCACCTTACCAGGTATTTTTTTTCTTGCTCAAACTTTTCTTCATACTTCCTGATTTTTCTCTTGAGGCTCTGCAGATGCTTGGTAAGTTGTGTTACTGTCTGTGGTTCTTTGCAGTCCTCACAGTTACATCTGGAAGAACTTCTTGGCCTGCAAAAGCCAAAAGAACAGTTGTTGGATCTAAGAACTGTCTGTAATGGCCCCTGCCTTGTTTCAGGCACACTTTAACCCTTTCTTAGCACTTCAGAATTCACAGCTAGGTGATTTCACAAGATAGAAGCAGCTTAGTTTTACAAACTAAGCATAAAATAATTGCTTTTGCTTGAAGGTACCCCTAGGGTATATTAATAGGTTCACTATCTGTCTTTAATTCTCTCTTTTTATAATTAATTGTGGGACTTCTGAATATTTTGAAAAAAAGAAATTAATCTAGTAAGTCAAACCCTGATCCAGTATTTACATTTAACACCCACATCTTAATTCACAAATCTTCCAACTATAACAGGAGATTGTAATGACATGATTTGCAAAAGTAAGTCCAGGGAGTTTTTCATTGCTGGGAATAGCAGTTTAGTTTCTGATTATTTACAACTGTAAATCAATAGATCTCATTATTGTCCATATGCAGATGAAGCTACGTACATGAGCCTTTAAGAAAGTTTGATTTCTCTCTGTAACTCGCAGCTTGGTTTCTGGAAATCACATATATGAATAGTTCATGTGCTGTATCACACTGCCACATCTAGTGAATGGCTCAAGCTATAGTTCAATTACAGCTGTGATTTTTAGTATTATGCCATAACAGTCCTCTCTATCTTATCACACTAATTACTAACAAACATTTAAAACTGTCCTTGCTAACTAGAGTTAACAAAGACTTCAAACAATATTGTCCTCTGTTATGACTGAGGAAACACTAGTTCCTATTTATGGTATTGCAAATTATCCATGTCAAAATATGCCACAATATGAAAAATTTCCTGTTTATGATATGACAGTGACTACAAAATACTCCATGAAGAGTCAAAGGTTGTGGATTACAGAAAAAGTTTTAAAAATGCATAAGAATTAAAATACATTTTCTTACACCATGAAAGGCTGAGCACTTGGTGGAGAAGGGGCAGACTCCGTGTCTAGATTAAATCTCTGGCTTTGGCTAAAGATAGAGCAGCGTGGTGACAGAAGAGGATTGTCTCCATCTGTAATGTGATACAGCAGTCGACTGGTCCCCAGGGAGTGATGTTCCTGTGGGCTGCTCTCCATGTCATTCTGCCAGTCCCTGTGGGCTGGCACAGGCTCTGGAAAGAAAGCACAAATCAATATGGACTCAGGGTCACTCACAAGGTACTCAGCTACCAAGGTGAATGCAAATCTTTCCTTACAGAAGGGTTCAAAGTGAACAGCAAACAGTTCAGCAAAGTATCACATGCAGGATGAACACAGGACTGAGGATGACAAAACAGGAGTACAGTTACTGGCTTAACGTAAATCATTTCTGAGTTCCACGGGAGAAGCTGGATGGGTGTGTTTGTAAACAAAGAAGTATAATATAAAGATGGAGAGTTTCCCAGAATAGCAGCATTACTTGTATTTTCACCGATCTGTTTGCTTTTGAGAGCCACATTTCTGGAGTAGTTGATGAGTGTGCAAAGTAAGATTAACTTTGTGATTTATCATTTACTCCCTTGGTGAAGAGAAAGGAAGATCAAAAATATAATATGCCCTGATGCTGAGAACCTCCGGGGCTGCTTGCAGATTTTTGTTAAGGTTTGAAGTAACATACCTGTGGGTCTAAAGAACACAAGATATGAAAATAACAACCACCACCAGTAATATTCCAGTTGGTTACTCAGGTAGTGGGCAGTGACTGCTGCCTGGAGGAGTCATGCTTGTGATACTGTGTTAAGAGTGTCTTGGACTGTAAATGGAAATCTCACCTCAGGTGCTTCAAAAGGTAAAATTTGTTTTATAGTGGTGATCAAGCTAGAAAAAAGTAGGAATCAGTGAACTCCATCTCACTGGTTCTGTTTATGGGTAAAGTGAAAAATAATGGGCACATTACAGTGAATATCCAGAGTTCATCTTCCCTTTGCTGTCTATGGGTACATTAAAGGGAATAATCATTGTGTCTTATTCCTCAACCCCAGCAGTTGAAATGGATGAGGATGATGTAGCCTAATCCATATTTTTGCTGTCAGATGATTGCAATTTAAAGCAGATTATACTTTCTAGGGAGAAACTTCACAGTCATAAAAGTCCTCTCACAGCCCAAAAGTTCTCTCTGTTTTGCTTTGTTAAAGCAAAGATTGTGCTCTGTCTCAGGTTCCCCTACAGCAATTTCCAAAGCTCATAATATTTTACACCAGCTATGTTATTTTTTTCTAAACCTATTTATATATACAGCCTTTTAATTCACATATTTTAATTCGTATATTTTGCATTTCCAGGTAGCATGCATGTGATTTCTGATCAGTGTTATATTTGCTGTATGTCTTGCATTCTAATACATTTCACAGAATCTTTTTAGTCAATGAAAGTCTAAAACTGCACAGAAAAACAACTGTACATGGATTTACTCACAGAAGAACTGGTAGGTTTAGGTAAGTTCTTTCACCTTCACTTTCTTTAGATTTTCTCCTTTGCACATGGGACATGAGATTCCCATGCTGAGTGGGAATTTCTGCCAGGATTTTAATGGAATCTTTGCAGGACATTTTATTTGCCCTCTGCCCAAGACATATCGAAGCTGCAAAACCCTATTGCTGCACTGGGATAGTGGGGAAAAAACAGCTCTGATTGGAAGCCTTCACAAAAAAAACAACTATTAATTTAACATATAGTAGTTACAATGGCCTAAAATATCATTTTATTGGGCACTATCCACTCACTTTTGCTTTACAGACAACAAAAAATCCTATTGTATAATCACGGTTTAGTCCGTCATGCAAAATTTGCATGTGACCTTTGTGTCTATAAACTCATCTACTCTTGACAGCATCATCAATTATAATTATGTTAAGCATTTTCATGATGAGACAGTGTGGCTGATTATTAATTCCAACCTTGCATCTTTCCTCGCAGTACTTCATGCTCTGAAGGTCAAATTCCACTCTCCAAGATACCAGAGCAACACCCAGGTCTCCTAAACCACGTCTGAGATTCAAATCCTCCCACCGAGAGATCCAGGAGGGCATCTGGGAGAAGCAAGGGTAGAGCACTGCACCAGCCATGGGAAATCATGTGCTGGCAGCAGACAGTGATAATGGCTGGAATAATTACTGTTCTGCAAGCAACAGTGTTATCTTTTTTTGGCAAGTACTCTTTCCTTACGCTGTAAGATTGTAAAGAAAGTAATAGTTTTGGTTGGGTTTTGGTCTGCTGTTGTTACTGGGGTTTTTTTTTATTCTGAAGATTGTCAGTGAGAAGAACCTGGCTTCCTTCCTTTAATATCACCATCTTTGAACTTCAAGAAATACAGAATCACTGTGAAGTAGGTTGACTAAGAATAGTTTCACACATTTCTCATGCTCTGTTATTATTAGGAATAAATTCTTTTATAGTCATATTAAGTAGCAGGCCCCTCACTGTGGAAGGAAAATGATGTGATAAAAAGATCAGCCAGTCTGTGTAATGACAGGTGCAGGAAACAACTTTCCAACATTTGAACTCTGATTTCCTGTGGACCTAGAACTACCTCTCTTGCAGGAGACTGTACTGCTGATAAACCACAGGGACACAGACACTTGCTCCTTTTCACATTCACAACCAGAAAATGTTCCTAGGGCCAACCCAGTCTCAGAAATGGAAGAAAAGCACACATGCAAGACTAAACACTCCTTGAAGATAAATGCAGAGGACAGGTAGTGGCTGGTGCAGCTCCAGTGTGAAAATACACAAAATTCAAGGAGGTTTTTTTACTCAGAAAGGGAGACAACCTGCATGCCAGATAAATTTGGGAATATTTCCCAAAGGCCAGGGCACTTCCATTTCCTTGGCACCAGGGCCGTGCCCACTGGTGCAACTTTGGCATGGCCCAAGAAAGGCTTTAGTTCCAACCCTACTACAGGTGCATTAAATTACTGCCTTCTGTTCAGAAGTGGTCAGCAAATAATTCAAACTGATTCATTTACATGGCCCGATTTCTGTAACAGTGAAACACCTCAGTGCTGACAAGTTCTAACCAACCCCACTTTTAATGAAAGCTTAAAGCCATCATCCTGGTTCCAGTTCTGCCTAGATCCTAAACAAGACTCTTAAGAATTATTCTGAGAGTAGCCCATGAACTGACCCAGATTCTCCTTGTGTTCCTGTGTCTGGTCTCATTTTAGCCTCTATTTTTGTCAAAACTGAGAATTAAAGCCACCTCTACCCAAGCCAGGCATCTACTCCATCTCATCTACTGGACAGGACTTAAAACCAGCTTCTGGTATCTTATGCAGCATGTTCATAAGATGGACTTCACATTGCAACAAGTCCTATGGCACAAGTCTGTACTTATGCCTGTGGTAATCTCTAAATGAAACAATAATACACTGAAATCTCATGTAGAAAAGAATAATACACAGATGTAACATGTTCAGCCCTCCACATGCTGCTACCAGGATTTTTAATTTCGAAGCCATTTAGAACTTCTTGTAGTTAGGTTCAGCTGCTCACTGCTCAAGTCACACATTTGATGAATACTCATATCCAAAAGCTATAGAAATTACACCTTGCTCTTCTGCGTTTTCCCCTTTAAAAAAACTAGCTTAGTAGCCCAGAGAAATTCTTTATGGTCTCACTTTGGCAACTCCAATTCTATTTTTACATATTCAGAAGTAAACTGGAAATTGCTGACTTTGCTCATCCTTTACTGTTCATCCCCTTAAAATTTGCATCCTGGAATACCCTGTCATTTTACTAGACTGTTCTGTCTTCATTCACCATACATATGATGCATACCTTTCTTATTTTTGTTGACTGGTATGCAAATGAAAGCATCATGTTTATTTTGCCTGATTCATTGAGGAAAGGCTAATAACTAGAGATGCAGCATATATGGCACATCCTCTAAAAACTCTGCCTAGACTGGTACAAATCTCTGAACTTCCATCCAAGTTTGAGCTGAAATAGCCAATAGCCCCATGTGACAACTGTACCTTAACTCAGGGCATCAGAAGATCTCAGCAGTAATTTAAAAGGCAGAATTAGGGCCAGCTCTGCCTGTGCTAAATGGCAAGTTGCTAAAAATACCACAAACCACAAAGCAGATGTTAGCAGGAACGAGTGCACGTTAAAACCCATTAAAATAGGGAAGCTTTAACTAAAGCAAGAGTTGGAACTGCTGGAGTGACAGAGCATGCTCTGAACTGTGCAAGAGAAATGCTACATCATGCAACATTTCCCCAAGTAGCTGCAGATGGGCAAATGGGAGCAGAGAGGGTATTGGAAGTAGGGGTCACTAACAGCAGGAATAAAATCTAAGCAAAACAGCAAAACTAAGTAAAGGAAACAATTATGAACCATCTAACAACGAACTATGAAGCTGCCAGAACAAAATAATGCAGTAAACTACTGGAAAGGGAGGAAAACCCCACCCTGTCACAAAGGAAAGGAGTCACTGCAGATTTTGGATAAGCTGCAAAATGTCTCTGCCTGTGCAGCACACACGAGACCTGTCTCTGCCTCAGATCCACGCACTGGCTGGCACCAGTCCAAGTTCCACACCTGTACCCAAGAGCTATTAAAGTATTTCCCTTGCTGGGCTAAAGCATTCTTTTTTTTTTTTTTTTTCCCAGCTGAAACCCAGGTCATTTAGCATTTTCACATTCCTTCATTTTTATAATAATTTGACTTCTACATGCCTTTTTCCTTAATTTTGCAACACAAACCTCAAACTTTAGAATTTCTGAAGCAGAATGCTATCATTTGTTAATTTTATCTTTTTAGGTAAATTATGGGGGTTTTTTGCTGGAAATTCTAAGCAAACAGCCTCTGAAGTAAGTTCTTCTGAACCCACATTTATTCTGATCTGAAACATCAACTGCAAAGGGATTTACTGACCTACCTGCCTTAATTTGAACCATGCATGGTGCACGATTTAGGTATTTGTGTATTCATGTCACTCGCCTGTGAGATGTATTAGTCATACTCCTTTGACCTATTTTTCACCATCAGTGACTCCTCTTCTACTAAGCATCACGACTCTGCCAAGCCCTGGGACTGCAAGCTATGAATTGACAAAAATAGTGTCGAGCCTTGGGGCTGTTTATTTCCATATTGAGGAAAGAGGAAAAGATAACACACCACAGTTTGCCCATATGTGTAATAATACGGGTTTCATGAATGATTAAAATCCACATGCTGTAAAACTCACCTTCACTATCTCTCTGCTGATGCATTAAATTAAAATCAATAATAGGAGAAATGAAGTGATATTGCTCTGACAAAAAGAATGACAAAAATAGAATTACATGATATGGCAGGTGATCTCACACAATACAGACATAGGAAGTAAAGAGCGTAAATTTACTTGGGAAAAAAATAGCAGATTAAAACTGAAAATAAAAGAGGCAGAATTCTTAAAACCTGTCTGAAAAGCAAGACTCCCCCGCTGAAAACCAAAGTGTTACAGCCATTAATTTCTGTCCATTTGAGAGGTATCACCCCCTTTTTACATTACACAGCATTTGCGTCAGGAAATGGTGCTTTGCATTAGCTCTGCACTCTGTTTCCCGGAGGACTGACTGCAAACCTGATTTTAAACTGCAAGTCACAAGGCTCTTTTATAATTGCAAATGAGAGCACACCACGACAGGACCGCTTACCTCCACCGCCGGCCCCATCAGCCTGCACGCCGGTCTGCCCTGATGGAGGGGCTGTGTCCTTGGGTGCCGGCAGCTGGGGAGTTTCCTCCTGGCTTGGCAGGAATGCAGAGCACAGATCGGTTTCCAGGGCTTGCAGCTTCAACAAAGAATTCTGCAGACAAAAGCAGAACATTGGGAATGGATGGAGAACAACAGGAATCGGCGATAGCGCTTCAACTCCCGGAGCCCATGAGCGGTGCCTGCAAAGGGGTGTTCCACTGGCACATCCTCCGGGAGGACGTGCGAGGGAACAAACGTGCACTGTTCCACGAGTTTCTTGACTCCTGGTTATTTAAGTCCCAATTTACATGGATTATTCATGACACGTGGGAAAGATGACTTCGTCAGCAAAAGACGATTTATTCTAGGGAGCCAAACTGAGATGGTGTCCCTTTTCTTGGGCTTGGAGCAATACATTAGGGAAGTATTTCATTCATTGGGCTGACATCATGATCTGATGACATTATGTCCCTCCCCATTTACCATTCATAAAAAATCAAATCTCCCTCTCCAGCTTGTGAGTGCAGTACTGAGCAGTGAACAAAGAGTTACTGAGAACACGCTCCCTCGTGGGATCCTTGGAAGAGGTATTTTTTAATTGGCCTTTTTAGAGGTACTTCACTATGTATACATGGCTTTTGTGTAGGTGCTGCTGATTCTACCGAGCAACCGGATCATTTGCCACCCACTGCAAAGGTAAAAATCAACACACCATTGTCCCTTGCTGCAGACAAATCAATGAGGACTAGGCTTGTTATCTATCACAGCACTTCCAGCTAGTGTGTCATGCTTGGTCCATTTCTCACTTCAGTCTTTAATGCTGCATGCAGTATTATACTGTACAACCACTGCAAAGGTACTTGCTGTGATGTAAATGCTGTGAAAGTCCTAATCACCATCTGACTGGGCAAAATGACTCACTACCCCCACGCATTCAGACCCCCTATCTCAAGGGAAACACAGCTTACAACATAAAACAAAATCCCACAAGGCTGTCTTAATAATTACACAGCTGGCACACACAGAATAAACATATAACACTAAGTCACCCAAATGCCACATATTTATGAAGAGCGTTTTCTGAAGAAAATAATAAGAGTTGCAACAGAAAGAAAAATCCTCAAGTTTATACCCTAAAAAGCTCCTTTCCCCACTCTGAAACCAAAGTATCGATTTATTTAGTGAAAAATTAATTTGTTTATTGGCCTGATTTACTTTGTGTAACAATGGCACCTACGTAGTGAGTAGTTTAATATGTCTTTGCATTATTTTTGTTGTAAGGCATCCCTTTTATAAACCCAAGGCAGTGGCTTTAGGTTAAAAAACCTCCCACCAAACTAGCTTGCCTAAGAACAGCAGGGAAGACTCAGCCTTGATCCTTTCATTTCTTTTATAGAATTCAGGAAAATTATGGAAACTCTCTTACCCACAACAGCTTTCAAGTGGCAGTGAATTTCCTTATGAAGGAAAGAGTGCTGACTTGAACTGTGCCCATGGAACTGTTTTGGGAAGGGTTTTCATGATATGACAGGCCTCATTTTTCACTGTCTCTCATCCCAGCTAAAGCCAAACAAAGTGGCTGTGGAATTATCACAACAGATGGGAAGCATTTTACAGCCATTAATGTCATCTAGCAAAAGATGAGTACACCAGTTACAAACCAGAGAGGACTCTGGTCCCAACCGAGACCTTATCATGAGAAGAGCTGATGAAAAGTAGGGAAAACACAGATGAACACACCAGAAGAACATACCAATAAGGAGAACATGGGTGAATGTCTGACAGAAGTACCTAACCTTCATGGACTGTTACTTCAAGCATTTGACAAGAAAAATCCTCTATCAAGAAAACACATTCACTTTGAATCACTATTTCTTATGATACAACAATATTTATGGAAAGTTCAGTATAAAATCATTCACACAGACTACATTGTTAAACATTATACTTCAGCAATGCTTCTGCTGTAATTCACCAGCTGGTTTATATTCAGTTGCTCTAAATGGTATTTTTCACCCATCTGGGGAAGGTGGGTGAATGGCAAATTTCCAGTCACTGCCAAACACTAAAAAAATTCATATAATAATAATAATAATTACAGAAATAGCTTATATATTTTCATGAATGTGCCCTTGACAGGGATTTAATGTAGGGAGAAAAAAGACTAAGTAGCTTTGATTGTTTTGATGTTACCAGGGAGATGATGAATGTGGAGTGTGCCATCAACCCCACCTTACTCCTAAACCACAGCTGAGTACTGTGGTGCTGCCACAGCACAGCACCCATGAAAAATCAACACATATTTATGGGGACACAGCTTTAAGCAAAGGCCAAGCACAAAGCTGCCTGGGGTGGACCAGGCAAAGAAGTTGCTAAACATGTTAGAAGCCAAAACAAACAGCTCAAATACACAGAGGGAAAAGTTAGGCCTTGGTGGGTACCACCAACAATTTTACTAAGCTCTTATATGAAGAACTAGTATAACTGAAGTAATTTTAGCCATGGCATGCTATATCAGCTAATGATTTCAGTTCACACACTTCAGATTTGATGTTCAGTCCAACTTCCCTCTGGTGCCCAGCACTAGAGTTTCTGATGCAGTAATTCCTGATCCACGATAATGCAAATTAAAAGACATATTAATATTTAAAATGGATCCTTACATTTCTTAGGAAAAATAACCATATTGTTGCCTCTTAAGAAGACTACCCTGAAAGTATTAAAAAAGAAGCAATTGTAGTTGTCTTGGACAAAGGTTTCTTATCTCTTCTTATGTTCTCTTAAAGCAACTGACAGTTCAATGTTGAGCAATGCCAATTCCACTGGAGAAAAAACCCCAAGGTTCATTATTCCAAATAATGGAAAAATAAATATGTTCACAGAAAGCTAGAGGAAAACAGGAAGAGAGACAGTGTAGTACTAATCACTTATTTGGTATTTTTGATAATGCTTTAAGAAAAACCACAGTCATCAAAACATCATACCCTTGCCTGCTGGAGAAGGCACAGTACAAAAGGACTGGCCATTTGCAGAGGAAGCTCAGTCTGTAGTCAACACACCATCTCTACAAACAAATAAGCTTGTACCCACTGACCATCCCTCCTTCCAACCATTGACTATGAAAAATACAGAGTGGAAGCCTTAGGGCAAGGAATTACTGAGATGGCAGATAATCCCTTACATCTAGAGATGAGTACCACCCACTGTTAAATCCAGCTGGAGAACGGGACACTGAGAGAACAAATTCTCCCAATGCATCACCAAAATGCTGTGGCAATGAGCAGCAGTGCCCTGAAACAGCCCATAAACTTTGTCTTGGTGGGTGCCATCAGTAACCCCCTCTCCAACTGGGGGCCAGCAGGATCAGCACTATGGGACCAGGAGGCTGTTCTTGGCCTTAGAAATAACTTCTGTCCCTGATAAAGCATTACTTTTAGCAGCACCCTTTGTTTCATCCTTGTGGACTTCCTAAGGTCTGGTAAATTTAAGAACTGATGGAAGAGGGAAAGGGAATAGGACTGCCCTAGTCATGAACTTTGCCCAGTCTCAGTCAGGAGTCTGACATCAGGGATGAGAGGCAAAGCCCAGACTTGCTTCCTTCTGCATAAACTGATGTCACCCTGACCTACACACAGTGTTTCTGAACATAAAGGATGCCTGCACCCTGCCCTTGCGCCTGCTCCTGCCCCCCAGGACACAAAGGCAGCTATTCCATTATATCCAGTTTATTGATGGATTTACTGGACTTATGAAATCAGCTGGGGCAGAGGAGGAGAATAATCCAAGCTTTCAGCATTTAATGGCCTTTGAAGAGATTCATATAGAAAAGAAACTGAGCAAATTCCAACCTGCTCAGTTTCTTCACTCTGAGGAAATTAATGCTTTTATATGTCACATTGGAACAGCTTTTTAATTCTGAGAGTCCAGGTTAAAATAAGAGAGGCACATTTTATGTGAACATAAATAAATCTCTGCAGTATCTGTTATGGCAATATTTGTGTCTTGAGGCATATGACATTTTCAATTCAGAACTTCCTTTATGGGGAATGAACAAGCAACAATAAGATAGAACAAGATATGCCCTGGGTCTGCATAATGCCACGGGTGAGCAGTGAAGAGAGACACCATTTTCTCTAATCCTAAAGGAGAATTTATTTTCTTATGACACCTGTCCATTTGGGTTTGCAGGAGATCCGAGACACAATAAAATCTAAGATTTGGCAAAAGAAAACAGCAGGTTGTAGCCCTTGCTCATTTCTCATTGATTATTAATTATTTATTTTAATTATCTTATCTAAAAGTCTGTTTTAATATCTTACACTGATTTATTTATTATAATATATTCTATCTTAACCTTAACGTAATCCTTTGCAAGGATTTTAAATGGAAGCTTTCGAGTGGAAGCTTTAGTGAGTATTTGCAGTGGGGTTTCTCAAAAGAAACAATAACTTCATGATTTCCCCCAGGGCCTTAAGTGGCTCACAGAGGCTGAGTGTACTCCCTTAGCCTGGTCATTGAGCGAGCCTGCCTTGTTAGCACCGAGATTTTCGACAGTGAGCTGCACAACAGTGGCACAAATGCAAGGGAAATAATTCATTGCAGGGAGAAGATTAAGTCTGAATTCCTTTAAAAGGGCACACTGTGGTTTTTCCCTAATGAAAGCCAGGCGTCTATTAATAGACATAGATGTTCCCTGACTCGTTGTGAAAACAAAGCTGTCTTTTCCACCATTTAACATGAAACGCCTTCTCCTCACCCCTACTCTCTTTTCCCGCTGCTTCTGTTGTTCTGTTGTCTTGGTTTGCACTAAAGATGTTGTCTGCTTCTTGTTCAGGTCCAGTATCACCTGCTGCCCTTGCAGTGTGTATCTGTGCTTGTGTGCAGGTACTCTCCAGGCTGTGGGAGATGCTTTGCAAGGTTTCCCAACTGCAGAGATTGGTTTTACATCCCTCCCCCCACCCAGTATATTGCTGATAGTTAGGACCTAGTCCAGGCTCATCCATTGTTTGATATGAGCACACAAACAGCTTTTTTGTGCTCCACTCACACCGTGCTCCTGGCACAATCCCTGTGAAAACAGCTTGTTTCAAGTGTCACAGGTGTTACTTGGCTTTCCTGGCTTCCCCTCTTCAACTCTCCCCTCCTCCCATCTAAAAACCAGAGCACCTTTTTCACTACATTGTACTGTTCATTGTTTATTTATGCAGCTTGTAGCAACCTTGAGAACTCCTTATTTTTAAACAAAACATATTTAAGAGATGAACACCTTTGAGCTGTAATATGAGGAAAAAATCAAATGTTCTTGAAAGACGGCATTTCACACAGTCAATATTGAGCATTTGATTCTTTCCTGAGCAAACAGAAAGGGGCAGGAAGTTGATTGAAAATATTTTTTAAATCTCTAGCTTCTGGCTTTTGAACTATTATGGCAGTCTCATATCATCTTTTTAAAATTTTCTCCAATAACGTGACTAGAAAGATTCACTAAAAAGCCAACCTAAGATTCTCAAGAGATAACATTGTTCCAAGCCTTAAAATTAACAAAACCCAAACATCTATTCAAAATTTATAACATCATATTTCAACTTCTGGTTAAGCTTACCTCATTTAAGCTGTTACATTGATCGGTTGCTTCCTTTGGTGAAATGCTTCTGTTTTGATCTATTCTACAAAACAAAATAAGAATTTTCACTCAATAGATTTCTTATCTGTGCTGCAAATATTTCAAACTTTTTAATCATGTCTATACATAAGTTACAAGTTCCAAAATAAGTTATTTTAATAAAAAGACCAACCAAACAAACAAAACTTTTCTCTGAAAGTTACATCCATATTTTGTACCTTGTTCAAAACAACTGTGTTTTTACTGGAATCCTAACTAATATATTTAAATTGTCAATGAAGTCCTGCAAAACCATGATGTTACAAAATGTGGGTTTATTTTGTTATGCAGAAAAAGTTTTACAGAGGCATGATCAGTTCAGTGTCTCGGTGAGCTAATAGGGTTAAAGCCAAGAAAAATCTCAAGCATATGCTTAAATTGAAGCACAGTTTGTCCCACATGCTTTAAATTGGGAACAAGAGCTTTCCTACATCAGAGACATAAAGAACAAATCTTCCCATATTTAAATTTGATGGCATTTCATGCTTCCAATCTTCAATTTTCTGCTTAAGCTCTGCTTCTAAAATTTCACAAAGACCCCAGTGCCTGGAAATCCTGTGAGAGAGATGTCCACATTTTCGAACGAGTGTCACTTTGCAGCCATCAGACATGTCCATACCTTTGGTTTTCTTTCAGTGTATTGCTGCTTCTCCACGTAGAAATAGGAAAGGAAGGCCCTGGACTGGCAAGGGAGAAATCTCTTCCCTCTGACCGAGGCTAATGAGACAGTTGTGCCCCAGCCAGCCAGATGTGGGCCTGGCCCAAGGCTCCACACACCTACCAGCTCCAGGATCAGTTCCCAATGTATTCCACCAAGGAATAAAACTGAAGTCCAAAAAAAAACTTCCCAGAGAACAAGCGATCAACCTGGGCAGCCTCATCCCACAGCTCTGTCCTTCCCCAGAGCAAGCTGAGGGTTTCCACAGGTGACTTCAAAGCCTGACATGGGTGTATCCCAAATTAACTCACAACTCAGCTGAAGCAATTAAACTGTAGCTGTCTCAGAGAATGAGATTTCCCAGTGCTGAAAAGGTGGCAATGTTTGCTGGCCCCTGTGAGACTCACTCACAGACATGATCAAACCCAACACAAAACCCAGATTCCTTTGGACAAAACAATTCATGTTTTTTCCATGCTCAGAGTCATCCCAGCAAAAACAAATAGTTGCAAGGGTCTCTAGAGACCTCAAAACCGGTACAGACAGATTCAGAGATGTTTGTTGTAGTTCTTCGTGGATTTATGAGACATTTAAAGACTGAAATGATGGATATGCCGCTTCCCTTACCAAAACAGACACACTGGGTAGCTACACCGAGGTGAACGTTTGCTTCCAAACAGGATCCAAGGTGTGCAATTCACATAGGAACAAAAACGAGTCATTTTGGGGAGGGTTCATGTAGCACTAGAATGGGAGGTCTCACAGCCCAGCCAGGCTGCACCTCCCTCAGGTACACAATCAGATGTGAGTGATTTCTGACAACACTTGAGCAGCAGGGTGCCTTGGCTGACTGCTGAACAAGCACCTATCTACACCCCTACAGAGCTCTCCACATACAGATTCCTTCCTGAAAATGAATAGCAAATGTCTCCATAATGTGAAGAGAACAGAAGGAAAACAAAATTACAGATGCAGAAAGGTTAATGCCTAACACCCAAACTCTGCTCTTAGCCAGAGGGGAGGACAGTATGAGACAGCAGAAGGGAGTTAAAGAAAACTGAGAAGAACATGGGAACAGCAAAAGGACTAATTTAACAGGAAAGAGCAAAATATTTGTAGTTTGCTTTAATAACATGTAAGGATGGAGCTGTAAGGTTACAAACAGCTGAAGAACTGATTCACTAATGAAGAAAAAAATTTTTGAGTGATTTATTGCATTGAACTAGAGCTAAACATAAAGGAAAGGATAAAAAGGACACATGTCAGATTTGAACACTTCAGGTAGTCATTTGGATGGCTCCTTTCAAGGGGTATAGCAAAGCAAAGGTGAACTCTCCTTAAAAAAAGACAAACAAAATAAATTTTAAAAAACCCCAAACCAAACTCAAACCTAAATGCCAGCAGCAGTTCAGACAGCCACTATATGAAGTTCTACATAATTCACAGCTGTATCACTCATGAGTCTTGCACTTTGGAGATTAAGATGTTTACAGCAGCCATAAAGTACCACCTGTCTCTCATTCAGGTTGATGCTCTTGTCTGCTGGTTTGGGGGTGCATTTAGTAATGAATTTTACTGTTTCTTTTTCACTAAAAATACTGGAGTATGATGCTCTTAGTTGTGTATTCTTTGGATTCTGGAGATACTGAAATCTTTAAGGTGAGTGACCATTTTTTGTGTGAAGAGCATTTACATGAACAGCGTGTGCTGAGCTGATCTTACTCTATCCAGAGATTTTTGGGGCATGCTTTTTCCTTTTCACCAAGACTAATTGCTCTGCCAGGCAAATGCAAGTTTGCTGATTGTCACCAGGCAACACAGGGCTTACAATTTAATAACTATGTGTTGGATCTTACTCTCATTAAAAGTCAATCAAAAAATATCCATTAACTTCAAAAGCAGCAGGAACAAGCCCTAATTTTCCATCTGTGCTGAGTACATTAAAATTATTTCAGGCCTTAGTTAAAATTTTGAATAATTACAGGCACCCTTATTTTGTATAATTTACATCATGTGAAATAATGAAATGGAATTCTCTCTGTGTCTCCTACTCAAATGTATGTTATATGGTCCTTCACAAAACATGAAAGGCCTGGTCTCTCACCCTTCCTTATAGACTCTGGCTTTGGCAGAATTATTCTGTTCTCCGTGACAGAGATGGCAAAGATGCAATGAGTAAAATATGTAAATTTGAAGCTTATGGACTTAACCAAAAAAAAAAAAAGAAACTAAATACTAATTATCATAACAGAGCTCCTACCAGACTTCAAGGGGAAGATCAATTTGCATGAGCAGTGTGCTGTTTGAAAAACAGACCAGAACATGTGAATTTTTGAATTATGCATGACATCACTTCTAAACTTGTATAAAATTCAGATAAACCCCCATAATTTTAAAAGCTAGGCAAAATGTTTGAAGACTACCTAAGCAAATTTACATCACAGCTCCTAGATGGAACCCAGAAAGGAGCACTGTATTCTGTAAATTGAAAGTCTTCCTCCAGTCCAGCTCTGGATGGAAGCCCCATCCTCAGCTGAGTTATGTGTTTATGCACCACAATGCCCCATGTGCTCAGTGTCTTGGCACTGTGGTGGTGCCAGGATAACAACACAGCATTCTGTGGGATGAAACTCCTTCTCCAGTTTCACTGTCAGTCTATCCTGGCCCAACACTCCTTCCCTGTCTCCAGTCTAGGAATCAGTTCTACCCTTCCCATCATTAGGGTGTCCCACAAGGGTAACAGCGTCTCAGTACCGTGTCAGGGGACCGATTCAGCCTGTCCACAGGTCACATCACACAAGTTCACAGAAAGGCAGAACCCACAACCAGCACATCTCAGCACCAGAAAAACAGAAAAGGTCCTTTCTGAGACCTCCATAAATGGCAAAAAGCATTCTGAAATCCAAACACCTTCATGCAGGGCTGCAGGTGGGGGTGCTTCCAAAGCACACCTTTGACTCCTTAGAAAGCAATGCAGAACTGCAGCAGGCTTTGGGGTGAACATAAAGAGAGAAAAATGAGAGAAAAAACACCATGAAGGGCCCAAGGCTACTCCCTGGGTAATCCCTGAATGATGGAATAGGCACTCAGAGAGACAGCCAGTGTAGCACTGCCTGTCTCATCAATCACAGCCCTTATGTAACGCAGCCAGCACTTGTTTTTCTTACTATGAAAGCCTCTCATACTCACCAGGAGCAGTTCTTACTTGGGCTACAGTAAGATGCTATTCTTTTCTTGCTCCTCTATCCTCTCCCCCTCCCCTCTTTTTCTTTTTTTTTTTACTTTAGTTAAACTGCAACCTAAAAGCTTGCTCAGATAATTTTCCATGCCTGGGTACAAGAAGTCTCACTGAAACCAGAAACACCAGTATTTTAATACCAAGATTTCTGAATAACCTGTTTTTAGGAACTGGTCAGTTATTTCCCAGCTTTCTCCCTGCTCACTTGGCTGCCTGTACAGGTGAGGGGATGAAGCCTCACGAGCTCTGCCTCACCCATACAGGTCTGCCATATGGCACAGGGACATCAGCACTTCTGCAGCTTCCCTGCTCCCTCCCACTTGTCCCTGAGTTGTAGCTGTTCAGGAGAAAGCCTGGAAACCAATGATGTTCCAGCATGAACTGCTCTCTCAAAAGTTACTTGCCTTGAAAACTTAAATACCAAAAGCCTTGTTAGAGCTTGACCTCCCTCGGGGGATCACAAAAACCCTGGGAGACTGGCTGAACCAGGGCAGCCCAGGGCTACTGGCATTTCCAGTTTTCCTGGAGAACAGTCATAGGTCTGACAACAACTGCCACCCTACAGCCTCTGCAAAAATTAGGGACCAACCCAGGGACCAGCTGAGTCGTGTTAAATGAAACCACTCCATTCCCATTTTACTTGGGGAATGGGAAAGATGAAGAACTTTCAGGGATTTTTCTTAGGCAGAAAACTTAACCCACACTGAGATGGAGTGCAGCCCCTGTGAAGCACTGACCTTCCCACTGCCTGAGAGTGCCTTGTTTCAGCCTCCTCTCTGTGTAACAGGCAGCTGAAGGAAACACCACCCTCTGTTCAGGTAAGTGCACACAGCTTGCAATCCACACCAGTTTTGCTGATTGCCTTAGAGAAGGCAATTGGCAGGAGCAGCTTTTTGTAATCATATGTATTGTTCCATACTGGCTTTCCTACTCTCTGCTAAAAAAAGGCAATTCTCTTTATTTGTTCCCAGGACCTGCATATAACTCCTATCTATCAAAGGCACAAATTGTATTACTCTCTTATCCAAACCCAGCTACACAAAATGACCAGAGCAGCATTCACTGTAATCACTGGAAATAGTGTTAGAAATTCATGTTCTGGGAATAAAATGTAAAGGTTTCCTTCTATGCAGATGGCATTCCATGTACTAAATTGATCCTGATGTTCATGAATCATGCACGATAAACACCTCTTGAAACTGAAATCCTTGATTCACAGGCCAAGTACAGCTTAGCCAAGGACAAGACAGTATTCCCCATTCTTCTCACTGCAAACCTCTTCACAAAGTCTATTCTTCCATTTCCCTCAAATCCCACAAAACCTTTCCTTTACTGTTTCGGTGGTTATTCTAAAATGAAAGTACTCCCTCAAAAAAAACCCAATCCACACATATATGTATTTTTGTGGATTGTTCCTCTTACATTGCCGGTTCTGTCCTTCTCTGTCACATATCTGTTTATGAGCATCCCTTGTTAGATTAACCTGAATTTAGATTTCTCTGCTTAACAGGGACTGGACTGAAAAGTTTTTCATACTTCAGTAGTTTTTAATCCCTATTTAGACAAATTAAAACTACCCTGTTTTTAGCTGCCCCACACTCACCAGAAGAGATTTCTTAAAAAACTCAGTACAGTTCAGAGTTGTTTAGACCTTTAAACTCCAGTGAGACTAATGACAGAGCTGCAGAAACTAAGTTAAAACGGAAGTAACAACAAGCTGCACTAGAAACAATCAATCTTGCTTCTTCCTATGAGACAGAAACAAATCCTTTTCGTATGCCCCCCACACACATCTGATACACGGAGAGAGCCTCTGCAGCAGTGTGCCCATCTCCTCCTAAACACCAGAGACCTTTTAGTCTATGAGTTAGGCAGATACAGTGTTCCAAAGCATGGTTAATTTTGCCAGTAACCTGGCAAAAACAGTGGAAGGGAGTGAAATTCAAATTTAGTGTGGGCAGCAGATGTGCCCTGTTCAAATCCAGCTACGATTGCCAGCAGCTGCCAAACCTGAATACTTAACCTTTGCCATGTCCACGGCAGAGAAGGCAGAAGGCAAGATGTCATTCCCTGGCAGCAGTGTCCCAGCCTGTTGTGTGAGTCAGTGCTGTGATCCCGGTGCAGCAGCCAGAGACCCGTGTGAGCTGAGACAGGGATATTTAACTGCTGGGGCCCTGCCAAAGCTGCCTGACAGCAGAGCCATGGGGTGAGCTGGTGGTGGCCCTTCAGGGCAGTCACTGACACCGTGACCCTCAAACCAAAAGTGGTAACTCCAGCATACCTAATACAAAGTCCCCTACCCCAGCTGGGTGGTGGGAGTGTCTTTTGCAAGGACAGTTAAGGCAGTTAAAGTAAATAAAGTGTGTGTGTGTGTCTAAAGTTCCTTATTTGAGAGTAAAGTTACTTACTTCTTTTTTTGTTTTGTTTTTTTTGGTTTGGTTTGGTGTTTTTATTTGTTTGGTTGTTGGGTTTTTTTGTTTGGTTTTGTTTTGGGTTTTTTTTTCTAATATAATCAAATTAAAACATGGACAGAGTTGAGATTTGATCACTGTGCTTTCACAGCTCTTAGGATGGTAAATCCAGGTTCCATTACTTAACAGATTTAGCCCCTGTGCATAGCAGGCTTTCTGAGGAGCTATGCTGGTGTTAAGCAGGAATAAACAGCATAGTGAACAATGGTTTAATACCAAGCAAACTCAAAATGCCAAACTGTTGAAGGGGATAGGGGAACTTTGCTGTGGTTACTGTCTTATTCATGCACACTCTACTCCGGTTCTTACCTATTTTCCTTTCAACACATTCCTTTCAGATTTACCAGTTACTTTGTTATCTACCCACACACAGGCATCCCACCAGCAGAAACATTAGGTAGGTCTAACTCTAAGATACCAAACTCACCAAGCTCCTCTTTACAAGAAAACCATGCAATTCTTTCCTAGCATAAAGAATGCCAGAAAAAGAGAAGGCAGGCTTCCTAATTAGAAACTCCTTCTGAGATGCTGTGTCTCAATTGCACAGACAACCATTGGAGGGCAAAAGTACTTCTTTGTCCAAGATAATTATTTGTTTGGTCATTCCGCTAAACCTTCCTTTGAGAGCACCAATTAATATAATTTACAANTGTACCTCGAGACAAAGAGCAGAGACCCGCCAAAAACTCTGCACAGAAAAGCAGGGCCAAACCAGCACCTCAGCATGCAAAAATTGTGAAGCACTGCCCTCAAATTTAGTAAGAAGTAAATCTTATCCTTAGCACACACCTTCACTGGTCAGCTGGGTGAGTTGAAACCCCATTTTTAGTCTTTTGCATAACAATGAAGGATCAGGGTAGAAACTGTGACTTCCAACAGTTACCAGAGCTGTTTGGTTTGACCATCAGCTGAGCCACCTGCCACCAAGACTTTTTAATGCCTGACCTGAACACACTGTACCCTTCCCAGAACTGGAACAGGCACAGCTGCCACAACACCCAGAGTCTAAACTATACATAAAGCATACCCATGGTAAAATTGGATGTGCAGGTTCCCATTCCCATTTCACAATTATAATACAGCTCTGAGAAAGAGTGAAGCAATTCAGCACTGGGGGGGAAAGAAAAGAAGTGGCAAGATATTTTTGAAACTTGGCACAGAGGAACTGAAGTTTCTGAACTGAGGATGTTCTTCCCACTTGAAATGTAAAGGGGTTTAAAGAATGATGAAATTTGCATTCTTATCTTTATCCCTTTCACTTTGTTCAAACAGCTCTACCCATATAAGTATAGAATACAACTGCCAGTGGAAGCCAGGAATCTGAATATTTTATACAAAAAGCAGCGAATGAATTAGCCTTTCCTACAGTTAATCAGAAGTGAAATGTGCTGTCTGATCCCAAGGCTTACCTTGGTTGAAGTCTTACGACTGTTTCCTGGCATCTCAGAGCCACATTCTGTGTACAGTCACTAGCTGGGGATCCAGCCTTCCCCTGCCACTCCGGGAGGCCTGGCAATGCACATTCCAGCTCCTGCACAAAGCACACACACACAAAAAAAATAAATTGAATGTGCCCTGTCAGTACCAGTTAGGCTTAACTGAATGTTTTGCTTTAAGAAAAAAAATTGCTCCATGAGACTGGATGCTGATTGTGGATCTTTGTTGGGTTTTTTTGGTAGTAATCTGGAAACATGTGGAAAACGCACACTAGAAAAGATTCTAAACAAAGGAGTATGTTCTTTCACTGGAAAACAGTTTTTGAAACCAAAGCAGACTCTAACCCATTTTCTGTTTATTAGTTAGATAACAGATGTCAGCTTCTGAGCTAAGAGGTGCTATACACAGAGTTCATTTGAATTTATTTACTCATGTATCAGGAATTTTAGTACTTGGGTATCACCAGAAAGATTCAGGCTGATAAAGGCCAATGCAGTTCACTTAAATAAGATTTGTAAGGTTTAACCACCTTCCTCTTGTCCTTCCCTAGAATATGTGTAGCTTTATGAATAGAGTATTACTGTGGAAGGAGGGAAAGGCACTGAGGGGGGAAAAAGTCACATCACCCAACCTGCCACGCAGAAAATAAAAAAGCCAATTCAGTCCAACAAACTGAGTAAGGGAAGCGGAATGAGAAAGGTACCCATTTTACTCCAAAAACCAGTTGTAGGGCTGTGACAAGATGCATTCAGCACATGCTGATTTTCCTACCTATAAAATGGTCTGCAATATTTCCCTTGCATTGCAATGGGGTAAGTTAATGATGTTCTTTGAAAATGTCATAATCAGAGTGGGACTTTTTTCCGCACCTCTTTATTAGCTTTTATAATCCAATATTTTAGTATAATAGTTCATCAAGTTAAAATTCAATGTGCTTTGCAAAACAGCAGTGTTCCCAGGTAAAGCAATGTCTGATTTTGCTTCAGTTTCAAAGCTTAGTTTGGTGTATGGAAGTCAGAAGTTTAGGTAGGAATGTTCAGATGGCAACTCACAGAGCAGAGAGAACATGGCAATTCAAGATGCTTTCTGCTACTTGAAAGGGAAAGCTGAGGACAAGAGTATTTGCTGGCAATAAAGGCTTGCAGGCTTGATGTTTGAGGACTTGGGTGGTTTGGGGTTGTTAATTTCTTTTCTTTTTTTCTTTTTTTTTATGTCTTTGTTACTGCTCTTAAGTTGTGTCTTTAGGGTTTTGATAAGTAACCCTAGGGAAACACCCTTGGTGGAACCTCCATTTCTAAAAGCAGTGAAACCCATTCCTGGTGTGTCAAAAGCCTCCAACAGTGGAGTCTTGTGTTTTATTTTTGTTTCTTTTTCACTAAAGAGGGTGAAGCTTATACAATGAAGTTGCATCTGCTAAACAGTCTGTGAAGAGGGAAATCTCCAGGCATTGCTGAGAAGTCTCAGTGCTGCATAATCACTACCATGATATTTGCTTTGTACACAAAACACTATGTGGTTTGGAAGCAGCCAAAAATTAACATCATGGATACACACATGTTGAGATAAATAAACTTTTGTTTCACAAGTTAAATTTTTAAAAAAAATCTAATTCCCCCCAAAAAATCAGAACATGTCATAACCATCACTGTCAGAGCACCTGAATTATAGTACATGCATACTTTGCTGTGATTACAGAGCAGTGTAATCTGTCCTTGAATTCCAGAAAGTGCCTTGCATCCTTCACAAGCTTTATCCAACACACAAACACTTCCATCTCACTGCAAATGGAAGCACCATGCAAATACTGTACCAGCACTTGGGAGCACAGCCCTGGATACCTCATGGCGCTGTGTCAACACAGAAAACAGCCAGAAATGAATCCTGAGCAGAAGTGCCTCCTACACATCCTGAAAATGCCAGTCCATCCAAGAAAACAGGCAGGTACATTTAATGGACAGTGAATTGAAGAGATTTAATGGTGGGAGCTATGATTTAAACACAAACAGAGTATACCTGGAAACTGAAGCAGAACTTGCAGACTGCCTTACACATTTGTGTGTTTGTGTAGCTGATGTGTCAACATCACCTTTGGTTTTTTGATTCCTGTGCACTCAAAATCACAATTTTGTTGTCAAATTATTGGAAGTTCTTTGACACCCAAGCAATTTGCCCCTTAATTTATACTCAAAATACAAAATTTCACTCCACAGTCATCAGCATTTCCAGCTGTAGGCATTGATTGTCAAGGCACCATTTCATTTTTATAGTCATTTACCTTGATAGTAAGACTTTAAAACTGAACTTTTACTGTCTCTACCTATTAGCTAGCATGTTTAGTGTCCTTTTATAATTATGTCTCAGTATCAATAAGGAATCTGAGGATAACTCATTTAATAATCTACATTCATGACTGTGCATCAAAGGTGAGTGACAGGAGAAAGGATTGGGCAAGGAAAGCAGACTTTCTATTCCTCACCATCTGTTCTCACACTGACTCCCTGGAGTATGATCTGGGCATATGCTTCTTCACCTCTTGAAGTCAAATAAATCCTAATTCATTTGATTTTCTATAGATTAATGCTGCAGAATTGCTAAAGAAACTCATGAACCCACAGGAAAGAAGAAAACAAATAGCTGGAGTGCAGCAGTGCAATCACATTCCAGCAGCCTGCCTCTCTCCCCATACTTTGTTTGGAAAGGTTACAGCTGCTTCCATCCCCAGCTCTGCCCCCAGAGAAATAACTGGTGCAACATGCAAAGCACTGTTTTACTCCAGTGACATTTTAGCATCTGACAAGTGGTCAAGTGAAGTCACCTGGTACTGCTCTTTTATTGCACTTGGTTTTATTAATCGTCAGTGTAAATTTAATAACCTTTTCCTCATGAAGACCTAGGGCACACGACCACAGTACTACACCTGTGCCAAAAAAAAAAAGAAATCAGAGGCACGGGAATTACACTTCAGCAGACTGAGAGCCTTGTGAAGCTCAAAATCCCCAAGTTGGCCACCTTTCCTCTACTTGACCACAGTGGTCTGTTCGCTCTCAGTGACCTTTCTACAATGGAAATCCCTCGGATTCTCTCTACTAGAAAAGCACATAAAAATGGTTCCCATCCAAACAGACTTTAATCCTTCCAACTCATGCAGCAAACTTACTTATCTCCCAAGAGGCACCCTGGACAAAACTTGGTTTTCACAAAGTTTATTTCAAGCTTCTCCACTACAGGACGGGCTCCGAGTTGGAGCAGAGAGAAAAGGAAAGAAACCTTCCTGGGGAATTAATTGTCAGGCTCCAGTACCAGCTCATCACTGCTCACATAAAGCTCTTATTCCCACGTATAATCAGAATATCCTGGCTTTCCACAACTTCAATTCACGATTCCAGCTTTTCTTTTTCTTTGGTGACAGCTTTTATATGAGCCGTAAAATAAGGAATGGAATATTTTTAACTGATCATTTATTTTCTCTGGTTCTCTTAACAGAAACACACATCCTACAACCCAACTAAACTTTCACTGCTTCAGAGGAGCCTGGCATGGAATGGGGGAAAACCCGGGCTGGATTTTTCTGGAGTATGGAATGGGGGTAAAACCCAGACCGGAGTCAAAAAAAAAAAAAAAAAAAAAAAAAAAGGGACTTGATGATTTCAGAGGTCCTTTCCAACCCGGCTGATTCTATGATTCTATTTTCCTATTTTTAGTTTTTGGGGAAGTAATTCTACTCCATCAGAAACAGAACACTCTAATTTTAAAGGCACAGTTCTCTTAAAAAAACACCTCATGGGATTATAACACACAGGAGCAAATAGCAAACAGTTCCTTGGCTTATCAGAGCAACACCTTCAAAAGAGGTAGTGTCACTGCAATATTGTCGTTGTTTCTCATGTCACAGACAAGCCAGGCTGGGCAAGTGAGAAGACTGTTTAAAAAGCACTCTATCAATAAAATCAGGAAAACGAGGATGAACTGTTCCATCATGATGTGCAGTACATCATGCTTTTTCTTTCATAAATGCATGTACTCAGAAAGTGCTGTTTTTCAGCTTGACATCAGCTCCTGGTAAGGATTTATCCCATGGAGTGGTTTGGTGGCAAGGTGTGTCACCAAAGCAAGGTATATGTGGTTGCACAGTGTTTGGAAGCATCACCCAGCCCGCTTCTAATAATAAAAACCTGCCATATACACACGAACAAAAGCCACTAGAAACAACACAGCAGCACTTTGCTCTCTGCTTCAACATGGAGAGAAGCAATTGCTGTCTGCTCCCAACTAGGGCTGTTAACACAGGGAGCTGTGACAGGGTTTGGGAGATCACAACACACCAAGGATCCCAGTGAGAGCCCACACACAAAAACAATCCCTTCTTGGGGCTCTTTTGCAAGGAGAATCTTTTTTTTCTTGGGCACTGCTGTTGAAGCCAGGGGCCAGACACTTCCTCCCTTGAGAACAAAATCCCCTGAGGTAGCTGAAGATGCAGCAAGTGAGCACTCAGGGTCAAGGAGCACGTGCATCCTTACTAATGAGAATAAAGGCTTTGTAGATGTTTTCTCCAAAACAGCTTCCTTCTGCAAACCATTCCCAGGGGCAAACTCTTTCCATAACAGCACATACCACTGAACTCAGTTTGGGTATAGGATATCCACCAAAGTGTCCCATGGTACTAGGATACCATTCCCACTATGAATGAGTGGAATTACTGTTATGGAGGGATGTTTGCTTTGTGTTTATGTTGCATATTACACTCAAAGCTCTACACTATGTTCACCCTCAAGTACTCCCATAAACTAGAGCTAAAGTGCTGCCTATTCATCTTACATCTTCCATTATGTGTTTTATTTTTGCAAGAGGTGGGATGGGAGCAAGAGGTAGCATGGGGGCCCAGGACCACTTTTGTCTTTCCTAATTCAAGCCCTTGAGTGACAATTATCTGCCTGACACTGTTTTTCCTTCCAGAGGCTGCATACCTAAGTTGCACTGGCATTTTATGGCAGTCTAATTACATGCTCAAAAAGTTTCCCAGGGAAGAATATCAACTTTTTCAGATGACCACTTCAGACCATGTAAAACACTACAGAGCAGTAAATCTGTGCTGTGTTGGCTTTCACTGGGTAAGAGGTACAGGCAGGACACACACAGGGAGCAGGCAGACAGGGGACTTGGAAGTAGCTGAAAGAAAAACAGATGATCTATGGAGACAGATCTTGCCCTGTTTACGACTTCTTTATGATTCCTATTCCTGATATGCCCTTGCTTGCTCTTCATAGGTCAAAATTCCCCACCATTTTTCTTTTCAGTTGATAAACATTTACACCTCATCTTCCTGCAGTCTAAATAATATTTCCTAGTAATGCAACACAGTTGCAAAAAAAGCCAGTTATTTCTTATCTCTGGGATGAGCGCCAGAAGAACATGCAGGAAGATTAGGGCAAGAGTTTTATATTCCTTCTGTAGGACACTGTGATAATACCATTGGGATGCCATTTGCTTTTCATTTTCCTTCTGGGATTCAAAAGAATAGTTCTCACTTAGAAGGTAAGACATTCTGTCCAAAATGACAAAATCCCATTATAAACTTGAAAAAAATGGTCCAAAACAATTCCTACTCTATGATGGGTTTGAAGCACTTCAGAAAGCATTCTGCAAATTTCTATCCACAGACAAGAAGGGAGGAGAGACAAAATGTAGCCAAATACATTATACATCAAAGAAGATATGTAAATACAGACATCTGTATTTACAGATATCAGGCTTTGTGCCTACTGCAGACCAGCAAATCTCCCAACATTAATATTAATTCTCTTGGATATGAGAATATTTCTAGCTGAGAAGTTAAATCTGCACCAGAGCTCTATCCCTTACTCTGCACATCAGACGTGACTTGGGAAACACCAGGGAAGAACAGAGGCATTATCAGAAGCTGCTGAGAGGTGGTAACTCTAGAGCTGACATAGCAAATGTACCTCCAAATGTACCACAGACAGTAGCAGAAGCTTCTTCATTTCTAGTCTTCTTTTATACCCTTTAGAAAAGTTATAGTTGTGCACCCCTCAACTCAACCTGGGAAGCTTGTGAGCAAGAGCTCTGCTACCAGAATCTGGATTGGAATAGACTTAATATTTAAAGATGAGAAAACCAGAAATTAATGTAAAGGGAAAGTATTAAAACTGTCTATTGGCAGCCAAAATACCAGCACAAGGGATCCTCAATTAAACAAACAAAACAGAAAATGTCTAATCAAATGCTGCAACTACCAAGTTTTTTATATTTGTTGCAAAGAATCACAGTGAAGCTAAAGAGAGATATCTTGGGCTCTGCTCTGCACTCACTTGTGACAGCAGTTGTAATACAGCCCTCTCTGCAATTCCCTGGCCGAAAGAAATTGCCTGTTGTTACAGGATGGTTCCAGGACTGCAGGTCCCTGAAAATCATGGTAGATTATTGTGGGGTCTCGATCACATCATGAATTACCAGGGGGTCCCACTTTGCATTTCAAAAGTTATGTTCCCTCAGACACCATGCCACGAACCCACCCCTGGTAAGTTTAGTTCTTTACCTGACTTTCCTCATGGCTTTTTCCATTTTCTGGCTTTGCAACGGGCTTAGGTTTCCTCAGCTTTAAGTTGCCCATGTCAGGCTTTAGAGCACAGTCAATCACAGCCTGCTGCTTGTGCTGCTGAGCGTCCTGCAAAGGCAGCTGCCTTTCCTCTAAGGCAGCACCGTTGTCTGGATAATTTTCTTTGTTATCATCATCCCTGTAAGAAAGTAAAATTGAAATGCATCAGGCAGGATTTCAGACACCTGTCAAAACATTATGGAGGAAAAAGAGCAACAAGTTCTTAGCTATTCATGGCATATTGCTTTTACTAAGTTGAGTGGTCTACACACCAAACACTGCATATGTCAGTAACATGAGTCTTAACTACTGTTAGCATTAGTACACATTCAACTGTGAGCTACTTAAATAAGATTAGTTTTAGAGGCACTCTTTGGCTTCAGCCCTGTAGTACACATTCCCCAAATAAAATCTGAAACAGCCTTTTTCATGCAGAAGACCTTTTCCCACCCAATGATTCACCATAAGTTATAACCTTACAAAAATATCATTATATAGAACAGTTCCTCTCTGCAGTCTCACTTCCCTTCTGATAGACTCTGGTTTTGAGGGCTTTTGAACAAAGTGAGGGAGTTAGCCATTCAAGTAGGGCCTGAACAGCCAGAGGTGTGTTTGGGTGGAAGGGACAGGTGTCCCAGTTTGGAGAAAACATCCTGCTGTATAACAGCACACCTGGTGGTTTAAGCAGACACTGTTACTCGCGGGTGCTCAGGTAACCACCGAATCTGGGACAGACTTCAGCAATCTCCACCCAACATACAATGTGCAAGCTGTCCCAAGGAGACTTGCTAGTCCTATCCACACCCAGTCACTCCAGCCTTAGACTGGCCTAATGCCTTCCCCTGGTGGCGTCTCCCCGGCACCAGTGGGCAAGTTTCCGCAATGCAGGATGCTGGGCTGCCTGATCAGCTGGCAGGATGAGCAGGTTGGCATTACTGCTCCAAAATCCCTGGCTGTAGCTTCCTTTGCAGGCGGAATTTCAGATGTTAGCTTCAGCTGGTAAAATCCTCATGGTTTAGTTAAGAGATGACCTCTCTCCTGGTGTGAAACTTTCCCAGTTGAGGGAGTCAGGGACTCCTGAATTAAATACCTCTGAGATATTTTTATTTTTTTTTTAGAAAGCATAACTTTCTAGTTCAATGTTTTCTCCTGAGGATTTTAAGCTGCCAAACTCGCTTTCCATCTGTGGCCCATCACCATCCAGATGGATGCTCACAGGGTGCCTGTGGAGCTGAACACCATTGCTGCCCATGCCTTCTGCAAGTGTGCTCCAAGGCAGTTGTTATAGTTACAGCGTAGGGTGCTTTATAGCCCACGGGCATCTCAACATTGTGCACAAGTGCTGCTAATTTTAAGGTATGATCTGACTTTAAAATCTTTCTGAAAGGTTAAGTTGCACACTCTAGCAATCAACATATACTAACATAGCCATGAGAGAGATGTGCCTCAAGAATACTTCAGATAAATTACAATTTGAAGGATTTTTTTTTTCACAGAGACACTCATCAATAAGCATATCCTTGCACAATTGCAAAACTCCACTTTTCACTACTTTGAACGAGCAGCTGTACAGTAAAATTATTATTAGCAACCAAAGCTGCATCTGAATGACAGAAATACAATGTAGAGTTAAGAATACAGACCATAATATATTTACTCATCATATAATTAATCTTAATATTGATTATACAAAAGTATACAAGACAAATATGCGTTTCCCAGAAATACTAATAGCCTTTGCAGGTAATACCCCAGAAATTCTACATTCCCTTGAGAATAAAGGTTTCTTTCTAATGCTTCAACAGAGGCACTCTGGCAGCTTCTTTTGCTGCCAATGGATTTCAGACAGAGTAGGATACCTGGGACTGGAAGTGCCTGCTTGATCTTCATGTACAGAGTCTGAATCCCCGTCACACCTTGAAAATGAATACAAGATAATTGCTGACTTTCTGCCAGCTGCAGAAACTTAACTTTTAATAACATGACAGTGCAGCTCAAAGTATAAACACATTTCTTCTTCTCACACCTTAGTTAGGGTCACTTAATGCAATAGCTGCTCCACGACAGTGTAAATCTCAGAGGAAGAAGAGGACTTGAGATGTTATGTGTGCACAATTAGGTATGTAATTTTCAGACAGACGAATGTAATTCCAAGGAATTCAGGTGTTATCATAAAAATACAGGAAAATTACAAGAAATTCTGTACTTTTGTTGCATATAGTATACTTCACTTTACAACCAAAAATTACCAGACACAATTATCTAAGGGTGTTTTTCACCTAAACTCACAAAAATATTAACTATCATAGAGCAGTCACTCTTTGTGCAGCAGGAAAAAGAATCCCCAACTAAGTTATAAGTGATCATTAAGTCTTAAAAAAGTGAACTAGTAGAATTTTTTAAGATGCCCGAAGAATGATAGTCGTTTACATCCGCTAAAGTTACAAACAACAGAATTGTCCTAAGGCTGCCTAATCAAAAGAGAAATCTGGATAAACATGCCAAACAACAACCACTCAGAGCTGAACACTACGCTGTGGTTGCATGGCTGAACTTTGCAGGATAATATACCTGCAAAACCTTGGAGCAGTCTGCCCTCAAATAAACATGCCTATATACGCATACACTCCTAAAATATGCATATACCCTGCCTGGTACTATTCCTGGGAAAAAGTCAGGGCTCTCTCCTCACCCTCAGTTCATACTCACAGGGCACAGACACTAAGCAGGCCTGGATCTCTTGGAGTTTGCTGGCAGAGGAGTCTCTTCATTATAGGGAAGAAGCCTGTACTTTCGTTGACTTCTTAAATTTTGAGCAGAGCCGCCCCACCCAGAATGGAGCACATTAGGTGATACATCCATAGCTCTGCATTGCAATTTGATGGCAAGGTTTTTAATATATTCCTCTTTCCCACCAGTCTTGTGCTGGTGTCTATATCAAAAGTCAGACTGCAGCAGAAAATATTTAAAGGGACACTCAAGTGTTTACACTTCCTGAATACATCAGCATATAGATGAAAGCATTTGCTGCTTACAACTGGAACTACAGTTGCAGATCCCCCTTAATCACACAATATTCCTGCAACCAGTGCAGTTCTCCCCCTAAGGCAAAGTGGGATGATGAATGAAAGACAGGGGCTGATGTACAACATGGATAAATTCACTGTAGAAATCTGTTTTCCTTTGCCTCTGGATGCCAGTCACACCTTTCTCTCTGGTGTGTCTCTGTCAAGGTCAGAGCTGGATGGACAGAGCTCCCAGCACAGACACAGGAGTAGGGTAAGATGCCACCAGATGTGCTGTGTGCCATGGGCCAAGCAACAGCCAGCAAAGGCCAGGGACATCCTAAAGGGACAAACTCTCCCTCCTGTGTGTGCCTCAGAAAGAGCGGATGGGAGGAAGCATCTCTGCTACCTGTTCTGCTCTCCCCTCCTCTCACAGTCACCACACTTGGCAACCTTCAGTCCTGAAAGACCATCTTGGCATTCAGGAACACTCTCTGGAGGGACAATGGATGACTGAACACAGGTCCACCCACCAAGTCTGTGTGTGCACACTCTTTAACTGCAGGAAGAGCCCCGGGGGTTACTTTCCTGAGCTGACTGTGTATAAGGTGATCTTGAGAAGCAGAGATCCTAACTCAGCATCATCCAACTGACAGAAGTCATAAAACAAGACAGAACTTATAAACAACTTAAATGAGCATGATAAAATGTATTTGAGCAACTGGATAGCAGTAGATAGGAAAGATAAGCAATAATGAATCAGAGAACAACATGCCCACCATCTAATTTTAACAGACTGTGAGGAAGTTCAGAAGCAACACACCTGAAATTGTTAACAGAAATTTCCATTTGTGTAAAAATAAATATTACCCAGGAATCTCACTCCCACAAGGTAGTGTTGGAGACACTAAGACCATAGTAAGACCTTTAAGAAGACGAATTCCTGATATAACGCAAATATTCACCCTTAAAGCACAAAGTGTTTTTAGCTTGGCTTCTTAAAGAAATACATCTCATGTCCATGCCACCTGTCTGCACAAATCAAAAAAGACATGCACACATTCCTCCCATCTCACTAGTAACTTGTAAGTCTTGTTGTCCAGTATTGGCTGTATTTAATAGATAGAGTGATATTCAAGAGTTTGGGAAGGTTGGTGATAGATTGTGGCCATGTAGCAGAGAGAGTTCCCACCAACCAAAAACTGCAGCCAGACAGCTTCAAGCCGTAAATCCATATGGGCTGAAGCTTAGCTTACAATGGAGAGAACTAGCTTATATTGGGCAGAAACTGTGTCTGTTGACAAAACCAGTGGTTTTGGACAAAACTTTTACTTCAGTACCAATCTAACTACTGACTGATGGATATGTCTCTCAAAAGTAAGTACATCCAGTACCAGACCAGTAAGGTCTTGTGGCATGGGCCAGAACCAGGTCACAGATGGGATCCCTGTCTAGCTGGACTGCTGCTCTGATTCTGTATAGTACTGCCCCTATATGCTTCTTGCAAGTGGTTTAATGAGATTAAACCAGTTTAATGAGATTGGTTTAGTGAGATTAGCTCCTTTAACTTCCATTTTCACCTTTCCATAGGAGCGATGTGAAAACTGCTCCCTTTTGCTGAATTGACCTTTAAGATGTTCACGTGAACAACTTCCAAACCAGGCTGCATCCATGGCCTGATGGAAGCTTCGCACCCCCAGGCACTTGCCTTGTCTGGAGAAATGTTCCTGAAAGTACTGTATCACTGACTGTATATCATTTGGGAAGCCCTGATTTTGCCTTTAGTGCAAATAAAGACAGAAATTGTTAAATGAGAGTGTCTAAAGTTGCATGGAAAACTCTCTCTTTCTTCTGCTAAATAAAAGTAACCTATTTTCAGACATGGCCAGCACAAACAACGAGTGCTGCAATCAGTAAGAATTGTGTATCCTCAGCAGTTCTCACACATGGGTTCTGGGGGCAGGCTCTAAACAGGACTTAGGAAAATTAGCTCTGGAAACCAAATTTGTTCATTTGGACAATGCTTTTCAGATGTCATTGTTCATTCACTTTGCTTTCTAAAAGCACGTTTCTATTCCTATTTGGAAATACAAGATTAAAAATGAAAGCCCCCAAAACAGAATCAACAACAGCTTAAATGAGGGAGATTCAGCCTTCAGACAATGCCTGGCCCAGCCATTCTGCTGCCTTCAAGTCTGCACCCCTCTCCCCAGGGGCAGGGCTGGCACCACACACTCAGTTTTTATATCTTCCTGGCTCTTGGCTCAATATTAAAGCCCCACAGAGAAAGGTCATCACCCCTGGGTCCCAGAAACCTCATGGGTGAGACAGGCCTGGGGCTGCTCCAGGGGAACCTCTACGGGAAACAATGGATGTACTTAGGGACAGAGAAAAGGGAAGGAGAAAAAAAAAATAAGAAAAATCTACTATCTGTAATCTGGCTATTTTTCTGTGAGGGGGGAGCACCCAGCAATTTTACAGACCACAATTCATCTCTTAACTAATAGGAATACGGAAAAGCAAAAAAAAAAAAAAAGAAAGAAACAAAAAGAAAAAAACAAAACAAAACAAAACCTCCACGATTTATTACCTTCTATGCAATCTTTCCTTATCTGCCACAACCACACAAAATGCATGACTAAGTTAAAATATTAAATGAAGCAAGGAAATGTAAGCAAATAAAGCAAAGCAATATAAGAGATGGAAATTCTTTGGATCCCTATGAAATCTTACTTTTCCTGTAGTTATTATAATAACACCTAGGGATGGCTCAGACAATTACAACTTGGCCTGCTTTCAGAATGTATCCTGTCCCCACAACACTTAGGCAAACAGTTCACTGTCCAACAAGGGTGTTTTAAATTATGAGCATTTTAGCAGTGTAATACTCACTTAATGCACAAACAAATCTATAAATCATTTCCCTCCTGAAAAACTGCTTAGCACCTTACTGCTGAGGAATCTTCCCCAAAAGCTTTTGAAATAATAAAAAGCCCGTAAGATAACAATGTAGAGAACACAATATTGAAGTGGTTTAGACTAACACAAGACATAGACTATTTCATTTGTAATAGCTCCTAAAGCCTTTGCCTTTCTAACTTTCTAATGTTCTCCCTTGTTCTGTTCTGCTGTCTCTGTAAAACAATAAGAAAAATCAACATACATATATATCCTTACGGTCATTATATGTACAAAAAGTCTTCTATTGAGTTTATGGAATTGATTATAAGGAAATGACATATTTGGTACTTGGCCTGTCTAAATAATGTATAGGGGTTTTTTCCAAAATATTTGCAAAGAATTCTTTTCTCTAATGATGCTTGTGGTAAGTACAGACCACGTGTCCTTAGAAAACTGACATATTTGTGTTTGTCAGGACCCTCAGTACCAGAAATGAGCAATATTTTGACAGGAGATTTATCCTACACTGAAAATCATGCATTTAAACATGTGTGATGTGCACCAAGCATATATTCACCCAAAAAAGAAAATTCACTGCTAAATGGCTACGGAGCATTTAAAAGCAGCTGCTTCATGCAGTCCTTCCCATAGTCACTAATATACCTTAGGTTACAGAAAACTGAATCAAAATATATGACACATAGCTTGGGGCTTCTCACATGCTACTTGCAATTATTCTTTACAGTAACTAAACTCATCATTCTTGTGTAAAAACAAGGACATCTTTAAAGTGTTCACTTACTCTGCTAAAGCTGTCGTGTTGAAGGAGTTCTCCTGAATGCTGAAACAGAAACAAGAACACATCAGATAAATCAGCAAGGCAGGCAGGCTCCCTGTATCCTTCTCAGTTGTGGGAACACATGCACCAACATGGCATTGCAAGGCACGTCTCTGTGCGCTCGCTCTCCATGCACGGCTGTACCTTGGGCTGCTCTGCACATGCTCATAATCAAGGAACCACAGGGATTAGTCCTGCAACACTCACAAAGCCCATCCAGCAGCGCCCTGAAGTAACACAGGGGTGCAGGTAGGCTGGGAGGCTCGGGAAGGGATCATATCCTTTTATAACTGTAACTGTGCTGCTAATAAAGGCTTAGGTTTGCGAGCAAGTGTTTGGCGTTCTGTGCTTTGAATGTTTGCGCTACGTTATTGGCTCGTCAAACACAGTGGTTTTCATCACTTAAATAAGGTTGCTTTGCTAAGCTCTCTGGAGGTTTCCTTCTTGTTTAGTGGTCTCTTACACGCTCAGCTCATGGCCAAAGCCCAGGGGATTCCATGAAAATAATAAACTGGCAGAAAGGACAGTTCAAGTAGGAAAAGGTTATTAAGCTACCAGCAAGCCGTAGATGAAACCATTCCTGTGAAAGGAATAGGCTGCTGTACTCCTGCGACAAAAATGTTTCTGACCTGATACAATACGTTCAGTAGGGTCAGCTCAGGATATGGCAAACTGCTGGTTTTAAGGCAGCAGTGGAATTCCCCCCTCCCCGAACAACACCCCTCAAATCCAGTAAATACACTCTTGGATCATCCTGGAATCTTATAGCAGCAAGGGCGGGGGGGGGATAGAAATCTCGCTGCTACATACCAGAGAAGAGATTTTGCTGTTGTTGTTGTTTGGGCTGGAGGGGGGAGATGGCAATGCAAACAGCAACGTCTTATGAGCACTCCTGTTTGTGACAAAGGCATCTTGCAGACGGCAGCATCAAGCGGAGCAGGGATAAAGAGAGGCGCGTCCTCCTCCTCCTCCGCGCAGCAGCTTGTGTGGTGTTGACACACATTTCCCAGGCAGCAGTCGCAGCCAGGAATCACAGCCCTGACAATTGCTTTGCTTTCACCAACAGCGCTAACAGTGCATCTTATCTTCACCCCTTCCCAGCCTCCCTACCTACACTGCCGGCTTTTTTCATTCCCTTATTTGTACACATATGACAATTTACACAACGGCATGAATTACCTGTGGATCAGAATATCACAGCCAGTCCACAGGGACTCCTGCCCTACAGAGTAGCATGTTCTGTGAGAGAAGGGTGCACAGAAAAGCTAAATTCAGTGGTTAGCAATCAAATCCTGCCTTAAAACTAAAATTTCAATTTTTTCCTCCTCCAGTTCCCAGTTTCTCAGGTCTGA
The DNA here is from genome assembly GCA_013397135.1 of Pachyramphus minor. Lineage (NCBI taxonomy): Eukaryota > Metazoa > Chordata > Aves > Passeriformes > Tyrannidae > Pachyramphus > Pachyramphus minor. The sequence continues at coordinate 881,515 of VYXB01003362.1, read as the reverse complement.
CCATACAAATATAAGTTTTTTTATTGCTATTCTACTTGCAGGAGAGCAACTGAACAAAAGGTATGCTCCTAGCTGTTGTGGCAATCAAAATCTCTACCTACATGCTCAATAAGTAGAGTTCCATTTTAAAAAAATATTTTTAATGAATATACTCCAAAATGCTTAAGTGGTTGGCTCTTGATTTTCAATGGTTAGGCTAGGTTTACAGCTAGCATTTCAGCTAGCGCAGGAATCTCTACTTTTTATCACAAAAATCATATTGATAAGAATCACAGCTTGGTTAGAGTAGAGCTTAAAGAGGGACTGAGTATTTATGCCCCCTCCCCTACCTACATCCACACAAGGAGGGGAAAGAAGAGAAAATGCTCTTATAAATGTGACTTTTCCATTTCTATGTGCAAAAGTTAAGACCAAATTCTCTGCAAATTCATGCCCTGTGCAAACATACTGCAGGGCTTTGGTGTTATTATTAGTAAGAGAATATGTCTGAGGACCAGTTTATAAAACAGGGATGCTTTGGACTGAGACCAAGTTTAAAATGTCACCGCTTTTCTATTGTTTGTCTGAACTTTGGTGCTATACAGCTACTGCCAAGTCTCCTTCAGGGAAGTACTTTACATTTAATTCAGCTCACTCACAAACTTCCACTTGTTTTAAAGAGGGTACTCGATCAGTGTTATTGGATAGTCTCTTCTTGTAAGGCTGTGAAACCATCCAACAAAATAAAAATTTCATGCAGAACAGAGTAGTATTAATAAATACATGAAGGTAAAGGCCAGTCAAACTCAGAAACCTATTTCAGAGCTAATGCCCCAAGCAGAGAGGCAAAGCCATCCTGCTCCTGGGGCAACACAAGAGAGGAACTACAGGAGACCCATTGCACTTCCTTCTTTTCCCGGCAGAAGGAAGTAATTTGTGTTTAGTAGCAAACCCTCGTTTCAACAGCGATGTCGGGTTGGGCCTATTGGCTGACCCCAGTTCCTTCCAGCTGCTTCCTGACCACATGCTCTGGATGAGACTGGAGCAGGCAAAGCACCTCTGGCCTTACAAGGGAGAGCCAAAGAACCTGCATCTCTCTTTCTGTCTAAGACTCAGATTCAAGGAAAATATAACACTGCTTACGTCCTTATTTTCAATAATGACATTCAAGCCAATTAGGCTTGTAATGTTATAAAACACCACTTTTTAACAGGCTGGAATTTTCATTGCCAGATATATTTCATCACCACATTCAGATGACATGCCAGGTCTCTCATCATCCTGAACTCTAAACGAAATTAATGTTACACCTACGTGTGAAGTAAGCTTTGGACTTTCCCACTGAGTAGCAGATATAAGGACTTTTTACTTTGAAGTCATTAGAAATAAATCTTTCAGAAATTCTGAAAATAAAGGCTGTTAAATCAGTTTTTCCTTATTTATTCTGAACAATTTCAGTGATCCATATTTTCACAAATATTATCTGTGGAAAGACATTTTTTGTTGAAAAGCTTCCCATTTTATACCCAGTTTTGTTCTTACCCTCTTTTGCCAAATGGTGATCAAGCCAATATAACCATCACATGACAGCTCTCAGCTGACAACAAAAATGCAGAGTTCCCCAAAGCAAACATCCACGTACATTTTGGAGATACCAAGTTTCAGAAATACATGGCTGTTCACTTCTGAAAATTTGACTAATATACTGCCTACTTATGGTTGACAGATTGGCATAGAAATTCCATTCATTATTTGGTTTGTACCATCAAGAGAATCACCACTAGGTCAAGAAGAAGAAGGAAATAGGAGTCAGCCTCCAGCTTGATTTTGCACATAGCAGAGACACATATTCAACATAAATGATATGTTCATAAGCTTGAACAACAATAACTGGCACTTTAAATGTGTACCAGGCAGTGAATGCCTTGCAAAGGCAATCTAAGTCTGCAAAAGAAGAGAGACAGAGTGAGACAAAAGTGGGCAGAAATAGTTCTGGCATCAGGAGAACAGGAGACAGTGCAAAAATCAAGATCAAAAGGTCAGAAAAAAAGGAGGAATAGTGAATCTTACCAAGCTAGAGTTGTCTAAAAGGTCACATATCCCTGCAGGCTTTGTGGCTTTTTGGGTTCACCTGCAGAACCTTTGCCTCAGTTTCCAGGATTCACTTATCTTAGTAAATGACTGTATTCTATTAAGGGCATTTCTGACTCAGATAAATGATGACACCTTTCAGCTTTAACTACAGAATAATTAAGAATTTGTAATGGGAAATAAACTGTATTTTTAAAGTGGAGATTAGATATTTACAGAGAACTCTAAACTCTCTAAGGTTCCAGGAAAATTAGTATTTCTGCATTTAATATCTACTATCTAATGACAAATTCAGTGCAACCCTATAGGGTGTGATTAGCATTTACTGCAAGACTATTTTCTTTATTATTATTTGTTATTCCACAGAGTCCAAAGTGCTTGTGCTGAAATTGCTGCATCAGAGGCAATTACATTTTGCACTGCAGTTGGGCTGTACAAGGGAGCTGCTCTAGATGCTGTGGAGGGACGTGAGAGACACAGTATGACACACTGTGCACGATGAAGAGCCTAAAGGCAACTCCCTCCAGCTCTGGGAAGAAGTTACTCATGTTCCACTACCCAAATAAAGGGAATCTTGGAATGATCTCTCCCCTACTGTCTCTCTGGATGAAGTCAAGTCATCCCTGCCAGAACCAGATGAGCTCAGAGACTCATAAAAATATTGAGCAAATTTGTTTGTCTTGGAGTATGTGTGTTCCAGCCAAGAAACAATACCCTGAAACACTCCAGCAGTCCTTCATCTCCCTCTCAAATTGTACCAAAAAGGAGGTGCACTGAGTCCTACCTGTATCCACACACACCATAAGCTTTCATGGACAAAATGCATTCAACTCCATGAAGGAGCAGGTTAAACATGCTTGCCTGTCAGGCCACACTGCTGCTTCTGAGGTCACACTTGTCACTGAACACTTTTATTCAAGCAGTAAAGCATTAACTCATCTCTGGCTTTAGCAAGTCCATTGTCTTCACACTCACAAAGAATTCTTAAGGGGTAAGAGCAGGAGCCAATCTGCAGCAAAGTGTTGTTAGCACTGTGGATCACTCCAGTGATCCAGTGCCTTGCCCTTTCTTCAAAAGTGATCCTGCGGGATACTTTCGCTATTTTCCAATCTGTAAGGCATAAACCAAGGAGCTGCCATCTGAGAGAGAAGTCACATGGCTCTTTCCTGTAGTGATAAATACTGAATGCTACGCGCTGTGGCTCAAAATATTCATGTGTTCACTGACTTGCTTCCTTGACGAGCAGCCTGCCTTTTTATGGGTAACATTCTCAGAGACATCAGGAAAACATCTTGAGAGAAACTAAGCTAAAATACAGCAGTTACATGCAGGAGCCAGTTGGTGAGCACTCAGTCCAGTTTCTGTATCTTTGATTTTCTCAGTGACCTAATTAGGACATACCTGAGTGAACGGACCTGGGGGGGAAAGCGTTCAGCTGATCCTGCTGTACATCTTAAAATGAACTGAAAAGCTCCTGCAGGAGGAGACTCGAGCTGAGCGTAGGTGCAGACACAGCTGTCGTAATCCAATCCAGGGAGATTCCAGAAGGTGCACTTCTGTTGGGTTGGATAAAGCTTTGTGCAACTGCACAGACCTTCAGGGTTATATATTATGGAAATACTTCAGAGAGCAATCAAGCTGTACATAATTCCTTGCTCAAGCCTTCTAAGCTGCGGCCCATGAATCCCACGTTCCCGTAGTACACCCAAATTTGCACTGAGGGAGGCACATCTACCCTGTAGCCCAAAAGGCACAGGCATACATCAGTCAGATCCCTGCTCTTTTAAAGGGAAAAATATCGTGGAACTACAGAATTTTGTGCAGACTGGGAATTTTGATTTGTGAACCACTACAATGCCATCACTTCATTACAGTTTTACAGCTCAGGTGCACTTACCTGAGCAAGCTCCAACCATGTCAGTGGGGAGACCTGCCAACTCCACAGGAAACTGCTGGGACAGGAAGCCCCCACTGAGCTCTCTGCTGGAGGGTTACACCACTCCTGCTGCCCTGGTTAATTAGCATCAGCTGATGCCATGCAGGCCTGCTGGCTCTAGGAAGTGTGCTAAGCTGAAATACTGAACCTTGCCTCCAATTTCGTTATTAAAGAACAAGCTTCTTTATGAAATTACATCAGCTCTGCTGAAAATCTTTATAGAGATGCCCAAGAATCATTATCCAGCACAAGGCTGAATGATAAACTCAGCTGTAGCAGTCAAACTGTTACCACTGACTGATCCACTAAGGCTTGCTAGACTGCAGTGATCCACTGTGGATAATTTGATACTGCCACAGATGACAAAACTGTTTCCATCAGGTTTACACCAAAATCGGGCTGGACTCAACACAGCACTAATTCAAAACCAGTTTTTCCTTTAAACATTGCAAGATGGGGAAAAATACACACACACACTCCCCCTTAATTTTGCTGAAGTGCCCAGAATGCTTCAACAGATCACTGCACCTGGAAGTAAAAATTCTTATGTAATAAGCCTTGATCTTCACCACTACTTAAGAAAGCATCAGAGTCGCAAGAATGACCTCTCTGAATTAATTTATCTGCCTGATTTATCTGCAAACTCACAATGTTCCTTTTGTTTGTGATAGTAGGAAGATAAGAGAGGAAATTAAAGGCAAAGGCATTGTAAAAAATAATACTTCCTCCCTGGAGCAGAGCATGTGTGGAGAATGTGTTTAGCTAAAGACAGCAATGGGGTTGTTTTCTTTTGTTTTGATGGGTTTGTTTTGGGGGTGGTAGCCTTTTAAAACAGTGTTCCCTCTTTTTTGGCCAAGATACCCAATAGTGCAGGAATGCTGCAGGGTCACGTTCCCTCTTTACACTCAGAGTCTGACTGTTTTAGAGGCCTACTGGAAACAGTGGAAAACATTAGCAGTATTTATTACTATTACACATATTAAAGCTTTTTAAGAGGAATTAGCATCCTGTGAACATCAAAATTAAGGAAAGCTAGAATTAGGCAGTTCCATACTTTGTGTGTCTTTATCTGAAAACAACCACAGAGAACTAGCCAGCTCAGCCAGGAGTAGATTTCACAGTAAAACATTCAAAAATTTTTTTTTCATTCTAAGAGTGGAGTTCGTGCCGAACAATTTGAATTTGATCACATAGGTGGAGGCTGGACTGTAATTTATGTGCAAGAATGCCAAATTAGGGATTAAATGCATAGCTTTTCCAGCATTTTCCATTAATAATAATAACAACAATAAAATTAAATAAAAAGATGAGCTTGAGCTTGGTTTAATCACATTCTCTAAAAGTTTAATATTTGAAAGTAAAGGGAAAACCAAGCAACTATCTGCTAATACATCCAAAAAAAAATAATGCTTTTTACTGTTTGGTCCGTAGATGAGTGGAGCCAAACAATTTGGTTCTTGTTAAGCCCTGAAATGAGAAACACATATGCCAGGTGTGTGTGATTTTTTGCTGTTTCTTGGTTAGATGGCTGGTAGATGGCAATGCTGATTATCCTGGGTGATCTACTAGTTTTCTGAAAGCAGAAAATAAACAAGAAAGCACATGTTTTATCCCTCAGGTTTCCCTTTGCAGAGCTCTTCCTCACCACCCAGAAACCTGGTTGTATAACCTGTGTGCACATATGCACACAAACACATGCCTGTGCAAACATGCTTCTGCTCCTTCCTAGCATCTATCCACAGAACTGTAAAGCTGGAGGACTTCAGTATTTGTCTTTTTCCACATCTGCCTGTACCAGTGTACTTACTTATGAGGTACTTTGCAAATCTTGCTCACTCTCCCCCATGTAAGGAGAGAGTAGTACACCCTGTACTACTACACTGCCTCACCTGTAGCTTCATCTCCCCAGCAGTGAAGAAGCCAGAATGATTTAAACCAAAATCAATACCAATGTAGAAGGCACGTATCAAAACCAACCTAAAGGCGTTGCTGCCTAATTTCAGAGCTTATTCTCAGTGACACATAGGCAGCACCTCTTTAATTACTGTTATCAAAGAGCTCCATTATCAGCAATTACGTGTTTTCAGAGGGCTCTTGGCTTTCCCCCCAAGCATTTGTGTGCACCACATGACACTCACTGATTAGTCCTACTGACATCAGAGGGACAGGTCAGGTAACACAGAGAACAGGTTTGCACTGAACACCCTCTAAGCCTCTCTCTGGTTTACAAAATGTGTGTGAGTATTTCTAGCCTCTGACTCCCAGCTGGAAACACCAACAGGCTGCTCTCAGAGGGCTGGGCAAATATTCTGGGGCCATGCAGAGCTTTGCTAGTTTACACCATCCAAGAACATTCCCCACAGCATTAACACCCCAGCAGAAATGCCTGTTGAATGGTGTGCCTGAATATTTTTCAGGTATGAAGATAGACCCTTCAAATCCTTGAATATTTCTTTTTCAAGAGAGCTTGCTTCCTACTTTCTATTTTTGTTGCACCACAGGAAAGTCAAACTGGTCCAGTCAGATTATGAAGTATTAATGTATAAACTAATCCAAGACACGAAATGCAGAACTACACCATTATATGCCACTTATGCCACTTAACACAAACTACTTTCTATTTATGCATTTAGATCATATTCAGAGAACTCAGAATAACCACTAACAGTTTGTGTGACACCAAGAATGATGGCTAAAATTCAGGAAGAGAATAGCAATAAATGCAGTTACAAAAATATAATCTGTAACTTAAGACTCTCATAATAGATAACCAGAACTACTTTTCTTTTAGAAACAGAAAGAAATGCAGGCAGATGTTTAGGAGTGAATTTGACTTTACTCTGCATTACTCTGAACATCGGAAATTGCAGAAAACTGAAGATGACATTCCTTCCTACATCCGAACAAACAAGGAATCTCCATTTGCACACACAAGATAAAACTGTACAAGACATGGGATCCCACAGAGAACCCATTCACCACAGTCAGTAGCTTTATACATATGAATCTTGTTAGTCCTTTCCCAAGTGTTCATTAATTTCAGGGGCAAGTAGGGTCAGAGGAGAAGTTGATGCCATTAAACCAAAATCGACGTAATGTGTTTATTTATATGCCCTTTTCTGAACTCGCTACATGCATCATATAAATATAAACCCAAGACAGATACAACTTCTCACAGGCCCCTCTGGAGCCTCTTCTGAGCCATGGCAAAACCCTACCAAGAACTGCATTTAGTTAACTTATTCCTGTCTGTCAATTCAGCGTAATATTTCTTCCCAGCCATCTTTCCTCTCAAAGAGAGGGAAAGCTGTCCACATGGCAAAAAAGAATGTGGTGGGTCAAAGAAATGAAACTCCCATTGGGGGATGTAATAGGAAGGCACAAACAAAATCCACACTAAATACAACAGATGTAAGCAAACAATTACAATGCACAGCACAGTTAGGACAGGAAGCCAAGGGAGATCCCTTAAATTCTGGGCATTAGCTCATCTGTTTCTGTGGGGGCTTGTGAAGCTCCAGTTGCTCCTGCTCATTCCTACAATTTCTTTTTCAAATTGTTTTCTGAATTTCTCTTCACTATAATGTATAGCCAATGACATTTTAAAACCACCAATTCAGGCCATTAACTTTTCCAATATCATGATCCATTGACATCAGAAACGTCTCATCAGTTATGCCGCATTCCCCTGCACTTGTATTTCACCAAAACATTTTGAATAAGCCACTGAATATCAGCATTCACAGTCAGTGGTCAACTCCTGCTTCTACCTTGCTGTTTTAATTTCTTTTCATAGCAAGTAGTTCTCCTCTGTCTGGCTTCTATTTCTATCCAGGCTCATAATCTGTGCTAGTGTCCTACCACCTACTATTTTGATTTACCAGAAGGACAATCCATAGCTACTCAGCACAGATAAAAGTTTCTTCTTCCAAAGTTTGAGAACATGTTTAACTCTCAAATATTTTGGTTTGCTTTGGTTTTGTATTTTGTTTAGGGTTTCCTTCTGGTAAGCAGAATATATTTTTTTCTTTCATATTGAGGGAAAGACAGAAGGGATTATATTTCACCCAAATGTACATTCTCAGCAGATTATGTCTTTCAAAACAGTAAAACAGCCAGGACTGATAACAACACTACACAGAAATTAAATAACACAACCCTGTTACATAATATTCAGCTTTGTGGCATAAAATCAGAACTCTACACAAAATATAAGTAAACAACACACAGATTTCTTATACACATGTACAAATTTATCTACTCGCTACTTAGAAATATTTTCTTTTGTAGAGTGGTGGTTTGGGGAGGAGATGAACCTGTGGCAGTCACTGACACACAGGGAACATGGGACCTAACTTCTTTACAAAGCCAAGGAAATATCCACATAACCACACACCATCTGTGCTCTTACCTTTCTATCCTCCTGCTGCACTGCCCAGTGCTTAAGTGTGTGCACTTCTATCTGGTGAGCTGGCATAAAAGGAATATCCTGAGATGGGACCAAGCTCTTGTCTGCAGTCATGCCCTGTACCAGGGCCACTGGGACATCTCCATTTCTTAAGGAACAGAGTTTCTTGTCCCAGGTGCCAAGATCTGAGTTCAGACATAGCCAGACCACTGACTGTCTACCATCTATGGCACCGTAGAAAAGTTCTTACAACAGCCAATGATTTTCATGAGGCCAAGTTTTGTAGTTCTTTCCAACTCCTAAGGGGATGTCATCTTACAAGGACCAGGACAAATCTCACTTAAAAAGACTTTGCAAAAGAGCTTTCTTCTCATTCTGACTTAGAATGTCTCACAGAGGTCTCCAGGATCAGTGAAGCGCTGCAGCACACACAGGGGACAGCAGTCAGTGCTTTGGTTACAAAATGTATTCCATGTTCTCTTTTTCAGCTGTTTATTTGTTTGAATATGTTCTCATCCCAGGTTAGCAATATCATTTAAGGCTCAAAACCAATTTGAAATCAAGAATTTTCCCTGGGAAGAGCTTGTGCAACTTTACAACTACTGACAGTGAATAAATGACCTCTTTCTCATAAATTTGGTCCCAATGAAAACTATTTGTGACTCGAGGATTTCATGTATAGATCTGTTGAAAGGAACCAGAACCACGTGGGAAAGACATTTATGCAGGAAGCAGCTTCACCACTTTGCTATCTGTTGTAATAGCTTAGCTACAAAAGGGCAGTGAAAATTACTTTTCCCTTCTGAGGCATTTAAATGCTTTGTTGTAAAGCACATTGAGTGCTTTTAATGACATCATCACATTTTCTATCTCAAATTGTCCCCTGACCCTTTGATAAACTAGAGAAAAATGTTTTTGGTTTTATATTATTCAGGAAGAGTTGTAAATATAAGAAAGACATTTTCATTCCAATTTTAATAATATTTTCCATCTAGCAGTCATGCAGCATAAATCAGAAAGATACCAGTCATGGAAGAAAGTTTTATTTCTAAGTGAGCTATGCATTTTTAGAGAGAATTAGAGTCTTTAGAAAAATTCTCAGAAGAGGAGCCATTGAAAGCTAATAAACAATCCTTGAAACCCTGACTTTTTTTTTTAAGAATACAAGGAAAGGACACCATGCCTTTATATTAACAAAAATGCTGACAGTACTTATTAAAAAAGAGCAATGACTATTACAGTCTAAATGTAGGCATATTCAGGAATATTCAGAGCTACAGTAACTTCCCTCTCTCTACTGATGCTTGAAGAACTACAGCCTACATTTTCTAACCCAAATCCAGGCTCTCAAACCCACATTTAAGCACCTACACAGTTTCAGGCTAATTTTAGGTAGCCACCAAGCTGAAAACATTTGGCCAATACATATTCTGCTAATTTTGTGCCTAGGATGATGGTTGTAAAGGCCCTGGGATTATGCCTAACACTACAGCTGTGTTGATGCATGATCTCTACAAATATAGAAGAAAAGAACCAAACACATCCAAACTCAGCTCCAACAGTTATTAAACCATCAACCCAGTTACCAGCTCAGGACATATTGGTTCTTCGCCCCCACACCCCCTTGTTTTTTCTGTTCCTCACGGATCTTCCCCACTCTGATTAACTACTCCAAGGTTACTGGCTCAGCCACTGTAGGTGGCAAAAGGGCTAATGCCAACCAGGATAACTATTAGTATTTCCTACTAACCCCCACAGAAATGGCCCAAACCATGGGTTGGCAGTGAGGCCCCTTACTTGCCCCTCTCCTCAAGGCAACGCTCGCCGTATATTTCATTGCTTGTTTCACACAATCAGCCACTCGAGTGTTTTGAAAGAACTGGCCAAATAATGACCTTGTAAACTTCCCAGTGGAAAAATGTATTGAGGCAGAGTAGGGAAAAGCCATTCTCCAAAGCAGTCATAGTCCTTAGTGCAGCATTACTCATTGCTGCGTGGAGAAACAGGAAAACCAGATAATCTATAGCCACCAAAAAGTAAGCGTGACTCAGTTTGAGTGACTCATGGTTGTGACTAACCTGTTTAATAGCTCTCTTTTTTAAAAAGTCAGCCTTGAAATCACTTCTGAATGTTCTCTCTCAATTGCCTTTCATTCCATAGTTTCAAAAGGATTAGCAAAGCACAATCAACAGCGCAGATCTAAGCAAGCCACAATGATGCATAAATGTATCTTAAAGCTTTAAATAAAACATATAGTAAATAACTGTTAGGAAAATGTATTTGTCTAGAACCATAATCTAGAAGATTATTTCTTAGTCAAACATAAGCCAAAGCCAGCAGAATGCCAAAGTGGAAGGATGAAGGGTTGAGTCATCCTGCTATCAAGTGCCTGCACCCGGCCTGCAGGTGCACTGCAACTCATCTCTCAGTCACATTATAGTTTTGTGCAGTGAATTCCAAGCAGAATAAAAAAGGGGCTGAGTCCTCTCTCAGAGGCAAATGCAGCTGAGGTTAGGAAAAGCAATGATTTTAAAGAGAGCTTGAGGAACAGTCATCCACTGACGTACAGCATTTTGCATTTTTAAATCAATAGGGATATTAAATGATAAAAGAGAGGAAGGTTTAGAGTCTATTCATCATTAGCCCACTCTTCAATACAAGGTAAACATTCCTCCTCATACACCATTACAGTGAATCTCCACTACTTAAAAGCACTTATAAAACCATAACTACTCTTTGCACCCGAGAGGTAGACAAGTTATTTATTACTAGCTCATTTTTATAAAAAGTCATATGTCAAACAGCAAATAGGCAGGAGAAAAGTAACCAAATGAAACCCATTCTCCATCACCAAAGAAAGTTTTTTTTAATTTCAACTGTTACCACGAAGTGTCCTGTCAGCCTTTGCAGCAAATGATGCTCATATGCACCCAGAGCAGCCAGAACTAACTGAGAAAAGGCTGGGAAATCAGTTGAAGAGATGTACTGAAATTACCCAATATAAGGTGCTGTAATTCATCTTCTATTCTACTCTATCACTTGGTGAATCTGTAGAGGTACCACATTTCAAAATTACACTTACATCTTAAACTACACATGCAATAAATCATCCATGTAACATTTCTCAGGAGTCTCTAAGCAGGTTTATCTGACGTTGTCACTAATGGAAAAGAGGATTAATGGGCTTTGCTATTATTTATTACCCTTCCCTTTACTCTAGAAAATCCAGTTGCTTTCCCCAAGTTGTTGCTAAAGGCCTTGACCCAAATCCCTACTTACAGCCTCAGGCAGGAGAGGGAACAAAAGGTTTGTGCTGTCACTGGAAGGGTTAGGCAGTAACCAAGGACAGATTAAATTTAATCCATACTGAAGGACCATTTGACTGATTGACTAACAACTGCTGTAGACCAGTCAAGCATCCCTGTCTGCTGTGTGGAAGAAAATTTCTATGTCCTTTTTTTCAGAAATGTTTATTTGTGTATGCTGAGGAACTCCTGAGTTTCCACTGTCCTCAGCATCCTCACTTCTTTCCTTGTGCACTGTACACTTTTCAACAAATCCAAAACTGTCTCACACTCAAAAATATGATGAAGTGATTGCAATTAATGCAGCAGTCATTGCAATAATCCATACAATACACCCTCAGGAATTTCATGTTACGCATCAAAGCTGCAGAGTCTCTGTATACAATGAATATGTCAGTTTACATATATTCAAACTCTCACCCAAATACCTTTTGGCTCACAACAAAATAAAACTGTAAAGCACTTCCTCAGTTTATTTTTAGGAGGTGGTCATTTCGTTTTCTGGGGAAAATTACCTTATGCAAAAACTGTATTATGCAACCCTACATTCATTAATATTTTATGTGTTGGCAGAAGCCAGTTCCAATTTTAAAAATCCATTATGAATGTAGGGAATGATGCCCATGAAATGGGTGAGTCACAACACTGCTGCCACTTGAAATGAGTAATCATCAACTTTTTTTATGTCCTCTGATCTGTGCAAAAAAAATAACTTTCCACTGTAGCAGGAAAATTTTGATGGATACAGGTGTCTTAGATTTACTCTCAAAAAATAGTGACTTTTCCCATATTGTTTAAAAGTAGTCTTAGCAAAATGGAATATTTACTATTAGCAGCAATCTGTTTTCACAACAATACAAAGTACACAACTAGAATAACATTGGGACATACCCCTTCCCAGGGCCATGAAATTACATAGAGAACATTACATACATACAAAAGAATTACTAAGAATTTCAGAGAGCTAATGATTCCTGCAGATCTCAATCAGGTACCCAGCCAGGCTTTTATGACTTGGCTGCATTGTAACAGTCTGCAAAACCCACAAGGGAAAAGTCACAGCAGCTACACTTGGGCTTAATTCTCCACCTCTGTCATACAGTGAGTTACACAGGACCTCATCAATCCCGGTGCAGTTCCCTGCTCCCAAAGCACAGCCCTGGGATGTGCACAAAATAACCAGGCCAGCAGCAACACTCAGCTCCAAGCTCATATATGCATTTACCCGGAAAACTGCCAAGTCATTAGTCTGTCAGACTGGAGATTCCTCCCCATGGAGCTCCAGGAGATGCACAGCTAAATTAGCCTCATGCAACAGAAAGCTCTGCTCTGCTGTACGGGTGCCCTAAAATTGCCTTGCTGTCTCCTACATTTTTTCCCTCACCTGCCTCATCTCCCACTTGCAGAGCTGCTGGCCTCCTCAGGCTCTCAGCAGGACAAATCTCAGAAGCTCTTACTTAAGGTGTCTCTTTGGCAATTAAAGATTTTAAGGAAATTACCTCAAAACTTTCATATATAGGCAGACTGCCTGGTTCTGCCAGAAGTCATAAGGAGACAAGCAGAAAGTCTGCTTCCAAGGCAGGACCATTGCCATCATTTTGAATTGCTGTTATAGCACTAATATAGACAGCACAATCCATTTCGTGGTGCAGAGCAGCCATCTAAGCCATGAAACATCCTAAGAATCTGAAGAACCACATAGCTCCCATGTCTCAAACCACCACCCAGCCATCTGTGTTTCTATATAAATTTCCACAGTGTGCAGTTTTCAGAATATAGATTTTGCTACTGCTTAGGTCAACAAGATTCTTAGCAGGAAGAATTCACCCAATTGTAAAATTAAAAACAACCACACAATTATGAGTGTCATTAATCTGGTAAAATGTCCTGGTAAATCCATTGCAGATACAGACACAGACAAGTGTACCTTCCTTCTGTCGCTCACACAAACATAAATTAAAAATATATCAGCACTACTTCATATGGAGCTACTTTGAACTGCTTCTAACATGACTTTGCTAAATCCCTCGACATTGAATATGAGCTTGAATATTCTTTTGCAATCACTATTCAAAGTAAGATCAAAACTAAAAAGATCTGGAGTCATAAAAAAAAAAAAAAAAGGATAAAGAGAAGTGGTGATGCTTCCTTAAAATTCAGTCTAAGAAAACTGAAGGAGACAAAAAAAGGTTACTGCCTGGCAGGGATGTACTGATGCTCTCTGGTGTACTGACACTAAGTCAGTAACCTGCTAAAGCCCCTCTTGTTCCACTCACCACATATGTAAAAAAGCCTTTTGACTTGTGGAACCAAAGCCAGATTAAGGACAAGGAAAACAAAAGAAATAACACTGATCTTACACCTGAAAAAAATTAAAAGTTAATGAATGAACGTGAGCAGAAATAAACCCCAATAAAATACTGAAAAGAGTAGAAGTACCTCAGTTCATGATTGTCAAGAAGGCTGACAGAACTGAACTGTTCAAGTGGGGTGGGAAGAGGCACTGAAAGAAAACAGAGGAGAGGGGAATCAGTTTGGATTTGTGCTTGAAAAAGAGAAGACAGAGAACTGAAAAGGCTAAATCTTGATAAGTTTCCCATAATCACAAGATACATTAATTATGATAACAGAAATATTAGAGTAGGAAAAAAAAAGCACTGGTAAGAGCCAAGGTAATTTATCTTTCCTGTATTTATAGAGACACACAAATCCTTTTTTTTTTCCCAAAAAACCTGTAATAAAGTCCTGCAAACCAAACTGTTTAGAGGAGACATGTTGTGAGTGACCCACTCTCTTACCATGTCGTGTAAAGGCACTGTCATGCTTGTCAGCATTTCCAGCTATATCTAAAAATAGGCTGTAGGATCTCTGAAAATTTGCAAACCTAATTATTCTGGGGCAGAGGTTTGGGTTGGTAAATATGCTTGGTTTATTTTGCATCTCATTCAAAGAGCTTGTGGAATCTACACTACGTTTTTTGTTGAATTGATGCTCAGAAATATGCATGACCATAAAAAGCCATCTGGTAATTCCAGCCATGGAACCAATCCCAGGGACTGCTCTTTAACCTCAGCCCCCCAGATAGTTACAATTCAAAGCCTATGAAATAGATACACAGACAGAAACATATGCAAACAGGAAAACACAATCTGCATTTCTGCTTTGTTTACATATTCATTAAACTGGATTTCTGCATGTATAAATGATCAGTTGGTTGCATAATTATGCATGCCATACTTCTCTGCATTAGATCATGATAAAACTACTGGCAATTGTATGGGAAAATGACTTTTTTCATATGTGCCTATTTTGATATTCTGGCAGTTTGCTAATACTCTAGGGTTTAAAGTATTTTATGAAGTACAGTTTATAATCTAACCTCAATGAGTTTGGAACAATTTGAAATAATTAGAACAGTGATTGATAAGAATCTCGATTAAAATTAGAATTACCATAACATTAAAAGGAAATTTATTTTTACCCATTTTCCTTTCTGGATGTGATAAAAACCAGTTTGACTTTAAAAAAAAATTATTTTATTGACAGAATTGTATGAAGACTTTTTCAAGTACAACTACCTCAGATAAGCTATTTGTCATCCTGCATCTACACTGTGATTTATATTTATATGAGCCATGGACAGATTTACATTTTAATTCATTCTCCCCTGTTACCAGTTCTAATTTGCAGATGTTGTGCATGTAGGTTTTCACTCTAAAACAGAAGCAGAAATTCTGGCATGTCTAGTGTTTGGAAGACATTTATATCTGCAATGATAGAGGCTAAACAGATAGGACAGATGGGCATATGAGATTGGGAGACAGAAATAAGTTATACTTCTCTGTTACCTGGGTACTAATTCGTTTGGAAGACAGTATGTTTTCAACAGTGCAGCATAAAGGAGTAATTTTCTCTAGTTAGAATAATTCTGTCCAGCTGGATTCAAATATTTCAGTAATACTTCTTAGTGGATTGAATTTTTTTCTTTAAAAATGTTGGATTTTCTCAAATGTTAGTGTGTGAAATCAAAACATGCCCAGCTAATTTAATACAGTGCTTAAGAGCAACCCTTGCATGGGTTTCTAGAGCTAAACTAAAACCACACTTGTTCAGAACTCCATCAGTTAGTCATCAGTGACAAACTGATGAAAAAAGTGAAAAGTACCAACTCAGTGCCTATTTTTATCCAAAATAAAACATTTCCATTTGCAGATTTTTTTTTAAGAGAAAAAACACAAAATAGTCTCATTCAGGGACTTAGAAGCAAAAAGTTAGAAAATAGACGCTTACCCTCTCCCTCTCTTCAGTCTCTCAACAACCTCCTTCCATTCCCATAATCTGTGCACAAACTGTACCAGGAACCACAGTTCAATCTGTCTGTCCTGGAGTGTGATTGTGAACTCCAGCAGTCCATCTTCAAAGAGTTTGCCCCAAGCTCTGGGCTACAGAGAACTAATCTCTTCTAACCTCTCTTGTTAAACTGTTCCAGTTTGTACGATAATTCAGCCCAAGGGAGGATTGGGACTCTGAAGGCATCTCTTAGTTAGTGACACCCAATTGCCCACATGAATTCCACTCCCCAAACCCAAACACTACAGAAATTATTCCATGAATTTAGTAAAGAAAAATTACTCGGGAAGTTAGGGACTCATTTTTTTTGCGAAATGCAAACTGTATAAAACGACACTTTTCAGTCAGCATATTATTCTATTTACAAGGCACAGTAGAGCTCTGAGACACCCATTGCTGAACAGAAACACAGCCAAGTCATCTTCCGACTGGAGATGACCCACAGCTGAATCAAATATCATAGCACAAATTACATCTCACCTGAGACATAAAGCCTGCCAAGATGAAAGAGTAGTTCAGGAGCTCGGCTGCTGTTCCTGCTTTCTGAAGGCACCCTGACATATGACCATGTTCAGTAAATGTGTTCATCACTTACAAGGGCAAAGTCACACCCTGAGCTCCCGTCCTAGTCTGTCCACCCCAGGGAAACAAGTCAATACTCTTCTGGAGGATGAGGCAAAAACATGCCAATCTTTTTCTGCAGCAACTTTATCAGACAAAATGAAAAGCCCAGTGTCATTCCACAGAGATACCACAAAGCAGCCAATGCCCTCCCTCAGCAGGCTGCTAAACAGACATTTATACAGAATTTTCCACAGAAATCCTAAGTTACAGCTTTTCATTTGAGTGGATTCTTTTATTTAGAGCAGTGTGACATTGAAAGTAGTAATAAGTCCAGGTTACCAGTGCAATTGTATCACTTCTAGTCAGTTCATTGCATAGGCAAAGAAAATGGCACAAAAATAGGTATGTATGTGTGTAGATGCATCCAGTTTTAAATTTTAATATTCACCATTAAAGGTATCAAAGATTTAAAACTGGCACCAGAACTCAGATATTTCAGTGGCACTGAGTTTAATATTCTTGCCACTTGCAATAACTTTCAGGACCAACATCATTTTACAGGAAATGATATTCAATAGAATTCTAATGGCACTCAGTTGCATCGAATTATACAGTGTGCATAAAGTTGTCTTAAGATCAAATCCAGCACATGCTGATGAATAGAAGGGCCATAAAATGAAAACCAACTCAGGATGGAAGTTTAGTTTTGACTGACACAAATCTGAAGTGCTGGCTAATGATTTATTCCCAGTGAACTAAATAAATGAGATGTTCTTCCTGCCTGGTGCACTGTGGGCATTTTCACTCAATATTTTACATCAGATGGATGAATCACACGTCTTGATATTCCCTTATGGCAAACCTTGACCAGTTTTCTCAGCCTCTACTAAAAACCTTAGCATAACAATCTTAGAGGCAGCAAGCACTGAAAAAAACCACAAAATTGATTTGCTTATCAACAGATATAAATATTTTCAACTGAATACTTGTTTAAAATGATGAAACCATGAGCAACATGCCCTGAAGTCACTTAATGTTCCAGCAAGCTGTGCCCAACATGAGCTCCAGTGGGATGTGACAGGCCACCTGACACTGCTCAGATGCCCAAAGCTGTCTTTGCATACACCAGCTGCATCCCATATGGAATATGTGTGTCCATATCCCATAGAACCAGAGCAGAACTCCTGCCATACCCCTCGGCTCTAACATACCCAGCATAGTCCAAGGCTACCAGGTGCTGCAATGCAGACTTGTTTTGCCTGTCTAGATGTTCTCTGGGAAATGGATCCAGCTTATTTATGACCACTACTCTGTCAGAGCATCATAAAATGGATGAATAAGTCCTAGTGATCAAGTCCTAGTGATGGGCTCCATTAATTTTATTGAAACACAGATTTCACGTTAGATTTTTTGATCTGTCGTTTTGACAAAGACCCTAATTCTCAGACAGAAAATTTTGATGAAGCATACATTATTTCCTGTTAGGATACTGTGTCTATATATCTATATATATTCTATTTCAAGTTACAGAAAACCTCTATGCACAGTTATGATATATTATCCCCTGCAATACCTTTATGTACAACACGCAGTCCCACAGTCCCTAAATTATTCAGCATGATGTGCTTCAGAAGCAGAATTTGTTCATGTTTATATAGGTGAAACGTAGCTGGAATCCAAGGGATTCCATTTAACCCATTCCACAGGCAAGCAAAGCTCATTTGGTTAACGTAAAGCGAAAGAGAGATGTCTCTTCTTTAAAATACTTTCATATTTTAAACTAATCTAAGAGGTATGAATCACCCTATTCTACTTTCAGTTCAAACCTTACAAATAAGGACATCACAAAAGCTAAAGAGCTGTGACAGATGACAAAAAGCACTGTGTAGCTGAAGATCAAGAAGAGAGAAACAAATGAGCTAAGTGCTGGAGTAAATCGTTCAGGGATGTTGCTCGATCTCCATCTCTGGTGGGGAGATCAGGATAGACAAATGTCTGTGAGGAATGTTTTAAGTGGAGTTTACCTTGCCTTCAGGCAAAAGTATGGATTAGATGACCTCCTGTGGCTTCCTTCAGGTCTGTGAGCCTACAGACATCGTAGCATTAATCACTGTCTTTGGAGCTTTCACGGCCCCTGTAACTCAGTGATGATGCTCAGGAACTGCAGCTACTATAGCAACAGCACAGAGCTGTTCACCTCCTTTGACAGGGCAAAACACGGACAATCAGTAATAGTTCTGAGACCTACCATGACATGTGCATCTTTTTCTTCAGCTGACTATATCTTACCAGATAAGATAAAGTGTTCTGAAGGATTTCAAGCAACAGGCTTCCCAGAGTGGCTGGCAAAACCTTTATATATCATCTGAGAAGCAGATGAGAAGCAAAAAGCAATGCACTTTCAGGGTTCAAAAAGTTGTGAGTTTGAGAGCTACTTGAAGGAAATGAGGACTAAGGGAAGGCCTCCTGCACCTGCAGGTTCCTGGCACTCTCCCAAGACCATCTGTGCAAAAACCTGTGGGAAGGAGAACTTTTCACATTCAATGTATTAAACCTCTTTTTCTGTTCTGTTCTGCTCTGGGGCGTTTACATTTCTTTTCAAAATCCTGTCACCATACAAGCTAAAATAATGCTTTTTATTTTAAAGTCTCCTTAGTAGGAGTTTAACATGGTAATAACTCCGTGGAAGCGAGGCATTCATTTTTATCACCTCCTCACTGCCCAACATCCAGGTCAGAAATAGGTTTTCAATTTCCCTTTTGGCACCCGCATCAGATCTGTGAGAGGAACACACAGTTCTGTGCAAGCAAGAAATCCAGGGATACAGACAGTCAGTGTCTTTGTGGAGCAGGCAGACAGAAACTGATACTGTAATCCTTGTGCACTTCAGGGAAAAAATGGGAAAGTTTTAACTAAAAGAATTTCTTATCCTGAAACTATTCTTTCAATTATACCTAAAGGGCGGGTTGAAACATAATAGGTAAACCACAGGAGAAAGTATTTCCAGAGTTATTTTTTTCTTCTTTTACCATACACCTCAAATAAATGACAGCTGATATAACAGAAAAAAGCCTGACATATTGAGAAGAAGCAAACAGGGAGCAATTCAGAGAGAAGAAAACAGGATTGTACTTGCATTTCATTCTTTTGGCTTTCAAGTGAGCACTTGCCTGCAACATTATGAACTGTCAGAACAGAGTAGTAGTGTAGCTTTCCTCTGTGTTATTAGATTTTTGTTTCTGTTTGTAAGAGCCAACTGATTAGTCCCAAATGTTGAAGGAAGAAGACAACAGCACATGCTGCATTAAGGAAAGTTTTGCCTGGTTTCAAAGTGGGCAACTGAGGTTGAAGCAGCAGCTGCTTTCTCAAAGCAACAGATGCAAAATCTATTGCAAAATTTGTTTCATTGATGTATTATAAATGTTTCATTAGTTTTCACACGTTCAGTACTTCGGTCAATTGATTCACAAGAATTTCAGAGCTTTACAAAACCTTGTAAAAAAATTAGGGCTTTTTTGTCATAGATTTGATGCAGAATCTGTGATCAGTATCACATCTGGACAGTCACTGTTACTAGAAATGCAATAAAAGACAAAAGTTATATAGGAGCAATTACTTTCAGCAATACTTAATATACCCCTTACCTGAGGAAATATATACAAGTAGAATATTTGCTTTTGAAAAGGAACAAAGTTGGCATCCAAACAGACAGTAACATAAAGCAAATCTTCAAATAACATGAAATCAAATAGTTAATGAAGCATGCCAAGTGAAAACAGGATGCAAATTCATAAGACTCTGCAAGAAAATGACCAAAAATTACTCTACTATCCTAGTAATTCATCATAGTAACTTTGGTACCCAAAAAAAAAAAAAAGAAAAAATATTCATAGACGTATATACATTGTATATACATATATGCACACACACATACACAGAGATACTTCTATATGTTTCTGATATATATTCTCCCTGCTTTTTGATGTTCCTATTTTTAACTCGACTGATAAAGCAAATCTTCCAAGTTCTGTTCTGCTTACTTATTCCCTAACTTTTCATTAAAAGCTACCATGATCACCAGTAGGACCTGTGCTACATGACTGCAGCTGGGATAAAACGAATTTCTCATTGACTTTTGCATCACTGGAGCATATAAGTGAATTTAGGATGGAAAATTATTCAAGTGCTGAGTACCTTTAGGATCAAAGAGCTTCACGGCAGATGGTATAAAATTTTAGTAGCTCATAATTGGTCTAAATATTCAGATCTACTGATCTGTCATAAGATTTTGGCTCCTAAATACCTGTCTATATAACTTTTTACAGGAGTACTTTGGAAAATGTTGAAAGAAATCACCCTCTGTAATGTGTCACCATGCACAGCAGATTCCTAACTCACCCTGGGAGCAGACAAACAAACACCCACAGCACCAAAGCCCTGTGGCACAGACTAAATGACAGCACTACCAGCATTCCTACTGGAAAGGCCGAGTGCCTGGTGATTCAGTCATCTCACTGTCCAGCTCACCTCTGGAAGGGCTCTAAGCACTTCATTTCCCACTTTGAAACATGGCAAAACTTTCCTTAATGCAG
This sequence comes from Pachyramphus minor, assembly GCA_013397135.1. Classification (NCBI taxonomy): domain Eukaryota; kingdom Metazoa; phylum Chordata; class Aves; order Passeriformes; family Tyrannidae; genus Pachyramphus; species Pachyramphus minor. The sequence continues at coordinate 860,290 of VYXB01003362.1, read as the reverse complement.
CATGTGCTGTTGTCTTCTTCCTTCAACATTTGGGACTAATCAGTTGGCTCTTACAAACAGAAACAAAAATCTAATAACACAGAGGAAAGATATGCTTCTGCATCAATATTCATGAGTAGCAAAATAATCCCAGATTTTCTAATCAATAGGGACACATACCAAGGGAGAAAGGACATCCTGTTGTCACATGACTCACATGTTAAAGTTTATGCCAAATAACAAAACTAATACCGGAGCTCGCAGAGTATCACAAATGTCTAAATCCACATCCAGAACGACGCAGATGTTTGTTTTTCACATTTTCAAGTATGACCACATTGCCTTGCCTTAAAAATAGACAAACAAAAGCATCTGAACTGCAGCAGTATTGTCTTTTATGGTTCGGTGGTGTGTCTGTTGAGGTTGGGGTTTTTTTCCTATTCTCATTGTTTAAAAAGAGAACAAGTATTGACATCTTGAGACCTTTGCAGTTGTCCTGGGATCATTAATCTCTGGCTGACCTAATACAACCAACCTTTACTTTTATTTCAATGATACCTGGTGATATTATTGAATGTACCCCTGATGCAAGAGCTTGTTAATGGTCCTATTTGTACCAGAGGACACGAAAGGCGACACTAGAAATAAATCAGTGCTCTTTGTGGAGAAGAAAAGTCAGTACTGTACTTAAAATGTGAAAACATTTCAAAAATTATCTCATTCTCTGTTACCGGTATGATGAGGAAAGTAAATTTTTCATGCTTTAAGTGGAATCCAGAATGGATATCATACAATTACAGTCTCACCAAAATTCTACCATGAGATGAAACAATTCAAATACACTTTAAAACTGTTACCTCTGCCAAGCAAAACCAGCTTTGCTAAACTACTTGAGAAATTTCTTCTTCTTTGCAATTTCTGAAAACTGACATTTTCTGATTTTTACCTTTATGTATTCTCATTCTGGCCCTTAATCTATTTCATTTCTCTGTAAATACAGACGTGCCAGTGTATGCACGAAACATGTTTACAATAATTATAGAAGAATTTTTTGCTACCAGTTTATTTTGTGTGTGTTCTTTGTGCAAAAGTACCACCTACAGATACAGCTTCCTACAGGAGTTAGGCCCTGCTGTCTCCAGGGAAAAGACTCTCCCATCCCATCACTACCATTCTTTTGATTTTTCCATTAGTCCCCTGCACAGACTCATATCTCTGTGTGAGAAATACTGGAAATACCTGGAAAGACACCGAAGTGTTCAAAGATCAATAGAAAATGGGCACAAAATGACAAAGAAAACTATCTCAAGGTGAATTATTTACTGTTTGGTTCCAGCACCTGTGTTTGCCAGTAAAGAAAAAGACATGCCTTGATATTATTTTAGAAACAAATTTTACCAAAACTAGAAATTATGTACTGTCTGAGGACAAGCCAGGACAGCATGTGTACAGCTATACATTTTTCTTATCTGATATTTATTACATACATATTTTTTTAAGTCCTCAGATAAAATGGTTCTTTTAATTGCATCCCAAATATTAAAGAAGTAATTTATAGTTTGTTAATTTTATGGCTTGTTAATTATGATTCAGCCAACTTATATCTGTCTCATCTCAAGAAAGAATGCGGCAAACCACGGTGGCAGAATTCAAATTGTTAAATTGGTGCTTTTTATTTATTTATTTTACCTACAGTTTTTAGCTCATTTCAGCTAATTCCTAGGTATTAATCTGCTTATTACATGCCACACATAATACTGAAATGGACTACAGTACTTTAATGCATTTCGAATTTTGTTTTTTGAAAACTATGCAAAGTTATCTTCTCATGCTTGTTTCTTTTGAGAATCTTTGCAGTTACAGCTTATTTAATGTTATGGAAAAAATAACTAAAACCTTCATATGACAATGTTTAAAGCAGTAATCTTTAAAGAAGTAATCCACTAAATTTTTCATTTTGTTTTTGTGGAATATCTAATGAAAAGTACGCTGCATTTTATATTTCTGATAAAAATTTAAAATTTCCAATAGTTTGTTATCAAACTATTTCTTGAAGTTTGTTCAAAGGAGCTGAGGGCTGCAAGTTTTTAAGAACACTAAGCCTGTCACATAAATAAGGGTACAATCTCCAACAGAATTCATTTTTCAAGTGAAAGGGCAAGTAATTTGAAATACTATAATGCAGGGGAAAAAATGGAAAAACTATATTAAAAAAAATTTCATGAATGGAAACTACTATTTCATTTTGCCCAGAAATGAGATTTCTGAGGCATTAATTATTTTTTGTAGTTCTAGAATGGCTTGGGTTGGAAGGGACATTAAAAATCCTCCAGTTCCAACCCTCCTGCCACGTGAACACAGACCAGATTGCCCAGAACCCCATCCAGCCTGGCACTGGATGGGATCCCCCACCCCAGGGATGGGGCAGCCTCTGGGCAATTTGTCCCACTGCCTCACCACCCTCTCAGGGTAGAATTTTTTTCCTAGTATCTAATCTAAACCTACTCTTTTTCCATTTGAAGACATTAGTCCTCTCCTTTAATTCATCAGTCATAGGAGCATGGTGGTTCCGGGTTAAACAAATAAATTTCTGCCAACTGTTCAGTGGTACCCTTTGGAAATTGGGAAAGTTCTTCTGTCATGTCTTACTTGCCACTGGAGAACTGAAAGTGTTAACCCATGCAATCATCCCTCAAACAGTAGTCTAAAACTCACTGAAGGACTTGGCATTCTTTATAAAAGAGTATTAAATGAGTATTCTCTCTAACTGGGTTCTCTAGGGTTTTTTTCTGTTTGTTTCTGCTGTCCTAAAGTAACCTTTTTTCCCCTCTAGCTCTCTTTCCGCTGTGGAAAAGATGAATTGCATTGATCACTGAGAATTAAGCTTGTGAAGACAGGCAGTTTGCAGGGTTAAATATCACTGTTTCAGGGGTCCTGACTCAGGGAAGGAGATGCACATGCAGGTGCTTTTCCAGCTGGGCAGATGCTTGGAGCAGTGGTGCACTGTCAGATCTTACCCCACACAGTGTATCTGTGGCATCTCAACATTTCTGCAAACCAGTCCATAACTAACCATGGGTTTATGGATCCCCTTGTGCAGGCTCATCTGGGGGTGCTGACACCCTCTGGGGCACCAGCCTCCTGTTTTCTATTTCTTGATTTGCAAGCCAGGATACCATTTTCATTGCTTATCTTGGGCAATTCATAGGCTAAATTAAGTTTGCATCTGTATTTCCTTTTTAAGCAAGACAGATATACAATAATTGATAGCATATACTAAACATTTCTTGGAACTGCATTGGCAGAAAGTCAGGGAATAATGTGCGTGGGTAAATCACTGCCACTCATGAGCCTGTTTCACTGAGGGGCACTTATTTCCTAAGTGTGTGGTCAAATACTGAGATGATTCTCATTAATTTAGTGTCTTTGGCCATCTTTTGGTATCAAGTGTGATTCTACAGCCTACAATTGACATTTTTGCCCCACTGTGTTATTACCTGTGTATTTTTTTCAGGACAACCTGTTTTATTGCCTTGGTTTTAGATATCATATTAGAAACTTTCAGCAGATTAAAAACTCCTTGAGCCTGGAACAGTACAGAGAGAATCTTTGCTGGGGGAAAACCATGCCATGGTGAGATTATTTTTAGTTCTTGAGAAAACTAGACAAAATATTACATCAATCTGGATAGGAAACCATCTAAAAATAAGCATATCAGAATTTTTTTTCCTTTGTCCAGTATGTTTCTCATATGAGTGACCATCTCCCATCAAAAACACACACCAAACAGAGCTCAAACTCTGAGAATCAGGAAGAATGACCCCTCAAAGCCTTGTCTCTAGAAGATTAATTTCCTGCATTTTCCAGCTGGTTCAAAAAATAACCAATAGAAGACACTGATCCCAGTAGTAAAACATTGGTTTTGACCCTTAATACCTGCTTATGTGGTCCATTAGTAATAATGGTATCTGTTCATGTGCTTCAACAGGACAATTATCCTCCCAAGAGTCCCATTTTCTGTACTCTCTGAAGATAATGGGGAAAAAAAAAGAGAAGATTGTGGAGCTTTTGGCCATCAAGATCACACTTATAGTGCGAATAGTTAGACTGATCCCTTGAGTGGTTGAAACAATGCCTGAGGTGAGAACTTGCGGCTGTTCTTAATGGAATTTGTGCTTCAGCTCACCACAGTAATGTTAACAGTATTAGAAAAGATACCACAGTAAAATATGGCTTGAACAATTTTAACAATTATTTAAGACTTCACTAAAAGATTAAATAGTATCTCCACCTTAACACACACAAGAAAAAGCTGAAAATAAATTGGAGGCATTAATATATGTCTAAATACTGAAATTTAACATAAGGAACAACAGTATAGCAAATGCTGGAACTGATCAATGTTGAGAAATATCAATGTCATCTCTCAGATTATGCAAAAAAGACAATGAAACCACCCCACATCTTAATAAAACCATTCCTTCCTTGTCAGCAGGAACATGACAGTCTCTCTGCCAAAATGAAATATTTTTGTCCTGACTAGCAAGCTTCAACAACATTAAGACCACACAAAACAAGAAGTCAAAGACAGACATAGATGGATAAATCTGTCCTCATGCTCTATGTCACTAAATGAAAAGGAGACTGTAGAAGGAGCCCAAAGTTCCTCCCCAGTCAAAAAGAAAGATTTAGTAGAATTTCAAAACATCTGGTCATTGAGTAAAAAAAAGCCATATTCTTGTGAGAAATTTAAATTTTCTTGAACATCCTTATTTGAAGAAGAAAGGGAGGAGATCACAAAGAGTCAGTGGTGGCATAGAACAGCTTGGTCATCAAATGTGATCTCAAATGTCTGCCCTAAAATTAAGCCAAAATTACAACCTTCTCATAAGAGTATATTTATATTGCTGTGGATATTGTATAGCTGGAAGTATTCACTTTAGGCATTAATATCTCAGTCTGAAGACAAGGCAATAAAGAGCTAATATAATGTTGTCAATTTACAATTGAACTGTGAGAGATTTCTGCTGATAAAGTAAACCACATATTGCTTTCTCAAAAAGAAAGTTTGCCAGTCTCTCAAGCATTGTCAGGGTCCTGCTTTCAATTTTAACATTAGCTTTGTGAAGCAGAGCAAAATGTTACCAGCAGATGTTTGACTTCACTCAATAAGAAAAATATTTGTAGCCTGACACAAAACATCAATTTACATAGAAAAGCACAAAAAATAAACAATAACTTTTATAATTTGTGTATTTTCAAGAATTTCTAGCTTAACTTTCCTGGGAATGTGCAACCACGTCTACTGTGGTCACTGCTGCAATTGTAATACACAGAGTGTAGACAAAGCTAAGTTAATTTTAAACTAGTTAACTCAACCCCAGGCACTTCTTACTTTTCTATAGTGAGGCCAGAGCTCAGCATGGGCTGCTTTCCTCTGTGTTTAATCAGCTCCTAACTTGATTTTTATAACCTACCTGGCTCTCTACAGCCACACTGATGATAGCTCAGCAAATCCTAAACTGCTCTTTTCCCTCCATGACACAGCAGATTCAGTTACCAGGCTGCAGTAGACAAGTAGACATAGAGAACAGAAACCCTCAGAACAAAAATCTCCTGCAAATCAAGTCATGGATACACTCTCTAAACATATAATAAAATAACTGCTTTGCTGCTTTCAAAGTTTGTTTTAAAATGAAGCTTTTTTTGGCATCAATCCGAGTAAACTCATTCTAAAAAGACTGAGACGGACGAATGAAGCCATTTCCAAGAGGGAGAATGAGGTGGCGTGTTGATGTAACATTTTTAAGAAGCCCACATTCTCTTGATGACCACTTCATAATATTGACATTAATCTGCCTCCCACCTTTCAGCTCCACTGAAGGGAGACTAAACAAACTGTCCATCACACATTAATTGGCAGGACAGGGCCCATCCTGGAGCTGCCGTGCTTAGAGAGTCCGAACACTTGCTGCACCTCTGACTCGTGCAGCTTTTTCCTGACTCCATCTCAGCCCTGGCAGGAGCAGGGTCTAAACTTACCCTCTACCTGGCAGCCCAAAAATATATCAGCATCACTGCAAAGCTACACTGTATTTTCTCTAGAGCTTCATGACACCTGACTGTGTGCTTTAGATGGATATTATCCAAGAGTCCACCCACAGTGTTCTTGCACCATCTGCTTTCCCAGCATAGCCATGTTACACTTCTACAAGTCTTATAAAATCCTCTATGGCCTTCCAAGGTGTTCAGATGTGACCAGACTTAGGGCTTAAAATATTCTCAAAAAACATTCCAGAAAATTTTCCAATTTACCATTTTAATTATATACAGCTTATTTAAAACTCTCCTGCCACCTTCCAGGGCAGTCCTTCCCCTGCTGAACAAATCCTTTAAGAAACCATGATGCAAACCATTCCCACAGGATGCTATGGACTACGAAGGGAAGCAGTTGTTTTGAGGTGTTGAGAAAAATGGGAATATTTTTTATACAAAATTGTGACTTTGAAAAAATAGTAAACTTCCTGCATCAGAGAATTAAGAAGAAATACAATACACAGAATTCAAAACACAACTGTGGGAAAGAAAGTCATTCTGGCTACTGCTCTTAAAAACTCTATCGATTTCCTTCTCTTTAGGGCAGATGGTGAAGGATTGATTTGATCATTGATTTGATTTTCTTAAGGGAGGAGCATAAAAAAAAAACCAGTATTGTGGCACACTGACAATTTTACTGCAAAGATTTATCCATGAGAAAACATCTGCATCATGCAGTTTTTATGAAATTCTGTGTCACTAAATTACATTTTATGATAAAGGGTGAAACCTGACAATTGTAAGGGCTTAGCTAAAACTTTTTCTGATTTTATTTTGTGAAGAAAGAATAAATAGTCATAAGACAGCAAAAATAAATCTATGGTGTGAATTTCAGTGAGGATATTGTCTTTCCTGTGACAAGTTTTGTATAGCCCCTAGAGCAACCAAGGCAGAAACGTAAGCAGCAGACTTTTCAGAGCTTTCTCTGAAGACACCCAGCTTTTTTCACACTGAATCTAAACCCCAACAAGATTGTATCACATACTTTTTTCCTCATGGAACTGTCAAGATAAAAAATATCAAACCCATTTATTCATTTGTGCTACATTTTGGATAAATTATCCACAGCCGTCTAAAAGATCAAAAAAAAATTCTCAAAGTCGTGAAACAAGTCAGATATCACAACTGGTTTTAAACCAACGTTTTATCAGCAAATTGATGTTTGCCTGCTTTCAGTGTAATCAGCTGTCTTTTGCTTTTAATATTTAAAGTCTCCCACTTGCAGGCTGTTACCTTTAGAGCTTTGCAGAGAAAGAGTCAAAAGAAGTGATAAATAAGACACGTCGGCCATTTTTGCCAACCAACAGAAACATCAGAGGTGATGTACAAAGCCAGCCAGCATGAAGTAGTTCAACATGAATTTTCCAATAACTCAGGAATATGCGGTTTGTGTGGAAAACCACTGAACTTCAAAACTAGGAAGAAAAATGCTGCTAGCTGACATACCCATTTCAACATATTACAATGAAACCAAAACAGAAATTCAGAGAGTTCACTTTTATGACACTTACACTGTGAAGTAGTAGGAAGAGCATTGGGGGTTTTTTTAGAAAAAGTGTTAGAAGGTATCTAAGGATACAGTTACCAGTGAATTTCTGGTGTTGGCCACACATGAGAAAAGATTTATAGCTGTTTCTCAAATTTACAGACCATATAAAATGCAAAAAACATAGTTGACCATATAAATAAAAACAACACCTGAAATATTCCATATACAAGTCGTACTAAAAGAAAAAGTTCCTTTTTCTTCACAACAGGAGTCTGGGCTTTTTCTAATGCTTTCCCTTGCTACTTCCAGGCAAAAGCCTCTGGCATGTGAGGAGAGGTTACTGGGACATTTACTTAGTAACAAAAATTCAATGGGCCTTCTCAGCAGGATAAAATCATTGCCTTCAAACCATCTGAGTGGTAAAAGCAAAAGGTTGCCCTGTTAATCTGAAAAAACCTCCACAGCATTCCCCATTGGTCATATCAAAACATTATAGACTTCACTCTTTTAATTACCCTAGAAATATTTTATCATAAATGGGGGGTCCTGTGTACAGTGAAAAACAACACAATACTTTTTTGTTAGTCAGCAAAATTAATTTGTTATTTTGTGAAGAATCAAAACCTTAATTTAGTTACTTGGTTGAAGTTAACCATAATTGAATCTTCAGATCACAAGAAAGCCAAAGCAAAACAAACAGCATTTCAACCTCATATGCTAGGGAGGTAGGGAAGTTGAAATATTAGAGCAAATGAATAATTGTTTAATAAAATATAAGACAAAAATCAGAGGCTTTGTCTATTGCTAATGCTTTAGAACTGCCTTCAAACTCTAGGCTTAGAATATTGCATGAAACCTGACAATAAATTAATTGGCCTAATGATCCCCTCTTCAGCAGCTGAGAGAAAAGAACAGGAACACCTTTTCTGGCCATGTCTATCCTCTCTGGAAATGTTTTGCAATATATTGTAATAATTTACTAGCAATTTTGATCTGTTGTGCAGAAAGGGCTTTCTTCAGGCTTTTGTGCCATTACTCTCAGTTACTAAACTACCCCAAAATAATTAAATATACTTAAACAGCTACATGGCTCATGGTATCAAAAAAAGCATCAGGGAGTATTAGGCCACTTCTTTCTCAACCCACTGAATTTCTGTTCTCAGTAATAAAGGGAGATCTGATCCACAGTTACATCACAGCCCAGCAGTCATGGAAAATGACATTACCACTGTTTTTATGATGATTCACATCCTCTAATTTTCAAGTTCTCTTGACAGTCCTCCTGTGCCACAAACAGCATTAATGTCACATTAGAAGAAAACTACAGATCTTAAGTGCCATTTCTGAGAAAGGAGCTTGTAAAACTCATTATCTGTTATTTCCCAGGCTCAGCCATTGTCAAAGATGTATCTGCAGGAGAGCAACAAAGTCAATGGACAATACAGCTCTTCAATAGTGCTCAGAATAACAAATCACATAAAGAGTAAAACGTATTTGACCATAAAAATAACAAAAAACCCTAAAATGTTCCATACCAACAGCTCTAATTTTACCAAAAAAAAAAAAGAAATCTTCACATATCACCTTTCCCAGGCAGTCTGAGTCGTGAAAAATGTAAGATGTTGAAACTAGGGTAGGAAGCTAAGATAAATTCAATCAGTTGCAGAGTTCTGCTCTTTGACTTTGTTTCAGCAGCAAAAAAAAATCAGCTCTGAGAAACTTTCTTTCAGACCCTCCCTGTGTGAAGAACAATTTACTCGTTAACTCCCTCTGAAGCCAAGGAGCTGTTCCAAAAGCAGAGCCCAGCACCAGGCTGTGTTACCAGAGCTGCTCACCCTGGCACAAAGCAGGAGGGTTTCAGCTCTCCCTCCCTCCCCGCTGCTCCTCGGGCCTTTGTGCTGCAATTCCCACCAGAATGACCCTATTCCCTGAAGCCAAGAGCTGCTCCACAGGCAGCCTATAGGAATGCTGCAAGCAAAAGGACTTGGCTATTTATATATTTTTGCATATGCTTTAGTTACACTATCACTACAGCACACAACAGCAACATACTTTATAAAATGCTGACAAATTGGAAAACCCAATTAGCAATTCTAACACCACGGGCTGATTTTTTTTTTTGACTTGGCAACAGTTGATGAGAGAAAAATTTGGAAGAAAAAAAGGCTTAAAGGTATTTGAAATTACAGAGGAATCCAAGTCTGTAATTTAAAGTGTATTTAACAGATGTTTGAAGTCTATTCTCCTCAACAAGGGCTCTGGCTTGGGAACATGTTTCTTGACTCCATTCTGCAGATTTTTTTCCTTCATTGACATAACTGGCTTATAGTTTCTCTGGAAAAGAATTTATCCCATAAGAACTGTCAAGAGCCAAGAGCAAATGCAACTTTATTTTAGCAAGTTAAATTCAATCATAAAACGTTTCTGAATAGACATAAAATCAGCAGTTACACTAACAAAGGTAACGCTCAAATGAGAGCTACCAATTAACACAAGTCAGGAAAAATCCAGGGGTTGTAGTGATTTCCCATGATGTTAAAAAAATGCACAAAAAGTTCACAGAGACTATAAGCCAGTCTTGAAACCATGACAACGTGGTGCTGGAGCAACAGAGCAATGAAAATCCCCAGGAGCAGAGTAATATAAATCCTTATTTCATTGACAATTAATTGTTCAAATAGCTTCAAATCAAATCTCTAATAGAGTTCAATAGGTTAAATAATAATTTGGTAGCATAGCATAGTAGCTGACAGGATGAAAATATGATCTCAAGTTACCTCAGACAATTATAAAACTAAAAAAATATACTCCCAGGGAAATTTTTATGTGTAAATGATAGTATAATGCACTGGATCAAGATCACCACATACACATCATGGATTTTTCTGTATAAACATGAGTGAACAGTCACCTATTTCTGTATCATTCTCTGTTATCTATTTGAATAAAGAACTGTTCTTGCTTCCCCAAAAAGAGTGCTGGCTGTGTTATGTGCCTGGCACCCAGTTATGCAGGATGGCAATACAATCAAATATCTCAACTCAGTGTATTGGCTGATTTTTGCACACTGGGTGAAAGAACCCAGCCTGAGGGACAGCCCTGCTACAAAGTGGTTCCCTGTGGTGCTTTACACATCTTTCACTCTCAAAGTATCTACTGCCCAAGGTGATCCTACTCAGGTCCCAGTCAAGATACAGCACCAGCTGGATCAGAAATGCTGTCCTGTTATTCCAGAGCAGTTTGGGAAGGTGCACAGATACGGCAGCGATGAAACATTGCTGTTTGATAGGAGAGACAGACTGCATAAGGAGGAAGTAAAGCAATCTCAGCCTCAGACTTGGGAGAAATTATGAATTTTGTAGCTCCAAATTATCTCTGGACTGGCTTCTCTTTTTACATAGACTACCCAAAGCTCTTAAGTTAAATTCTGTTTTCAAAAGAAATCAATAGAGAAACAGTTCATGTAATTCTATTTCTTCAGCTCCAACCACACAGCTGATATGACTTAGGACTCTCCAAGCTGTTTCAGCTTTCAGGGGTATTAGTGCTTGCCTCATTCAATTTGCTGCAGCACTGGTTATACTGAGATACAGACACCTGCTTTACAGCTGTGAGAAAAACAAACTACTTGACAGCAATTAAGGTAAAGCTTTGCTTTGGCATAAATTCTGGAAAACTGCTATTTCCTCAGGCTGTCACGCTCCCTGAAGAAAGACTGAAACATTGGCAAATTTTAATGACTGCTGTTAAGGGAAAATGAGGGAAATTCAGAGAATTGCAGATTAAAATATGGTAACCTAAAACTTCTGCAGAGTTCTACTGTTAAACTCTCAGAGCTAAAAACGAACCCACCAAGCTACAATTTACAATGATTGCTGGCAACACTTTCCAAGAATTTTGCACCCATCACTGGTTATTGGATTTAATTTTACTGGACTGGATGAAAACTATCATCTTTCATTTGGAAAATGCTCAAAAAATTCTTTCCTTTCTAACAATTTCTTTTTTTCTTCTAATTATAATTTCTTTCCTTTCTAAAAGGGAAAGTTAGAAATGAAAGCTTGACATTTGGCATAGAACCTACTCAGAAAGTGTAGTTCCATAATTTATGTCTGCATCCTCCTCAAAACTTCTTGAAGAAATCCCTGTTGCATACCCTGTATCAATAAACAGCAGGACTGAGCTGACTCTGGATGGTGGATCACATTTACTATAATGATTAGAGAAGATGTAACTTAGTCTGGACTTATCCCTACATGCCTACAGGCAATGCCCCAAATGACTGGACTTGATTTCTCTTGACCAGCCTGACTGCATAAACTGAAAGAATCAGTGTTACAAATATTATTGTAAAACAAGCAAACAAAAAACCCCTAAACAAAACAAAAAAACCCCAAACCCAACACAACAAAAACAAACAAATAAAGCACCCCCAAACTGAAAAAGGTCAATGTAAGCAGAGGAGTAGCAGTAACAGCAATGAAAACAGGTCTTTCTAAGTGGGTGTGAGAGTCAACACAGTGGTATCATATCACATTACACACCACTCTGCAGTAAGGATGAGCGTGCACACAGTGGGGCAGTAATATTGAGCTGATTTAGTTGAGCTGCTGCAAAAGGCTGTGTGGATGTATTGCTCCTTAACCAGGTTTATTTTAGGTTAATTCATATCAAAGAGGTGAAAAAAAAAAAAAGCCAAAGGCAAATGAGACATACTCTTAAAACAAAAGGAATGAAAGCATCATGTAGACTTTCACGTTATTTTAGCTAACACTAAAGTAAGCCTGTACATGAGTATGTGTATGGACAGACATACAAAACATACTGTCACCTAGAGGATGTAAAAAGGGGTTTTTGGAGACGAAAGCAAAGCCAAGTGCATTTATGATTAATATGTCTTCATCACTGATCTTACTACCAAGAAAATAACCATGAATTTCCAAGCCTTAGTCAACTCTTCTGAATCAAAGACAAAATCCATAAGTTTAAAATCTTAACAGTACAGAACAGTATCAGAGGAAAAACTACCCTGAAAAGTTTTATCACACACTTGCCAGGGTTTATCATTTCTGCCAGCTTTGGCCTTCACTACAAATTGCCGTTGCATTTACATATTTTATGAAAAGTTTATGTGGTGAGCAAAGGAGGGAAATGAAGCATCAGCCTTGTGATCCCTTCTTTAAAAACACGCTTCAGCCATTTCAAACCTGCCTTGGTGGATTTGGCAGTTTGTTAATCCCTGTCTGACAGATGGGACAAGGTACTTCAGTTGTACATCACCAATTACTTCACACATCTTTTTCCAAAAGGCAATAGGATTGGCCCGGGAATAGGCAGGACAAAAGATCAGTTTCCCAGAACAACAGCAGTGCTATTTGTGCCTGCTTGATTCAGCAGTATTTGGGATCCTGCACAGTCAGCCCAGTGGCATTGCCCTGGTTACAGTGTCATGGGGTGTTGCTGCAAATATCCTTGAATTCAACCAGCAGAGCTGGTAAATCTAATTAGATTTAACAATTAGCTTTTACATGAAAAGAGTAACAAAAATCAAAGCCCAACATGATAAATCTGCCATTTTTTTTTTTTTTCCAAAGGAAAAATATCCTGCAGCATTTCCAGATTCCTGTATAGGTCAGTCATCTGTCCCCCAAGACAGACACTTTTATTTGCCCTTAATAGCTAACTTAATATAAAGGGATTAAAACTGTCTGCTAAGCATACTGTTAGGCATCTATCAAACACGTTTCTGTATATCAGATTCCTCAGCTGAGAGATTTGTATATGCAATGAAATTAAGCCCCTATGAAACAAAACAGAAAATCAGTTAATAGGTATCTAATGGTATCACACTGATTTACTATAAAAGGGCATAATGCTAAACCAGCTAAATCAAAGACAGCTCCTTTCACACAAAATTAAAGTCAAAGAAATCTGTAGCTTGCTAATCTAAAGTGTGAGTTTTCCTGACTTTTCCGTGATAAAAGGAATTTGACAAATGTTAAACTACTGGGACAAAATTCAGTTCTGGAATATAGGAGCACATGATCGGAAAAAAGGCAGGAAGTAACTGGAACAGGAAACATCATCCTGTTTTCACTGAAACGGTTTGTTTTATAAACCAAAACAGCAACAGCACATAGGTGTGCTAAACAACAAAGAACATGTTCCATGTCAGTGATGTGAAAGAAGGTGCATGGTAAGTAGTCTTGCACTCAGTTCAGAACTAGCCATGAGGTTTGGAAAGAGGAATTAGATTTACTGTCCTTTCCCAGTCATGTGCACTTGATAACATCATTCTTTACTGATGTATTTAAGGAGAAACTGGGCAGCAATTACTTGTGCTTAAACTTAACAAAAAGGTGACTTTATGGCAGCCAAATACCAAGGCTTTGGTTCAGAATCAGGAAGCTTCACCATATATCCGGCAGGCTTCTTAGTTGCAAAGCTTATTCCCATCACAGCACACTGAGGCTATGGTTCCCTTTCTACGTATTTAGTAATGGTCTCCATGCAGTGCACAGCTTTTGGGGAGCAGACTGTCAGAGCTGGTTTCAAAAGTGACCTTGGCACTGGATAATTTTTTTAAGCCACCAGTGTAGCTCAACGCAAATAATGCCCCTGTTTGCTGGAGGTCAGCTCGCTTCATTCAAGTGCTCTGATCTCTGCTCAGACCAGAATGTGCCACACTAACTCCAACTACACAGCCAAATGATTAGTTCATCCCGTTTCACTGGAAACAAATTACTCTGCATTTTCACCTCAACTGAGTGACAGTAACAGACAGCTGGGGTTACAGCTTTTTTGACTGCCCTAAGAGTTTGCAGAGTGACTATTTACCAACAGCGGTTACTTAGTTTTCTTTTACAAAATTGACACAAACAACTGAGGAAGTTCACGTCAGCAATTAGCCCATTTGATAATACTTAAGCAGATAATACTGCTTCCAAGATAGGCATATTCAAATTTGTTTCCTGGAAAGAAAAAAAACCCCTTTTGCTGACCTTCACCAGGCCTTGGTTGTAAAATAACAAACAGCGGTGAACATTAAGCTCTCTGAGAAATGTGAATCTGTCTCAGGAATATATAACTTAGGTTTCTGCAGAAATTTCAGTTAGTGAGACAAAATCATGACAGATGGATTCACCAAAAAATATTTGAGGATGATGCAATTTTTTTTTAGTCCAAAATGTATGCCACAAGATCAAGACCAAAAATTTGGCTTAATTTCACTCTGTATCCAAAGGGATTTGACCTTAAATCCCTGAGAAAAATGCCCTAGTTCCACTAGGATTGAAGCTGAGCATTTGCAGCTTCCCTGATGATGTAGTCCAGTGTTTATAAAATACATTTACACACACACACACTTCTTTCTCACACCCTGCTTCATTGTAGATACTGAAATTCAGCTTTTTTTTCTTAATCTGGATTAACCTCCAAACTATTATTTTCCAAGAGTGTAGGAAGGAAGGACCGAAATTCAGTGTGATCAGAAAAAAACAATTGCCACTTGCTCTACTATGATTAAAAATATAGAAAAAGTGTCCAGAATTCCTATTATCTACTGACCCCGACACTGTGTCTCAGATCTAACAATGAGTGAGTAGTATTTGCAAGGCCCCCACCAGACCTAAACAACCTCTTGGATTTAGAAGATGGCCCCTCACAGAACAGATTATTATTTCAATAATGCTTGGGAATGTTTGTGGTGATAAAGGCTTGACATTGGGAGGCACTACCTGCTGGCAAATGGAAGTAGTATCTTTTGAAATCTCCTCCCTTGACTTTTGTCTTCAAAATTATGTGTTATCCTCCTTTGTTGCTCTACTTATTGCTCTACTAGTATTTGATTAGCTTTTGGGAAATGCCAGCTTGTTTCTGCTTCAATAGCTTTGTCTAAAACCTTGAATTATCTTTCCTAGCTCTCTCAGAAAGCTATTTCCTACCTAATGTGTGTTATTAATCTGCTGTATTACTGGCAAAGCAAGCAGAATATTAAGTGGGATACTTCAGCAGTATCTGGTATAACAGAATATCTGGGAAATACTTGAAATTGTACTGAACCATAACACCTTTGCCTCAGCTTTTTCACTGAGTAGTGCAGAGCACTACAAACTTGGTCTCCATCATGATGAACAAAACTCACAAAATCTTAAAGACTGGAAGGTGTACCATGATTTCCCAGTAGCTATTGTCTCAGTCCATGTATTTCTACTCCAAAAGGCAAATAGGGGTGGGAACACGTTACTGTGGATTTAAGTTTTAGGGGTAAAAACATTCCTTTAAGAAATTTTTTGGCTAAGCTGTGGCCGTGTGGCCAGAAAAGTCTGCTGGAGAAATGATGCAATGAAATCTACTCTTGGGGCATAACATAATGCTGTTTGCTTACATAAATGTCAGGTTCATAAAAGCCAAGTTTTTCTGACAGAAACACAAGGAAGGATTTCAGTTTTATTTAGACATCAGTTTCTCTCTCTCCAGAATATTTAGCCATCTACATAAAGCACAGTCATTGCACGCCCCAAAGCTCTCCAAAAAGAAGTTTTCTGGCCTCACTGTCAGCCACTTCCTCTTCCCGGGATTAAGCACACAGTTATTCATATATTTATTCTGATTTTGTCTCAGCCAACTGGTGCATCACCCCACCAATGCAAAGTCATCAAATGCTTCCTGAAACCAGGCAGTTCATCTCAGCTGCTCAGGTCTTACCAACACATGACCCATGACATAGGCATTTATAAGTAAAATAAAAAATTAGAAGAATAATAAGAAAAAAACCCACACAAACAACGCACCCATTTCCAAACCTTCACACCATGAATCCAAAATACATTTGCTTGAGTGTCAGCTGGTGACATTGGCCTTAATGCCATCAGCATTAAGACTTTGAGAATCTCCCTTTTTAGGTTATTCCTCCAACAAACCAACTATAATCTGTATATTGTTGTATATTATTTAATATAATAAATAATATATCATTGTATATTATACAAATTTGTAGGGAGATATCAAAAGTTTCCATGAAGCAGTTAAATAAGAGATGTTTTCATCCTACCTTAACAACATGAGTCTGTCTCTTTCTGCATCTTCTGTGTTGTTTCCCTGTGTAGAGAAAAGAAACAGAATGTACAAGGCTGGATGTCAATTCCAGACCAGTTTTGTCACTGCTCAGTCGTGCTGTTCTTGGCTATTTTCAGGAGGATAAACAGCACTTCTGGCTCTTCAAAGTGTTTGTAATGCTCTTGTTGTAGTCAAGGCTGCAGCCCAGCAGCCCTGGTGAGGGAGCTGGAAACTCCAACAGAGTCCTAACAGAAACAGCTGAAAAATACACCAAAGGTCATCCAGGAGTCAAAGGTCATTCCCAAAGGTCTGATGTCATCCTGGAGTCACAGGGCATCCAAAAGGACAACGGGTCATGCAAGGTCAAAGGTCATCACAGGCTCAAAAATGTTGCCAAAAGATCAGAGGTCACCCAGAGCTCAGAGGTCACCCATGTGGTCAAAGGTAATTGAAAGGTCTAGGTGTCATTCAAAGGTATCCAAAAGGTCAAAGGTCATCAAAAGTCTTAGAGGTCATAAAGAGGTCAGAGCCAGTCGAAAAGGTCAAAGGTCATTTGAGGGGTTGAAGATTTAACACAGGTACACCAGGTGAGAGAAAAAGGGGCTGCATTCTTAAAAGCAATTCTTACAACACGTCCAACACAAGTTTCCACACAACATCTGGCCATACAAATGTATCAGTTCAAATGCACAAAGCCCTCAGTTCTTCCCTCCCTGCTCTTTCTGGAAATTACAATATCAACATGAAGGATGATAGCTTTTTGCACAGTAACCTGTCCTCTGGAGATTTGATTAGCAGAACAATTGCCAGGTGCTGGTTGGAATGAAGCACTGGAAAGACAGAGCCTTTCAAATGGTCCTTTCAATTCCATTTCAATTCAAATTTCAATTCAATTTCAAATGTCCTTTAGGCATTTTCTGCATTCAGATAAGAATTTTTAAATCACAAAGAATATAACATTATGTTTCCTATGTGGTTATCCGTATTAATATGACTTAAAAATATTTGAACTAATTTTTCTAAGTAAAACATCGAGTTCATTTTGGTTCCTCCAGCCAGGGACTTCAATGCACCTCAGAACTGGCCATGTTGCAGGAACCAGAAGCAAAGTGCCCAACCCTGGGCAATGGAGTCAGTAGCTCTGTGTCCACCCCTGCCTGCCAACGAGCAGCTGGGATGGGCTGCTTGGTCCTTCCCTTTTTATTTTCTATTTACTATTATAAAATGGTAATAAATTCAAACCAACAGAGAGACCTCAGCTTGGATTTAGAAGACAACTTTCCCAAGCCAAACTTTCTGCCCTCCGAGTGCAGTCTTTTCTCCTCCCTGAGAAAACCTGGCTCTGCAGCTTTCCACACTGATGTCTTGTATTCCATGTGTTAAATTCCCTTCTGCTCAGGGCATTTACAACTTTACACAATTTAAGAGCCATGATAATCCTATAATTGGTAAGCATAGATACAAACATAATATATTGGTAGATACAAATATAAAACACTAAGAGCTCTTAGCTGGATAAGGGAGACATCTATAACAAACACCAAAGTAGCCCAATGGGAAGTATTTTGGAAGTCTTTCCCCAAACCAGTGGAGCTTTTGCCATTTAAGACTGAATGAAGTTTTCATTTTGAAAGATCTCAGTGGTGCTATTTTAATTCATGAGATAATTTGAATCAGATCCTGTGTTATCTGGACCCCGGACAATTAGCAATGTAATTGGAAACTGGAAAAACTATGCCAGTTTTGATACCTATTCACTTTTTATCCTTTTGTTCCTTGTCATTTTTTCCTGCCTCAGTGCTATGGCCTGACCTAGAAAATTAGGTAATTACAAATATTCATCAGTTTGTAGTATAGACAGAAAAACATTATTGCAATTACATCTGTCATGTAGCTGTCATGTAGTAACAAAACAGCCACTACTTACCTAATAAGAGCTACCCAGGAGGAACTTGTCATGCACAAAAAGTGATCAAGTAACCTTCTACTAACTCAAGCCTCAAGTAATCTTAGAATAATTATCATGAAAATGCAAAACTTCTTATTTAGTCCCAAGTCAGGGAAACACACATGTGCTTAATTTCAAGAACTTCAAGATGCTGAGCTTTTGCTAAGTAGGTTGGCAAGCAGTGAAATGCCTTGTTAAATAAAGCAAGACCTAAATCTTGCACACACACACAGCAGTGAGTGCCTGCCAAGAGGAATTTCATGCATAGTGCTGAACTACACGATTTCCGTTCGTTTGCATCCCTAACAGTAACAATGCTCAGCTGAAAAGGAAGATGACAGCTCCAGAGCTCTCAGATCAATGGTGTAGCACGTGAAAACGCCCACTGGGACCCCCAGGCCTTTTGACTTTCTTTCTTTTCTCCTGCCCTAATACATACATATAAATTCCAGCTTCACTATACATTTCCTGACTGTAAATAAGGAATTGCAATTTTTCAATCCTGATCCCCGAATGTACATGTTCTCACTTTTCAGCACTGCCATGTGCTGGATTCACGAGCCAATACACCTGCCTGAACACAGCAGAGACCCTGCAGAGCACTAAACTCCTGCTGGGCTGATAGCTGGGAACTCCTGAGGTGTCAGCTGTCTTGAGTTATCCTACAATCCTAAATCGGCCAGTTCCCATAGCTCTGTGACTGCAGTTCTCACTCAGGATGGGAAAGGTTCAGTTCCCACATCTCCCCAGGAGTGCCCCCTAACCACTGCAAACTCCAGGGGTTGAGTGCATTTTGTCCCACTCCATACAGTTGCCTTATTTTATTGTGCTTATTTATCGCTCCCATATTTTGTTAAACAACTGGGAATTGAACTCAGGCCTTCCTCTTCCCCTGCAGTGACTGTGAGTTTAAGAGTCAACATTATTTTTGGTTTTTGATCAGCTTCTAATTATTTCACGGTCTTCACTGGAACCTTTTCAACAAGGGGCACTGTTTTCTTCCTGAAGTTTACAACACAAACAAAGAAAATAAACTCTCTGTAGAAGCTATGAGCAAAGCATAGCACACGCAGCTTCACAGTTTATGTCTCTGTACCTTAAACATACAGAGCTGCTTTTTAATCTCACATAGATTTCTGCAAAAGAACAAAGATTTCTCCAGGGATCTTTGCAGTTAGTGTAAGAAATTGCTCTAATTAACAACTCATTCAAAATTTAAAATCCATCCAAAGCAGTCTGGAGCCACAGAAAAGGAGAACAGCAAAATAAACAACATCATGTATCTGATAAAGACAAACAAACACATCAATATTTTTTTTCTTCCCATTTTAAAGCTAGGCTTTGGCTCTGAATTTTTTTACTTTTTCCACTAATAGCTGAGCCACTGCAGGATGGTTCACAAAGCTTTTGCACTTAACCAAACTGGTGTTTGAATGGAGGGTAAAATATGCCAAGGAGAGGACATTGGTTTGACAGTACAATTTTAAGTAAAAAAACTGCAATGTAAAAGGTTCATTTCTGTCAGTATGGTGAGGCAATACATAATAAAGCTTTCACAGTTTCTATAATCACAAGTTTTCTAATACAAGTGAAGCTTCCAAGCTCCCTGGAAAACGCAAGTCACTAAATAAGTACTAAGGGGTCATTTTTGATCTGAAGGTTGCATGTTAATGGCTTTACCTACCCCTGTCCAGTTACAAGGAAAGAAATAGGGAAAGGTGATGGGAGTTTTAATTCTGCAGAAGTTCGGGAGAGGCTCCCATGAATTGAAGTGTCTCTTCAGCATTTCTGCATGTTTCCCACCACTTGCCCCGTGTAAAATCATTCTTCACCCATGCACATTTCTCCAAGAAAGATCTCCCTTTTCTGATGATGTGGTAGAAGGTGGATAGAGAATATACTATTGCTTTTAATGTTGCCATTGAAGGCACCTTTTTCCAGAATCTACTACAACAAAAAATCCAGCTTGTAGCCCCAAAGTCATCCTCTTCAGTGGCAGAAATATTTAGAGATAAGGCAGTATTTTCAAAAATGCACACCCTTCTAACCTGTTGTGTTTTGGACCTACCATTTTAAATTCTTTCTGCTAACTTTACTGTGATATATATTTTTCTGTCTTCCTATCAAAAGAAAGTAAATACAAAAGCTGTTGGGAGAGAAGGTACAACACCAAGTCTCAAAGAAAGGCTGCACACATTGCTGAATACAGTATCTCAAAATTCACAGGAAAATGAACCGCTGTGAGCACACCCATGTGATACTTTATTGGAACATAACTTTTGAGAGATCACCTGATACTGGCAGAAAATAAAATGGGTTTCTTACAGGTACTGCAAATCTGAGCCAATATCTGACATTGCTTGGTTCAGCTATGCTCCAGCTATTTTGACGTTTCCAAGAACTAGGAGCTAGAATTTGCATTCAAAATACAAACAGACCTCAACAATATATGTCTTAATTTATGTATTTTTAATATGATCAGGTGACCTGCCTGGTGGATGAGGGAAAGGCTGTTGATGTAGTCTATTCTGGACTTCAGCAAAGCCTTCGACACTGTCTCCCACAGCATTCTCCTAAAAAAACTGGCAGCCCATGGCTTGGACAGGGGCACTCTGTGCTGGGTTAGGAACTGGCTGCAGGGCCGGGCCCAGAGAGTGCTGGTGAACGGGGCTGCATCCAGCTGGCAGCCGGTCACCAGTGGTGTTCCCCAGGGATCAGTGCTGGGACCAGTCCTGTTTAACATCTTTATTGATGATTTGGATGAGGGGATTGAGTGCATCATTAGCAAATTGCAGACGACCCCAAGTTGGGAGGGAGTGTTGATCAATCAGCTGGAAGGCAGGAGAGCTCTGCAGAGGGACCTGAACAGACTGGAGAGTTGGGCTGATTCCAATGGGATGAGGTTCAACAAGTCCAAGTGCCGGGTCCTGCACTTTGGCCACAACAACCCCCTGCAGCGCTACAGGCTGGGGACAGAGTGGCTGGAGAGCAGCCAGGCAGAAAGGGACCTGGGGGTGCTGATTGACAGGAAGCTCAACATGAGCCAACAGTGTGCCCAGGTGGCCAAGAAGGCCAATGGCATCCTGGCCTGCATCAAGAACAGTGTGGCCAGCAGGAGCAGGGAAGTGATCCTTCCCCTGTACTCAGCGCTGGTGAGGCCACACCTGGAGTATTGTGTTCAGTTCTGGGCCCCTCAGTTCAAGAAAGACATTGAGGTGCTGGAGCAGGTCCAGAGAAGAGCAACAAGGCTGGTGAAGGGACTTGAACACAAGTCCTATGAGGAGAGGCTGAGGGAGCTGGGGTTGTTTAGCTTGGAGAAGAGAAGGCTCAGGGGAGACCTCATCGCTCTCTACAACTACCTGAGAGGTAGTTGTAGCCAGGTAGGGGTTGGTCTCTTCTCCCAGGCAATCAGCAGTAGGACAAGAGGGCATGGCCTCAAGCTGTGCCAGGGGAGGTTTAGGTTAGATATTAGAAAGAAATTCTTTACAGTGAGGGTAATCAGCCATTGGAATGGGCTGCCCAGGGAAGTGGTGGATTCACCGTCCCTGGAGGTTTTTAAGATGAGGCTGGATGTGGCGCTTGGTGCCATGGTCTAGCAACTGTGATGGTAGTGGGTCAAAGGTTGGACTTGATGATCTCAGAGGTCCTTTCCAACCTGTCTGATTCTATGATTCTATGATATGCGTCTTCTCTGAGTGTGTAACATTCCAGAATGACTATAAACCTCACTTTCTTTTTTTTTCAAACTATATTGTAGTATGCAGTAACACTGTTATAGATGATTAGGTTTACTGTGCTCTTTGAAAACTATTTCATTATTATGTTTGATAGCCATGTAATAATCCGAGGTCATGTAACATCCAGAATGTACTAAATAAATTGGCTATGGTAATAATAGCTTGCTGGTGAACCAGCAAGATTTTTAAACTAAATTATTTTAGTATGAAAGAAAGTGAGTTATACCTTACAACTGTTACCCTTGCCTTTACTAATTGCAATATTCTATCTGCATTTTAACCAGGATGAAATATTAGTGTGCCATTTGCTGTTGAAAATTCACCTTTTAAAAGGCACCTAGGAGATTTTGAGCTGAGATATCCGTGATTTTACCCTTAAAGAATATATTTAACTTTGAAAAATATAATTTTACCAAAAAGACCCAAACCTACGGTAGATACCGAGTAGTACAAACATATCTTGAAATGGAAGATATTTAAGTATTCATTATCTCAAAATTTATTATTGGATGTCTTTTATAGAGTATTAAAAATTAGTAGAGACAGAAGTGTTAAGTTTTGACTGTGTTTTCTGTCTCAAGGTTATCTCAGTTGATAAAAATTTAACGGAATATTGTTATTTTCAAATATGTGGGCAGTTTGCGAAAACTCTTACATGCCAAAATTTTTAAATGTTTATTCCTTTAACAGAAACAGTTATTTTTAACTTGAAAAATTACACTCAGAGAGCTGACAAAAAAAACAGGCAATCACTCACTGCATTATCTGAAACTGATATAACTGCAAACTCAGCATTTGTCAACACTGATGCATGTGAGGTGGGTGATACATACTAAACTCCTAAAAAGGGCTTTATAATTACTGTGATTATATTTGTCTATAATATTTGTTTGATTTTTTTTAGTGTTTGACACATATTAAAAGATCAGTTTAGATATGTTACCCATGCTATTGGTTCCTTCCTCCCTGCCCAGGCTCAGACCTGCAACGTGAGGCCCTGCAATGCCACTTCACTGTAGTACTCAGAAAGCATCTTTAGAGGGTTCTCTTTCCTGAATAAAATTCATTGATTGGCTCTTCACAGACTTCTAATGAGAAGCTTTAAAGTGCCTGCTGCACAATAGCTTTGAAATAAAACCTGTGCAGAGTGGAAGTGTCCTGTTCACTTAGTGTTCAAGCTGGCCTGAAA
This sequence comes from Pachyramphus minor, assembly GCA_013397135.1. NCBI lineage: Eukaryota > Metazoa > Chordata > Aves > Passeriformes > Tyrannidae > Pachyramphus > Pachyramphus minor. Next base: position 836,795 of record VYXB01003362.1, on the reverse strand, counting down.
AGCTTTCTACCTACCTCAAATTGCCACTGACACATTGGCTCACAGCACACAATTGTTCTGGCACTCAACACACCACATAGGCAAATATTTTGAAGACGCAGGAGTTCTAACCCTTCCCTTTCAGTCTCTTTTCAAAAGTTCCCCCTGATGTCTCACCTATAAGCTTCAAAATTGATTTATTGTCTTATTGTGCTCATTAGCACTGAGTTTTTGGGGGCAAGGAGTAGAATGAGGATGCATTCCATTACCAGCCCGGGTTTTTTTGAGCCAGAAACATGGACAACTGCAACAGTGTCAGGACTGATTTGTTTTTGAACACAATAAGATAAACTCTACATATATATTTGGGAAGCCTGCAGCTAAAAGAAACAATACCCTTGTTAGTAATAATTTACTGCAGCCTAGTTTGGGAAGGGGACATAGAAATGCTTTGGAAACAATTTTCATTGCTTAAAAAATAAAAACCAACCAGCCACCAAAACATACAGTATTTGGGCATGGACACAACATATAGAAAACAGTCTGGGATAAGAGTATGTTCCAAACTCACAGATTTTTTTTAAGGCATTGTTATGTCTGTCAACTTTTTCACCTTTTGAGAAACTCTTAAGCCACTTCTGGAAAAAATCCAAGAAAAATCTTCTCTGCTCTCCTTTGTAAGCCATGGTTAATTACCAAAAAGCCTGACAGTGCTCTCCATGCAGGCAGGTAGGCAATGCCACCAAAGTCTTTAAAGAAAAGCAGTTTTAACCTGCCAGGCATTTGAAACACCCTCTTCATCACTGGACTTCAACTACACAGCTGCATTTACATCTCCATCCCCACCCCCTATGTCCTCACCTAATTTCCATGGCCAAACATCACACCCCAGGGATCTCGGGACAGGTGGTAGCTCTTGTGAGTGCAGTGCCTGACCAGCAGCTTACAGAGCAAGTTGCCTCAGCAGACTGACCATCAACAGGGACATTGATACTTCCCCCAGAACACCTGATCTGCTTTGGTGGAAAACAGGAGCAAAAAGGCTAAGAGCTATCTCCCAAGCAGCTTATAAATTCAAATTTTGCGCTTCCTCTTTTAACTTCTTTCCACAACAATAAAGAGTGAGAGAGATTATTTCTTTTCCTGCAAAAACAAAAGACTACAGTCTTCTGTACAACCCTGTTGGAACACATACCCTTGTTCAGCAGATAAGAGAAAATTAGAACTACACTCACAGCTATTTGTTACTATTTAAGTTAAATAACAGAGAGGGCAGAAGAGAGTCAGTCCCAAGTGGTGGCATGTAGGGAAAACCATTCTGCTGTACTAAAGATGTGCTTTTAATTAACTTTTTTCTGAATTATTATAATTAAAGATCTTACCACAGGTCTTCTTAGCGTAATTACCTTCCATTTCCTTGCACAGTGCACATTCCCAGGAAATAGGAATCAAGACTATTTTTTTAATTTAAATGCTTCCTCAATTATTTTAAAAGTTATTGCTTTTTAATAGTTTTATTATTGAGATTTTCTTTGTGCTCTTTTGGTCCTTCTCATATTCTTACAGGCTTTTCCAAGACCTCAGGAACATCTTTCAGGTGGTCCATTATGAGCAGTTAGCAAATAATGGGTTGCATTTTATTATGTTTGGATCCAGGAAAACAAGTTCATACAGAGCTTTATAAATTTACTTCTGTACCTGGGAATAAATGGCTCATTTTTGTCACTGGTGCTACATATATGATACTAAATTTCTTTCAGTCTTATTCTGGAGATTGATCTCTCCTTTACTGTTGCATTTGCACACAAGTCTCAGCAAATGACCTTGTTGAACATCAACTATTGCAGTGTGTGCTGAATACAAAAGATCGAGCAGCTACCCTGATTTTTTGGAAAACTAATTGTGCAGATCAATGCATTCAGTAGTGATTCCTTGGTGTCCTATTAATATTTCTGCTGATAACATAAAGACATATTGAGAACTGGCCACTGAAAAACACAGGCCAAGAGGAACAGGCTCCTGCTTCTCATCTGCACTGCAAAGATACACTGGGTCACATTTTTCCTGTGAGTTTGAGGTCCATAGTTCAGCATGTTATTAAAACAGAGAGACAGAGATGGCTGCAGATAGGATTTCATAAAGGAAGGGCAAAAATAATGCACAAAGGAGAAGGATTTAAGGCAGAGTCCTGCCCTCTCTTGTATCAGTTCCTGCCAGCTCTGCAGCAATTTTTAGTATGCAAGATTATGTTCTTCTTAACCATATCTCCCAGTGTAGGGAAAACAAACAGTAATAACTCAAGAATAAACAGGATCATTCATCTTTCCCTTAGTTTTATCTCTGGTGATGTTATCTTTATACTGAAATATTACTCAGCCAGAGGCAGTCTTTAAAAGTTGAAGACACCTTTAATGCAGCGTCTCCTGAGACAAAGCACCAAGTGGCATAAATGCTGGTTTCAGCCTGACAAGACAGAAGCTCTGGTGCTGATACCACATTCCCAGAGCTACCAGTGTTCAGCCCAGCTAGGAAGCCATTGGCAGAGTTCCCCACATTCCTGCATCAGTGTGCATTACCAGAGATGGATGCATGAGGCTGTGTGCTCACCTGCACGTGGCACAGCATTGCAGACACTGACCTTCCAGCCACAAGTTCTCATTTAATATATTAATTCAATATAAACATGAGCAAAAAATTTAAAGGGCATTTAAAAGTTATGGCATTGTAAATCTAATGCCATCTAATGCCTCCACTACAGCCTTCTGCACCACCCACAAAAAGGTATTCTCTATATGACCATCTGCAACACTTCAGCTATCCCTGTAGCTATTGTAATAAGATTTTGATAGCAACTGATGCTGGTAATTCAATTATTGCTGAGTAAGTCACCTTATGCCTTTTGGTTTTCTCTTTCTATATTAAGGAGATCAACAGACAGGGAACTCAGAAAAAATTATTTCCATTCTGTCAGTATTTGGAAGTAAATAAAGAAAAGAGAATTTTCCATAAGTCCCCATTTGGGATTCCAACTACTCTTTTCTTTCATTATAACCCCTCCTCAAAATAGGGTATCTGGATGTAACTAGGTAAAAATTAAGCCTTCTTTGAAATAAACAGGGGTTTCTGTGTGTGAGCTTTCAAAGAAAGGCAGAAAAAAATCTGTTTATTTAAACTCCTGTTCAGAACAAGGCCTTGTTACTGTTGGCTCTTACCAAGCAAGCATAGAGCATAGGTAGCTTTTGCCAAGAAACACTGAGATTCTTCCTTGTAGAGTAATTCCCAAGCTTCTGACTGTCTTGTTCCCACAGTGCTTCATTAGCTGCAGAACTGAGTAAAATTGGTTCTGTTTACATAAGAAGAGATATTAATAGAGTCCACGCTCATTTCCCTTGCATGCCATGCAAGGATATACAAAATGACCAATTTAGTTCACACACAGGTGTCTGCTAAGTGGCCACTGAGGTGAGCAGGGTTAAAACAGAGAGTAGAAATTTCACTGGGGATGGAATCTGGAGGCAAAAATGGGAGGTAAAGAGATATAAATCACATTGAAAGTAATTAGTAGGTCTGTATTTCAAGAATCGTAAAAGTTTAGGCCTACAGAGGCTACATTCTACCCACATTTTATATCAATGTTATCTTCCATCTTGCTCAGTGTGTGCTAGAGGAAATCTGTATTTAGTGCACTAAACAAAGCCAAAAGAAGGATACAAACTCAAGAGAAGAAGTGCTGAACGACCTGTCCCTACCCGTGCACCCAATTCCCAGTGCTTCTCCTTATTTCAGTGGGAATATTTGCCTGAGACATGTACAAACCACTTCAACAGAGCCTCTACTTATTCAAAACTCTATTTATGGTCACATTTTGCTCCACCTTTTCTTATACTGAGGAACAAAGGAAGGAGATGAAACCAAGGTTATAAGTCAGTTACAAGGTTTAATCTTTCCACTGTCCACTCAGCAACCTGGCTTAAATCTCATTGCCTGACTTTTGCCAGCAGCTTGCGTTGTTTATCTTCCCTGTTCCCAGAAACAGCAAGGCTTCCAACACAAACATCCCAGGGCAGCATTACATCTCGTCTGACAAGTAGGAGCACAAAGGCTGTAAGGAAGAGCATCCCTACTTTCTGCTCACCTCTGGGTAGCGCACAAGAGCTGGTTGTGAGTCAGCTTTCTCCCACAGGATGGGGAAGGGAAGGAAGGATGAGCAACAGGTACCTCAAGACAAATTCTGGCAAGGCAGGAGAAGCAAAGTACAACAACACTAAGTGCCTCCCTGCAACAAAGTGTTGCTTTCCCTAAGCAGAACTGAGCTAATGTGGCCCCAGGGACACCCTAAACATCCAGCAGCCTCTATTCCAAAGATGCCATGCACCTATAGAAAAGCCCACCAAGAGACTTAAAAATACTGTAAACTACAGAAATCATAAGAAATTAGGGCTTGTGTAAAAAAGCTTTTGCAATACACAAGAGTAAAACGAGCTGCTATTGGCACATCTCAACTGTTTAATGAGTCTTTGCTCTATTTTGACGTTGCTATCAACTGTATGTAATTGGTGTCAAGCCCCCCACACGCTCACACATTGGGCTGTCCAGTTGCTGGGCAAGCTCTTTGTTCTGAACGCCCACAGAGACATTGCAAACAGCACTTTCTGCAAATGAAGTGCTGTCACTGCCTGGAAAATAGCTCATGGAGACAGACAGCTTGGAGACACGGCAACTCTTTGGCTTCTCGGGAATGACAAGAAGCCAACAAACAATACTGATTCTATATTCAAATCCAAACGAATCCCATCCCAAAGTAAGTGTTTTTAAAATGTTTGAGGAAGGTTTCCAGCACACACAGATTTTGAGAATATATGTTGACATTCTGTAGGGTAATCCAGGAAATGTAACTTGAGCAGAGCTGGCAGGGAAATCCAGCTCAGCTCCCTTTAACATGCAAGCTCACAGAGCAGTTAAAAAGGAAAGCTGAGATGGCGTGGAAGAGATTTCAGTTCTGAGACAGACTGTGCACTGCACTGTGGCAAAAACTGTAAAATAGGTAGGTAATGAAAAAGCATCTGAGAAAAAAAGAGAATGTGTATGGGGTGGGGAGTGGAGGGGGAATACTAGAAAACTCTCTTTGCTCTTTCAAATTAATCCTGACAATATTGTAATAAATTCTTCTTTTCCCAATTCCTATTTATTGTTAAAGAGCTAAAATTACCACACAAATTCACAGAAAAATACTGGCAGTAAGGCTGAGGCCAGATAAGCTACCTTGGCTTACTTGACTTAATTACAAAGATTTTTATAGGGGACCATCAATACATAATTCAAGAAATATAGCACATATGGAGAATGACAAAAGGGGGGGGGAGAAAGGTGAACCACATGAAAAGCATAAGGGGTCTGATTTTAAGGGATATTTGAAAACTTCAAAAGTTGTAATAGATATATTTAAGCTGTCTTCGGAAGCTCGGTGTCTAAAAGCATCACTAAACATGCATGAAGATTTTACAGTGACACGTTGGTAAAATCTTTGCTTTGTCCTGTTTCCAAGCATCGGTCTGACTTTGTTCTTTCACCAGTTTTGGGGTGTTTTCTAATGAGGATAAAAATACATCTTTGGGCCTGCATTAAGCCAAGTACAGAAACATCCCAGGTCCGAGAGCACAGAGGGTGTCTGTCCTATTCCCCATCTCTTACCCACTGGGCACAAGTAAAGCAGAGCTGAGACAAAAGGCTTAGCAGAAGGTGGAAATACACACACTGCTTGCTCTCTTCCTTCTCTTGGGATGCTTTTTCTGTCCTCTTTCTGTGCAAGAAGAGAACGGTGGTGATTGCTTTTAATTATGAAGTTCTGAACTTAAACCCATTGAACACCAAGTGATATTAACCATTAGTTCCCAGTGTTCATCCTCACTGAAAGCACAAGGGCATCTGTGAGGACAGTGTATTTGCATTGACAGCACTATTGTGCTGAGAACCAAGTGGGAAAACAAATCTCTGAGATTTCACTGTACTAGTTGAATGCAACACATTATCAGCCCAGTTTTTATAAGAAATTTCATCAAGGATATAATAAATACTTCCCAGAAAAGCCTTATCAAACCTTGCATATAGACATACTCAGTTTCTGCTTTGATGAATTTGTATTTCCTGCCTAAAAACAGGTCTGAGTGAAAAACTGCCCATCTTTGACCCACACTGATCAAGCAAAAGTCATGTGGTTAAGAGCACAGTCAGCAAAGCTTACCAGAGCTACTGAGACAGCAGGTGTGCACTTCGATGCTCCCTTCACAGAAAGGAAGAAGAAGTCTCAGAAAAACTAAGGTAGCTCATGAATAATCTGATTTCCCTAAGGGAAAAAAAAGTGGTCCTTAAAACTAATGACTGTTGCAGCCACTTTGATGGCATCAAAGAGTGGAAAACGTCAAATATAGTGGCAGCAAACAGAGAGAATCCATCCCTGTGGAATCACTAGATGTTACAGACGAGCTTAACCAGCTGGTAAAGAAAAATTTGAAAAGGGATATGGAAACATAATATTAAGATATGCATACATCATACTGAACCATTAATTCATTCATTCTGGAATGTGCTTGTGTCTGCCAGTGCTGTGGTTAATAGGGAGCGTATGAAACTCAGAATGCAATTAAGTCTTGGGAGAGGCACAGTTGGAGGCTGTGGCAGTTTCTATAGCAACCTGAAAGGCTCAAGACTAGTAATGGGGGATTAACTTAAAGGCAAGATAAGTACATAAATATAGCTCTCAATTACCATTTTCTCTGCTGCCAAATGGGCCGCGTATTTTCAATTTAAACAATACAGAAACGCATTCAGATGTCCTACTTGCTATCAAGGAAGGCAAAAATAGCCTTTAAAAACACCCTGCTGTAAAAATTCTGACAATTTCAGAATTGGGGAATCATCTAAACCCCACTAATTAATTCAATCAAAATGGAGAGCACTGAACCTGAATGCTGCCAGAAGATTAGAAGGAGCCTTCAGGATAGGGAACATGACAGCCATAGTAAGAGTTTGCTGATGTCAACACACTGTACGCTTATGAATAAATCCCCTTGACGTGTTTTTCTGGATTACGCCTCAGATCAGGTTTTAAGTCTCCAAAAGAGAGAGGGAAAGATAAAGAAGAATTTTGTAAGTGCTACAGACCTTTTTTCTTTCTTTTTATTTTGATTTTATTTTAATACTCCCTTCAGTAAGAAAGACACTATTTTTCCTGGCACTTAAGAGCCTTTATTCAAAGGTTCAGTTGAGACTGCAGTCACCCTTTTGAACTCCTGTCCACCTTACTTAAAAATAAAATAAAAAAGTACATGAAAGAGATTCCTGGCCACATCCCTAGTGCAGTCAGTTGCTCAGAACTTGTTGTACTTCATCATTTAAAAACAACTGATACATGTATAACATGTTCAGAAATAGGTATTTAACCCAATCCAGGCTGCTGAGAAACACAGAGCCAGCACTGGCCCCTCTGCACAGCACTGGGCTGTCCTGCACAGTGTCTGTTAGCAGCAGACTAATGAAAGAAATGTAGCACCACCCCTATTTCACCACTGTTTGGTGAATCCACCAAAGCCACAGTTAATTCACAGAATGTTTTTATTTATTTATTTATTACTAGGGAATAACACACACCTCTTCACCTGACCCAACCATGCCTTCAAACCTCAATAGTTTTACTTGCATGGTGAGCTTTTCTGGTTGGAATTGGTTGACATGTTGCCTCTTGGAGGAAAGAATGCAGATACCCTGTGAAAATGCCAAGAGGGTGCTGTTATGTAGTTATGTGTTCCACTGCACTGAAGAGATTCCAACCTGTCCATGATAATAACTAAGCACCACCTAGAGTGATGAGACCGGAAGAGCATTATTAAAGGCAGGACTCCATGATCTTGGAGGTTTTTCCTAACCTTAATGGCTTTACTCAGGGAGCTTCACCAATCAGAGCAGAGGTGATACAGAAATAACCTTTTCAGTAGCATAGCTGGGCCCTGCCCCATTGATGGCTTGTAACACTTGGGCTAAGGCCCTTGTTCTCTACCCAGGAGAACTGACAGCCAATGAAGTGCATGAAATACACCGGAATCTTCTGCAACGTTTTCCCTTCCAGGGGAAAAACAAACAAATGAATAGTCAAAATAAAACAAAGCAAAACAAAAATTCAAGTTTTGCAACAAGACCCAGAGAACCAGGCTGAGAAGCACTGGTTGGGGCAGGGAAAAACCTTCCCAACCCTCTCTGTGAGAAGCAATTTGCATCACCTCCATCAGTACAATATCTAATTTTTACATAGATGACTTCTCCTTGCTTTAGTGTAATATTAGACCAAGAGCCAACAAGTGTGAAGTGAGTTGGAGCAGTGAAAATTTCTTCCCATTGGTTTTAATTTAACAAGGAGCCAGAAACAAAAATAATCTCTGTAATGCCAAGACTTTGTTCTACTTTGAAACAGCAGTGTTTCAAAGAAGTATTTAACACACTGACATTCAAGAAAGAGAAATTGATAGAGGAGTCAAAAGGGTAAAAGGGAAAGGGAATGCCTAAAGACCTTGTAGCAGTTTCCAGAATTAATATTTTGTTCAGAGTGGAAAAGCTGCAACAGGGTGAGGTGAGGACACCACTCTCAACTTCTTCATTGAAGCGTAAGTTGTTCTCCAAGAGTTAATTTATTCTTCTGTTTTTCATTACTAATTTTATTCTCCCTTTCAACTAATTGAAAAGCCACAGTTGATGACCATGAAGGGACAGCCACAGACCTTCAACTCTAAAGTTAATTTCAACTAAAAAAAGAAATCCAAAGCTATATAAAAATTTCAAAGAGGGAAAGATTACACGTTGTAGAATCTATTAAGTGGGAAGAAGTTGAAGATATCCATCATTCCCCTCAGTATTCTTAGGAGCCAACCTGTTCTTTAATTGAAGTTACCATATCCCCCTCTGAAGAGTTTCTTTTCTTGAGAGAAAAGAGTGGCTGTGCAGTGCCAACCTTCTCAGGAGAGACAGCTTAATAAGAATATAAAAAATGCTGCCCTCCTTTTTGCACATAAAGGTCTTATTTTTTTCTTTGATTTTGACTCAACATAACTTTAAAGCAATAAAGTAGGCTTCACTGGAGGAAAACACAGAAAAACTTAGAAATATGTGTTTCAGATATTAGCAAAGGGTTTAAAAACAGAAATCAGAGTAAAGCTTTGCCAAGTTGGGTGTTTGGTGTGGGTTTTCTTTTTTCCTTTTTAAAAAATCATGTTTTAGAAGATCACTAAGCACACTTTTAGAAACAGCATATCTGTGAATTTTAAACATACAAATGAATTAATCTGCTCCCTGTTTTTCTATGTAGAATTTAGAAACAAACAGACTCCATAAAGAATGACAATTGCATGGATCTGGATTGGTGTAGACATTTAATATTAAACACAGTGTATCTTTCTCTTCTCCCACCCTCCACCCCAAGCAGCATTTTGGTTAAGCACGGGACGCATCATGAAATATAAATGATCAGCAGAATAGCTAGGAATTAGACTAAACATGAAAGCAAGAGTTGGAAGAGAAGTAAAGCAGCAGATCAGATATGTAACCAAGGAAATATTTTGTTTATCCATAATTTCTTGCAATTAAGCAGTAGATTGCTTGCTATACTTTCCTTATGAAAATATACAAAAGATAAACCTATTTTTATAGGGACTGTGTGGTTTTGAGTTGGTGTGCTGCCTATATCAAATAGAGCTCACTCTCTATTATTGCTGCATGGTTCTCTTGTATTGACCAATGAAGCTCAAAGCTATCCATGGAATTCCCAGAGATTTTGAAAATCAGATGAGAAAGTAGAGAACTTAAATAAATCAGGTAAAGACTTCTAAATTACAATTTCTTCACTTGACCTCCACCACAACTCCATGAAAATACTCAAGCCATTTTGTAGACTCTGGTAGACCAAAATGTTCCTTTCTGGTTTGTTTTCTTTTTTTTTTTTTAATTTTCTTTAAAGTAATATATTTTTTCTTTCAGCGTAGTCCCATCAGCATAATATCTTTGTTGGAGGATAAAAGAATATGAATAATACACACAAAAATCCTAAATCTACAGAGCTCAAGGTCCATCAAGAACTCCCTATGACATCGTCTGTCCTCTTCTACTTAAACCCACACACTTATCTTTTGTAGCTTTACATTCCCCTGCCTGCAGGGTTTGCTCAGGGATGAGCCCTTCCATGACCCAGCACCCAGGACTGTCTCCTGCCTATGCCAGGCAGAAGTCCCAGCAGTTCTCATCTTGGCAAACCTCTCTCGGCCACTCCATGGGCAAGATGGAGGGGAGGTCACTTTTAAGCTGTAGATTTGGCTCCCTGCTCTGCCCAGCTTCCCATGCACAAGAAGCAGTAAAAAGCTGAGCTCCTACAGCTGCTCTCACATGCATCCCAGTGACACCAGCAACTCCCAGGCAAAGTTCCAGTTGCATATTGGAAGCAACTTCGGATGAAACAGCAGCAACCCCTCAAGTACTTCCTTGTCCTAACAGCTTAGAGAAAAGCCCAGGCCTGAGCAGCATCCTTTAACACGACCCTCTGCAGGCACAGCTGACTGCCCCAGAACTTGGCAGAACAGCCTAAAGCCCACACCAGTATTTCTTTACCAGCCAGAATCCTTGTGTGCACATCTGCAGTCCCTTGGGAATAGGGCAACATCTAATTAAAGCAGATGGTCAGTGAAAATTCAAAGGTCAGGATTAAGGGTGCTGACAGAACCTCAGCTTCAAGCATCCATCTAAATTGCCAGCCACAGAAACCAACCCATGCATGCAAATCCAAATTGCAGTAATCTTTGCTTAAATTAAAAATGGTCTTTTTCAACTTATTCCTCCCCTTTTTTCCCCCCGCAAATATTTTTTTAAGATGTACCAGTAAATCAAGACAACTAGGACTAAACTGTTCCTAACCACAAACCCTGGGGGACAGGTGTAGCACACAACTTCACCATACATTTCCTTTTGTTTCTCATGGTTTTGGCTCGATTACATTTGTATTTTTATTACAGGATAATTTCGTTCCTTCCTTTCCACAGCAAAATAAAAAGGTACTCAGCATTTAGTTTCATAGATCTGGAAACTATGCAGCAGAAATGCTGACTCATGAACACACATTTTCATTTTTACTAGAAGCAAATAAATTAAATACTGCTGCCTCCGCTCTACAGCAAAAACCCAAATAAACGGGGAGAGAGTGAAACTGCATTAGGCTATAATATGTTAATGTCCTTTCGGGATTCAGCCATGCCTTTCTGCATGCAAGAACGATAAGTGCTAGCCCTATTCTTCTCTCAATTTGTGTTGTTTAAGTGTTTAAGGATGTTTGCACATTTGCTAGAGTAGGTGAAATAAACTAATTAGAGGAGCAAAGCAGTCTAGGAATTGCCGGCTGTGGGAGGGGCAGCTTGAGGGGAAAACTCTGCGTTCAGAATATGCCCATTAAATTCACTGTTGCAACTAACTACAGTTAAATGAGAGGGTGGATGTTGTTATTTTCTTTTTTTATTTTTCTCGGACAGTGACTTTTATTTTTTCAGGTTTGTGTTTTATTGTACATTTTTTGCCTGCCTTTCTCAAACATTTCTCCACTCCTGATTCTAACCTTGCATGAAATGAAAAGTCACTAAGGGTTTAAAATAATGTCTTTCTTCCCCTGCTACTCTTACAGCCAAAGAGAAATTGAAAGGCTGAAATATTTTGATGCTTGTATATCATAAGCCTTTCAGTACAAATTCTTCTAATTTCTCAAGGGCTGATTTTCCAATCAAAGACTTCATGTTTGACGTTGTTTTTTTCAAAAAGCACCCATCAGCAGTAAACAAGTAAATTTCTCCATGTTCACCAAAGAAAAGGAATACAAAAGCAGAAGAGCTTTTATTGGCAGTCCTGCTGAGGTAAGAAAGGTGACACAGTATAAAATTAAAAAAAAAAGACTTGCACTTCATAATGGTTTGGAGGTGAATTCATACCCTTCCTTCATGCCTCTCTGATATCAGTTAATTATCTGAGGAAGGAACAGGCTGATGTTCTGATACATTACAAAAATAGAAATGTAATACCTAATTTTAAGATAGGCACTCAGAACATATTAAAGGGTTGTGTTCAAAACACGTCACAGCTCTGAAGTGAAAGAGAACAAGGCTGACACCAAGTGGAAGAAAACACTGCCAGCTCCATCCTCTACTGCAACATTGAGATGCCTGAAAATCTTAAGAGTCGCAAGTCTTAGGGTTTGGCATGGTGGGAAATGTTTAAAGCATCAGAGGAAGACCACACAGATCCTCTGAAAGCAGAGATCCATGTTTTCATAATGGGTACACCAGCTGATTAATCATAATCCTCTTCCTTGTAGTGTAGCTGATGTCAGTAAGCAAAGAAACTGGCTGCCACTCTGAACACATCAGGTATTGCTCCCCTTCACAAACTGCAGATAAACCTCCTTAATCTGTAATCTACACAAGTTCTGTGAGTCTGGATGTGGTGACAGCTTTATGCTCTATTCTCAGCCACACTGAAAATGGGGACTCACAGACTGAGAAGTAACAAAGTCTAATTTCCACTGAGTTAGTTTCTGTACCCTTAGTGCCTTCAAAACAATTTTTCCAGGCCAGGAAAGGCCTGTATCAGTGACCAGTTTTAGAAACACCTTGCCCTCTCACACACTTTATATCCTTATCAAACAACAGACAGTGATCAGTGTAATCAGCCAGTGTGAGTGCCAGATCTCTGTTGTATTACTGATGGCAGTGAAAAGTCTCAGCACTTCAGCTTGACCAGCTTCTCTCCTCTGTACTCAAGCTGCTTGTTACAGTAAAGCACAGCCAGCAGTGTGACACAGAGCACACCCTCTCCTGCCAAGGTTCTCTCATAGTGCCTTCCCCAGAGAAAATAAAAAAATGAAAAAAAATATACATATGTGGGAAGGGGGGAGAGAGAAATGCAGACAGCAGCAAACCCCACTTATGGGGTTGAAGAATGACAGTAGTGTCCCAAAGCACTTGCACAGCAAGTCAAGAGGAACCCCCAGCAATGCTGGAGCAAACATTAGATCAGTGACATTTCCTCCACACCCTGCAGTTCATCAAAAATGAAGACCAGACACATTAGTCATTTCCAAGTGACAGATCTCCAGCACAAAGGAGAGGCTGCTGCAGGTCCCAGGCACAGCACAGGAAACAACCTTGCTCTCTCCATGCCCTGTTCCCTCAACCCACAGGCAGAAAGGCTCTGGCACTGAAGACCCCAAAGGAGTAATGAGAACTCCAGCCACATCCACCTGGGCTGTTCTAAGTCAAACTTAGGCTAGAGCAGGTTTTATTAAAGCCTTATGCCTACAGTCAGTAACATATTCTGCACTGCTTTTCCAGAAGAAAAAACCCACATCCTTATAATCTATTGGCTACAATTTTTTTTTATGGGGATACAGGTCCTACTTTGATCTCTGTGTATGGTATTTTTCATTCAGTCTTCTTGTTTGCTCAGTACTAAAATAGAAAATGACAATGTAATTTTTAATGAGTCCATGTTTTACCAAATTTACAAAGATTAGGGAAAATAGTTTTTCTGTGCAATGAGAAATATTAAGAAGTCTTTCTATAATGTAACAGCAATCCCTATGTAAAAATTGACAAATCTCCTGGCAGTTCACATGGTACATGCAAGATTTGCTATGTTCATATCTAACTCAACTAAAAGATACTGTTACTAAGTAAAGAACTTAAATGAAAGAAAGTAATCCACACCTCTACCACTTTAAATTTAGGAAAAAAAATTGTTAAGAGCCATAAATAGGAATTGAAATTACTTTCCCCTATCCAGGAAAAATTATTTTGACAAGACAATTTAGTCTAACCTGGAAACTTCAGATCATGAGATGATATCTGTTTGTTTGGTTGCTGATTTGTTCTGAAAGGTTTCAGCTAATTCAGCAAGCATTGTCATGGGATTAGCAAAGTAAAACATCAGTTAAATTATTGCTGTCCTCCAAAGTGAGGAGATTCCATTTAGGAGACCATAATTCTCTTTTATGGCATCTTCAGATGAGAGTGAGGCACCACAATTTTTTCACAAAACAGATCTAATGCTGAAACATCCATATCCTCTTTGAAAAAGTCTAAACCCACAAGATTAACAAAACTCTCCAGACCTCAAAAGCCTTCCCAATAAAACCATGATTGGAGTAGACAAAGTATCCGCAAAATATTTATTTGCACTCTTCTGGCCAACTGCAAACCACACTGCAGCTTTAGAATTTCATTCTGAGATGTCTGTGGTCAACCTGCAGACCCAGGGTACTGTAAAGCTCCACTTCCCCATCCCCTGGATCTCCACAATCCCTTTATAATGGGGTTCTATGGATTATAATGAGAAGCCACATGGAACCCAATCAATAGGCAATGCCTGGAGCCTTGCTGATACACAGTAAAGCACGGTAAAAGGACAAAGGAAGGGAACAAAACAAGAAATGAGACTCCTTTCCTCAGGGTGGAGGTATTTCTTCTAACCAAACCCATGCTCTAATGGAGATACATGCAGTGGCTTGTACACACCCATAAAGTCATGCTTCTCTTTGTTAGCAAGACAAAGATAGCGTGGATAATTCAGGAAGGATTTGTCTGTCACTTTTGTACAAAAGGAAGACAGGAAAAAACACTCTTGTACTAGATGAAAAAAAAAAATCCATAGTCAACTTCTATCTAGAATTTAAAATTCAGAAACAACAAGGGCAAACAGCATGACAAAGTGCTATTAGCAAGGTTTGCTTCATAATTAAATTACTCTATAGAAGTTAAGATTATCTGGTACACCTCCAACACAGCCAGTGATATGCCTTGGGTTAAAACAGTTATCCAGAGAGGCCTCAGGTGAAAACAAACACCACAGGGTCTAACCTCTTTTTAAAGAAATATTTAATCCAAATGAGAAAGTCAGTTTAGTACCAGTGCAGTTTGTGAGCTAAGACAGAAGGTTATAGGGCAGCTTTCAATGTTAGTGAATCTCAGATAGGAAAATAACAACAACAAAAATTTAAACATTAAATAAGAGAACACACGCACAAAACCCATCCTGGGGTACAGAATTCTGACTCTTTTTTCACCAACAAAAAATATGTACAACATGCAATGGCCAGGAAGAAAAGACAAGTTAAAATACATCGTAATTTGGATATAACTTTAAAATCATTATCTTTATATGGAATAGGTGGCTGTGAATAATCTACTGTGCAGCCCAGGGTAATAGTTCTGAGCTATTAAAATGGTGCCTTTCAAAAACCTGCAAATTCACCTCCCAGTCTGTCAGTCTGATCAGCCTGCAGACACAGAGGAAGTGGAATGACTCCTGGTGCTTCGAGATACAAGAACTCTGCTCAGAACAATCAATCTGCCCACCTCAGCTTGCAGACAACACAGCTGAAGGTTAAGCCTGTGTCAGCTGTATAGCATCCCTGCCAGATTGGCATGGCTTTAATTTGTCAGAGCTCAATTAATTAGGTTAACCTAAAATGTTGAAGTGGAAAAAAAAAATAGAAAAAAGGCACCCCAACAGCAAAAGAAATCACAGGAATTAAGTCAAGTATCTGTGTAAAAGCCAATAAAAGCAAGTTTCATTTCCAGGACACAACAACGGATCCAAGCCAGGTTTGCCATTTCACTTTTTGCTTTCTTTGCTGGAAAAAAACCACGCACTTTTAATATGTTTAGTTTGTAAACCTAACTTTGATGTTTCCAGTTTAGTGGACTTTGAGCAATTGTTATATTATGAAAGATGAAGAGTACCTATCCAGTGTGCTGGGTTTCCTGCCAGGAATTACAAAAACAAGACCAGCCACAGAATATTGAGTTCCCTTCTCACCCACAGATGGGATTTTTTTCATAAGCTTACCTCAGAGCAGGAGAGTGCCCCATGGCCATGCCTTGTCTGAGGTTTTATTAAAGAACTTGAAAGGATCTTTTCAGCAGAAGTTTTTCCCACATCTCCACAATCCCAGACTGACTGTGGCATTTTGCAGAATTACAGGGAGTGGAGTTGGTTTCTAAAACAAAAGCACTGCAACAGAAAGCCAGGTTTCCTGGCTTCTCTAATACCTTCCCAATTTCTTTTAGCTGCTGATGCTTCTTCTAGCTTTGCAAGCAGAAGCAGATACAATGGGACAGCTAAAGTTCGATTTGGTTTGCTCATTTGAGTACAGGTTGCAGAAATTCTCAAAGGTGGTAGTGACACATGACTTCAGAGAGAAAGGGGAGCTGGAGGCACGGGCTCCAACACCATCTTACTGTGAAACCATCTCCCTGTGTTAGATTTGGGGCCGTGGCATGGCAGCAATATTGTGGAAACATCCTTGTATCAGTGTATTCTGTTCTGTACCCACATCTGGACAGGTTTTATTTTAAAAGAATGCTTCCAAGGAGCATAACAGTCTCAATATTCTGTTTGGGATATATAATACGTTCTAAATGCTGAATTTGACTTTGTATTTGAAGTTTGATTTTTTTCTTAACAGAGGTACTTGGAGAAAGAAGACAGAAAATTAAGAAGTCATAAACACAAGCAGTAGTATCTGCACTTGCATGCAATGTAAAACTCTTTCATAGTCCCTCACTTTACCTGGCACATTGCTACCACTCTAGTCATGAGCCACAAGGATGTGTGGGAACTGCATGTCTTTTTCTAAAAATCAATTTCAAGTTAAGCAGCAATGACACATCACACCACAAACTGAAAATAAGATTTATATTGACCCTCTCCCTAAACCAGCATTTGTCTATCATGTTTCCTCCACCAGGAGTTTTTGACAGAGGGAAAAAATAATCGAAGTACTAACAATGTCTTACAAACGAAAATGCCCAAGGAGAGGCTGAAACACACACAGCGACTTCTAAAAAGGGACAGAGGGGTTTCCAACCTCCTGGTTTTGCTTTTCTGCATCACTAATGCATAGGCAAACATACACACAAAATAAAAAGTGCTTCATTCAAGGAAAAGGTCAGTAGCTTTGATCTAACAAAGCTTAGCATTAACACATTTAAAGTTGTAACAACTTCAAATTTTATTGTTTACCTTTCCCACTTGAATTTTTTTCAAAATCAAAATTTTAAATACTGATGTTTCCCCTTCAGCTTAGGTATATCATGAATATTTTCCATTGCTGGAAACAAGTGACAGTCATTACTTGCTCTGTGGATAAGGAAATATATTTCTATATGTAGGTTCTAACATCATGAAGCACTTGATTACTTGCTGAGTCCATCACTGTAACTTTCTTACCTGAAGGCCATCTGCTTGTCTCTGTGAGAAACCAGGGTTCAGGTCAACAAAAAGCATCTCATGGTGTTGAAGCAAATACAGCAGGAGGCCATTGTAAAGCCTTTGCTCTTCACAAGCCAAGGGACTGACAGGGACCCTAAGGGAAGAGGAGGTGGATTGAGTTTAGGAGCTTCAGGTCAAGGGCTAATCATGAGTCACAGAGGGAGCCCTCCCAGTACCCAAGGTAATTCAGCAAAGCAGCCAGTTGAATGACTGGGTAAAAACAGAGTTCCAGCCCCATTTCCAGCAAGCAATTGTTGGGACAAGGACCTGCAGTTTGATGGGTTCACAACACTGGGACCTTCGCAGTGACAGAGCTCCAGTTTGCTGCAATGGTGCAGAACACAATGAATCTTTGTGGCAGCACAGCAGAACCTGACAGTAACTCAGACTCGAGGTTCAGAAAATCAAGGATGTAGAGGACAGGAAAAAAAGCCCCAGAAATCTGCCAGCACTCGCTGACACTGGGCTGAAGAGAGTAATTTTGTTTTAGCTTAGTTTATGAAGGTGAACTTTGATTACTGGAATGTCTTGTTACCAGAAATGCCTGGAAAAAAACCCATAGGTAACAAACTGCTTCAGTGTATTAATTTTTAAATCCACAGACATCAGGCACATCATGCAGGGGAACTTCCAGATACTCCCATTAACAGGTTGGGTTTGGTTTTTTTTCTCTTTCTTTCTTGCTTTCCCCACATATTTATTTTTTTAAAATAAATAATGGTTGAACTTGTACTGTCCATGCTAAACTGGAATAAATTAAAGTCAAGGGATTCTTTATATAGGATTCTAATCTCATTCCCTGAAGGATCTGTGTATTGGGAAGCTTAGAGAACATTTACATAAGTGCTGTGGCCTTCTCCAGCCATGCTGCACCAACTCAGTTCCACCCAGCACAGTATTAATATTTAAACAAGAAATTCATAAACTCTGGAGACTAATGTGGAACATGAACACACCAGTCTTCTGTTTGCCAGATCAGTACATTCATTATTCATTTGCAATTTTAAAGTACAAATATACTCATAGGGCCCAGTCCAATTGCTTTCATTCAGGTTCCTCTTTTGTAAACTTACAGTTGTTTCTGTAAGAACTTGAGTTCGGGCTCCTCTTGAAAGAAGATGGTTTAAACTGAGTTATAGCCAGGTACAACATAGACAGATTTACAGGATAAACTACTGTGTCATCACTTTCTTTAGGGGTGGTTAACATTTTTCTTTCATGGATTCCTATTTTTCTTGGGACAGACTCAGTTTCTCCACAAAAAGCAAGGCTGCATGTAAATCATAGTTGACTGAGCAACAGCCTTTTCTGCATACAACAACAGATGATTCATTGCTTACCCAATATTAATACCTTCAACTCACAGGCCATACAAGCAATATTTTTTCATCCTTTGTCTTCTTTTTTAGCCTCTTTCTTTACATTAGACATCTGTTCCCAAATCCACCTCTACCAACTGTTAACTCCAATACTGCACAAACTATCCATGAAGATAACCAGCTCTCACCCCACTTACTGAGTCCCACTTTCCCTTACCAGCAGCCTGCATTTTGGGTGCCCAGTTCTCCTTTCATCTTAAAACAAATCTAAGCTACAGGCTGGAAGAGCCCCTACAGCTGACTCCAATATCAGTGCCTCATCAGCAGATATTCAGGGGTGGCAACAGGTGTGTATTCCAAATATAGATAATACACTTTTAGTTTTCTCTGCGACCACCTTCCACAATGACTTTTAATAAACTTTGTAAAATAACCACTTCCTGCCCATTCAGATATTTCTGCCACTAGCAGAAACTGTATTATCCGGCTGACAATAGGGGAACCAGGTTCACACACTGCTAAATCCAGGAATATGATTCCTAGAAGAAAATCTAGGAAGAGCACAGCTACTGAAATGTATTCTGCACTTCACCATAAAAGCCCTGTAATCAGTTATAGAGCAAATCAAACATGAGAGAACACTCACTACAATAAGGAACAAGTAAATCACAATCATCAGGCATCAGCTCCTGGTTTCCTTTCAAAGACACCTTTCAAAACTTTTTGCCACAAAGTGCAAGCTAGAAAATCCACCCAGTCCCTTGCCTTGGCTGTGCCCAGGAGATCTGCCAAGGTTCCCTGCCAGCAGAGGCTTGTTGCAAATGTACAGAAAGAATGAGTCAAAGTGAGCAGCGGCAAACAGCTGGCTAACGTGCTTGTGCACTCATGCAAGGATTGCTTACCGAGGTTAGCACCAAAAATCTCTTTACCAAGCTGAAGCATAACAAAGTGTTCATAGAAATTGAAGGAACATCAGTTGCATCTCTGGCAGAAGTGTAGCAACACATTTTCCTAGGCATTTCCAGAGACTTAGAGAACAAAAAACAGTTCACAAGGAGGATGAACGGCAACAGAAATACATAGTTCGGAGAAGGAGCAGAAAGAACTCAACAGCAGAAGTTAAGAGAAGGGTGGAGCTAAGCAAAGCCTAGGGAGTAGCCAGCCTGAGACCTGACCTGCAAGTTATGCTTTTTGTTCCCTACAAAGAGCCAAGGACACAAAAGCTGCATCATGCAGATGTTAAGACTGAGTCACAGAAGATCCAAAACAGATGCCAGGGTCTAAAATCTAAAAGAAAAGCCAGATGAAGGGTGACAGTGAAGCAATTTAACAGCAGTAAAGATAGCTTAATTCAGTCCCATGGGGGAAAAAAATACAACATGAAGGAGGAGGGCACATAGAAGAATTCAGAAGGATTTCTGCTTTCAAAGACTAAGGTAAAACTAAAACATTTTACTCAGTTATGTTTTTTCTGAAACATACTTTCTTTTTATGTATTCCCACTCTGGGTTCCACCACCCTGATTAAGGAGATATATACTAATAATACAACAGAATTCATCCAATGTGAATATGATTTTGGTCAAATATTGATTGTAAGCAGCATTAAAGTAAGGGGCTGCAACAGATTAAAAATAGATAAAGAGGCAGCTTATTTAACATTCAGTTTCACACAAACGGTGATATCAGTTTCCTAGCACTTAAAATCCATGCTGACAATTTTCCATGACCCTATAACTAGACTTTCAATATAAAACCTGTGTGAAGGTTTATATTTTTTTCTGTTGCAATTACCATAGCTACTAATTGTGAGTTATATGCAGTTTAGTCTTGCAAGGTATAATGAGCAGCAAGTTTAATATTCTACTTTTGTGTCCCCAAGGCCCATATGTGTTCCATGTTCCAACTATTGAATATTCCTCCTCGGTCACTTCAGTGAAATGATAAGCATGACAAGTCTCCACAAATAAAAGTGTCAAAAGATCAAGACAGGTGATAATCACAGACAGAATGTACACTTGAATATAAATAGATATGAAATTTAAAGTAAGAAGGCTTATAAACAACTTAGTTTACTTATTTAATGCCAAAGAAGGAAGAAGAAACTGCACAAAAATGCAGTTTGCCAGAATACATGCAGAACAGTTTTAACACCTGCAGTGAATTAGTGCTATAAGTGGAGCTGACATTACATCCAGGAGGTTAATTCCAGCAATTGCATGGAGCATATATTTCTGCAGATTAGATCTAGAGTTGGTTTTTTTCATAACCTTCACGTTTTGACTGAGCAATTATAGCGAGCACTACCCAGCGTGTCTCAGTTTCCAGTGCAGCTACACTCTGGCTGCCAAATGTTTCATAACATGGCAGATAATTGCACTAATTCTGGCCCTGAAAGACATAAAGGATATTTACGACTTTTTCCCCTGTGTCAGCAGCTATGATTTGCCACAGCTGCCTACCTTGAATTTCGCTGCTCTACAGGACAATACAAATGATTTATTCTGAATCACTGAAGGCCTCAGGTCACTCAGCAGGAAGTGGTACAGCAATCTCACTGAGAGAAAATGCTGGTTGCAATGCTCTTGTTTCCACCCAATTACCAAAAAGATGATTTTTCGTAATCCTAGGAGGTAACCCTCCAAGGACAGAATCACCCAAACATTTCACAGAAAAGGAGCTACAGACTTACTGGTTTCTCTCCCAGACCTGGTGAGATCAGAATGATAGTAAAAACTGAAGATAACATCTATAGGGCAGACATATTTCCATTTGTGGTAGTTGTTGTCTTGACAAGTCAGAGGCAGGGAAATCCAATGCTGATTGCTTTCAAGGCTCCTTAGACAGGTCATTGCCACAAACACTTACTTTAGCACCGAGGGTACTTTAAAAACCAGACAGAGGAACATATTCAGAAGTAGCTGGACCATGTCGCAAAAGAGTGGGACATTTAAAAACTGAAACAGTCAATAAGGGAGCACACTGGGTTCTCGTGTGTAGATACAGAAATCAGTGGGCACACATTCAGACAAGTTGGGAATGGAAATAAGAAATTAAGTCTTCTTGCGTCCATGTGCATGAACAGAAGCCCCAGGTGATAGCAAAGGTCTCCTGATGGCAGAAGAGTGACAGTCAGTGAAGTCCTTTTTGAGTTAGTGTAGGGGTCAAGGGATAGACTTTTGGTGAAGGCCTTTTAGCATGAGCCTTTTACCTGTTTATAAGTATCACCACACAACTAATCCAGACACTGGGATATAAACCTCATCTGTCTACTCATTTACTAACTAGCATGCAGAGGTTAAGCAGCTTGGGGTTTGGTTGCAAAACTGGCTTTTCCCATCAGTGAATACCCTCCATGGTGAAGCCTCTTCTCACAGGAGCAAATGGCATAACTCCTACCACCCCACATGTTGTTAGATTTGGCTCCGTGGCTGTGCTTTCACTACAGATATAAACTTATATCACCTGCAAAGATCCTATGTTGGTACACCTGGCAATAAACCCACAGAGCAGGTAAGCAGACACAAAACATCAAGACCTATGAAACAGCAGCAAGAGCACAGCTCCCCAAAACAAAGTCTGTCACTGATTTCCAATATGCTTGGTACAAATTTCACCGAATGTAGACTTTTAAAATGAACTTGGCTTGCCACACACAGAGGGGAAAAAAAAGTGAATAAGGCTTTTTTTATTGTATAGAAGATACTAATTGCTAACACATACATTTTGCAAAGTGGCACAGGCTCATAGTTCACATTAAGCCGGCATTGCTTTGATCCACTGAAACAAAGGTTTACCAATGGTAAGAGGTATAAATATTTCAACATCCTCTAGTGTCTACAATGAAGGATAGGATAAAGAACTAAACCATTTCCAGTACTGGAAAATCCTCCATTATCTGATCACACTAGGCTGTTCCTTCTTGTCATTCTTGGCTTGCATGGCATGTTGTCCAGGCTTCCCTTTGGAGCATCGAGGTTTGTGCCCACTCACCATCATCCCAAACATACCTTTTCTAGCTTCAGCCAAGCAGTCACTGTTTGCAAGCCCAGGGGGCCTCTGCTTGGATGTCATTTTAGTGGCAAAGGCAGAATGAGTTGCTTCTCATTCTAGATAAAGACTTTATCTTAATTTCTCTGTTATCTAATGCTATTACAAGGTCAAAGTCAGCATTAGCTTTTCAGGATCAAGTCTAACAACTAAGGAGCCTGCACTTCAATTGGTTAAGAAAAGAGGAGTAGTTCTCATTAAACAGCTCTCCACCTGTCATATCTCTTCTCTTCAGACATTTTCTTACTCGAGGCTGGACCTGTCTAGTCAGTGCCTAACAGAATGAAGGTCCTCAGCCAGCTCAGAACCTGTCACATCGACCCATAATGTACTGTGTAAACATTTAACTTGCAAAATGCTCCCTTTACTATTGGACATACAGCTGTGACAACAAGCACCATTGGAAAGTGTGACCTGCCAGTATTTAAGGTGGGTAAACAGAGAGTACTCACTTGAAAAGAGCAGGTCCAAACACAATGGAGAGGTTTTCCAGAGTCATGGAATTCACTGCACTGTGCATTGCTACCTTGAACAGGAAAGCAGACAGGAACTGAAGAAGGTTCTGATGGGCTTTGGGCAGGCAGCTGAGCAACTGTCTCAGGTTCTCTATGCATTCTGTTGTGTTGATTTTGTGCTCTAGTGGGGGAAAAAAATTATGGCAGACAATCCTAATATCAACACAATTTCACCATAGATATTACTATAGATCTGAGAAAGAGAGACATTTTAAAATATATTAGAGCAAAGTGAAGAATAAATATGTCCCAAACAAATAATTTGTACGCTAAATTTTGACAACAGTTTTCACAAATGAATATTTAAGTACCACGGATTTTCCAGATACCGAGTTTTACGTGCACTGTTTCTGCTATTCTTCCTGTTATGACAGAATTATCCAGCATTTGCTGCTTTCTTAATGGAATTGCAGGCAGTAGTCACGTGCCTGAATCCTGAAAAGCTGCCTTTAAAGATGATACAAGGTTGTCAGCCTTAACTCTCCTGAGAGATTTTACACATGCTGCATGATTTTCATTAAGAGAAATAAGAAATTGTACCCTTTCAGCCCCACATCATCCTCATTTCCTGACTAATTGGTAGCTCTCAGACTCAAAACATCTTTGCTCTATAAATATGCAACTGTAGCTCCACAAGAGATGCTTCAAAATCTAAATTGGGGTTACTTAGCATTTTCTTGGTTCTCGTTCTTCAAAGAAGGGTAACAAGGCAGAAAATGGGTTCACAAACAACTCCATTTGATCAGCAGTTCAGAATTAGTATGATGAAGAAGTCTCCTGGCTATTAGAATTGAGATGACAGTACTGCTCAATAATTGGCAGCTGATGCTTGAATGTGCCATAGATCACCAGGACACATCTGCATAGCTTTGACATTGTGAATAGCAAATCATGCCCTAAAGGGTAATTTTAGCTCTAAAAAATACATTTTGTGCAGGCTAAGGCCCATGGTGCCCAACTGATTAATAAGAGAAATGGAAAAGATGATAGAGAGGGGGGAAAAAATAAAAATACTTTAAAAATAACATCCAGACAGTTAAGAGCAGATAAAACAAGGCTCTTTCAAAAAATCATAGCTCTTTCAGCATAGACTTTCACAGTTCATGAAGCTGATTGCTTTCTCTTTCTTTCCTTTTTCTTTGCAAACACTTACAGTGACACCTTGAACAAAAGCAACCTGCAATCTAACCCACTTATTTGTATGTAAACACCTGAATTAGTCATCAGTCCAAATCACTGGGCTGGATTGTCTGAAAACATTAGCTCAGCCATTATAGATATAATGGGGAACTAGGCACTGCATTGCTGCAAGTAGTGGTCTTGGCTTTGCATTTTGAAACCTCCATGCTGTTCCACACACTGCTGTCCAAGAAGATTATAAGAGAACTAGTAAAATAAATATTAACTAAAAATAAAGTTCTAAGTAAGAACAGGGATGTACAAAAGAGTTCCTGTACCAGGGAAGGTTAAAGAAAGAGGCCTCAGCTTGGAAAAGAGAGAAGTGAGGCAGTGGGTATATAAAGACACAAGCAACATTATGACAGGGATTAGATTAAAAATAAAAACATTATCTCAGTAACAAATAAGGTATACAATTTAAAAATAAAGCATTCAGAGGGGTACTTTCTCAGAGAATAAAGGATTGGATTGCAAGATGCATTGCCACAGGATGCCGGGGAGTCCAAAAGCCCTAATGAATTCAAAAAAGACTACAGAAAAGTTCATAGAAACCTGGCCCATCAAAAGCAACTAAACATCAGTCTCAAGTTAAGGAGACATAAAATCTTGCTTACAGAAGGTGCAATGAACACATTATCTGCCACTGTCAGAAAAAGGACAGAAGCTTAGAAGGTGCCCGTTCTGTACCTTGGAAAGTTTTTAGCAAGCCAGAACAAATGTTGTCTGGAAAAACAGCCACTGGTAGTTCTTTCAGAAAGAGCTTCAGGAGACTGGCCACAGAATCAACATCTCCATCATTAATAAGGTCCACTTTTTCTCCTTGATTGTATTTCTGCTTTAATTCCTTGATTTTATTTACTGAACCACCAATTCTAAATATACCAACACGCTCCAGACCTGTTTAAG
Source organism: Pachyramphus minor (assembly GCA_013397135.1). Lineage (NCBI taxonomy): Eukaryota > Metazoa > Chordata > Aves > Passeriformes > Tyrannidae > Pachyramphus > Pachyramphus minor. The sequence continues at coordinate 811,505 of VYXB01003362.1, read as the reverse complement.
AAATATAAACCAGTAAGCAGTGGTTGCATTTCCATATTTGTGTGATAAGAACTCAAAACTCATTTGTTGATGAAGCTCAAAAAGCAAGAGCTCCTTTAAGAGAGCATAATAATTGTAAGTATAGATTTTACAGCTAAAAAATACTGCTTAAAAAAGAGAGTAACAGTTTTCAGAGACCAAACAGGGAAAAAATGAACTTACCAAACATCTCTAGGTACTCCACCATCTGTGTCACAAGAGAAGGAACCCCACATTGTGTTGCACCCTGCATGAGAGTTTCCAGAGGAACACCAAATGTGTTTCTTTCCCTGCTGAACTGTAGGTCTGGTGAAACTTTATTTGTTGTGTGCCTGACTTGAATAGAAGCGAATGATTTCTGGGGAACAAAACCAGACAAGTGATAAGTAGAGACTGACTTTTACTGTTTTAAGGTTCAAGGGTACAGCTTAGGTAAAATTATTGTCCTTATTGTAGCAACTCAGTACAGATTGTATTTGTACTGCATATTCTTGAAATATTGATACTACCATTCTTCTTCTGTAGAACTGAAAGAGGATCTGCGATAGGGTAAATCCTGGTAAAACCCATTCACACCTACAGTCAGGGAATACGGGACCTGAGGTCAAGGCAAATGCCCTGTTTAGGACATGAAGAGGTCATTATTCCTCAAAAGAGCCCCAACAGTCAGAAAAAAGCCAACCCAGTGCTGGTGGACAGCCTTCCAACCCCATGAAATGTGCGAATTTCTACCCAATTCTCAGAGAAAAAAAAAAAAAAAAAAACCAAAAAAACCCACACCAAGATCTACTGAGGGACCAGAGGAGGAACTGAAGCAGCAGCCACAGCTCAA